>OX382265.1:22788945-23388945 GCA_947507595.1 Pyralis farinalis | reverse complement strand
ACTAGTGCAGTTAATCATCTATATCGAAGTTGGTAGTCTTATCCCCAAATGTGGGCTCGTCTTTTAGAAAAGTGCCAGAGCGATCCATGGCCGGCACATCTGGTAATTTCTCACTGCTGGTCTTGGCTGTAACTTTAGTACGCCTGTTCGATACTTTGGGTGGTGACGGCTCCTTCACAATCCTTTGGACAACTTTAGCAGAGCTAGATTTGGTGGCGCTCATTAAGGATTTAGGCGCTTTGCGATCTGCTTTCGTCGGAGGCGCTGTTTGGCGCTGAGCCGACGATGAGCTGATGGACGACGTTGTGCCTATGCAATAAAACAATATAGTCAATTGTATCACTCTAATAGTAACTTAATCATCGCAGATTGGATTAATTATCTATCTATCTATCTATAATATCATGTCAAATCCCTTGCGGGGTAGGTAGAGTGAACCGAGCTCCACATGACTCGGTCCTTACCCAGCCCACTCGCTTCTTTAGCATTCATAGTTCTTGTCATGCACTCACGCCGGTTTCTGGGGTTCCTGACATCACTTTCTGATTAAACACGATCAATTTAGTCATGGTAGGTTAGTCTTGGTCTTCCTCAGGTCTTACATTCTTCGTTACGCTGTATGTCTAATTGATTGATTGGAATAAAACACATTGTTTTTAGTCTATATGCATCAATCAAATGATGATGACTCATTTTCGTCAGTGTCTCCTTACGAAAGCTGAAAATTGGAAGCACCTGGACTTTAAACCTTTTCAAAATAACAGTTTGCATTGCATATTATTGCAAAGCTACCTCAAAACATATACCTCATGTAGTTCTAAACGATTCTACTCTACCATGGGTTAACACAGAACCGTTAAACTATTTGACGTGTAGTGCTAAAGAGGAGAGACATGTTTTTGAATACTAGTTTATAGGGGAGGGATGCTGTTTCTATTTATTATGTGATTTTATTTACCTGTGTGGCTGTTCTTTTTGGCACCGTTAAGGTTAGATTTGTTTTCAACTTGGTTTGGTCTTGTCCCAGTATTTTTCAAGATAGGTATCTTTGTTATCCCTTTATTTGTCAAATGGGGCTGCACAGGTACCCGACTCTTGGACGTTTGAACAGCTGCAATAAAACCATTCGTTAAGAATAAGTAAGTGTAATTTAGAACATAAAAACAAAATCTGATTTCAAATAAAAAAAAACATATATCATTTTTTCCATTTCTGCTCGTTCACCAGCAGCAAGAAGACCTTATTAATTAAATTTTGTACATATAAGTACTGTGAAATAGGCGTAATTATTTCTAGTTCTTATTTTATATATTACATTAAGTTGTATACGTATTATATAATTGTAACAACAATGATATTACTATAGGTTAATTTGAGCATATAAATGCGGTGAGGGACAAGCCACTCAACACCCAGGTGAATGTTTGTAATTGTATAGCAATTGCCAATAAACATAAAACCCCAAATTGTTGCGGAATCCTTAGTGATAAAAAGCTACGTTTGTTAAAGTGGTATTTAAAAGAAAAATTATAATGTACCGCCAAATAAAGAATATGTTATGTAATATGTTTAACTGTGTTATAAGTATGCAGGTATACTTACATTCGACTGAGCCTTTGATGGTATGTTTAGTTTTGGTATAGGTGGCGTACTTGTTACTGGCTTGTGACTCGCTCAGCGAGTCAGTGGAGGGTTCGGCGGTACGTGGACGCGAGCTCGTCGCCAGACTGTCCTGCGACATCGCTTCACCTTTCATGTCATTTATATGTCGAGACTTCAAATTCGCCCTCATGCCGATTGTACTCGTAGACGACTCACTAGATGACTTCATT
Source organism: Pyralis farinalis (assembly GCA_947507595.1). Taxonomy (NCBI): domain Eukaryota; kingdom Metazoa; phylum Arthropoda; class Insecta; order Lepidoptera; family Pyralidae; genus Pyralis; species Pyralis farinalis. The sequence goes on along the minus strand of OX382265.1, from coordinate 23,387,113 downwards.
CTATAAAGTTTAGCAGGGTCCATTTTGGTATTGACTCCCTTCCGAATTACGCGTTCCGCTTGATATCTAGAGTTAGCATTTGCTGAATTTTTATCTGGTATTTTATTGCAGGCAGAGCGGTCCTGATTTAAAGCATGCTTGGCCAAGTTATACTTCGCTCGTTCCTCCTGAGCTTTTGTCATTTTGACTGTTGGTACACTATTCTTTTCTTTTCGATTTTGTGATTTTCGCAACTCAGTGTAGGTTTTTAGAACATCACCCGAAGTAGTAGGTTTTGGAGAATACGGAACGAAGGATGCGCGCATACGATCTATGTCTATATTGTGAGTACGCAACTCGGACCTATTTTTTTGAGCGCTAGCACTTCTTCTCCTTAGCTCTGATTGAGACATTCTAGGTACAGCTGGAGAACCATAAATGATGCAGCCCATGTCACGTAACCTTTGGCGAAGCTCCGGTGGTAAATCCATGTAGGCTTGAAGACCGACTACCCTAGGTGCCGACTGTACTAATACTTCTTCGCATTGCCGCATCCAGCTAGTCACACGAGTGTATATAATAGTGTCTTCTCCAGGCGCTTTGATGTTTTGTGTACTATTGGATAACAAGTCAGGTTTAGTTTGATGTTGGATCCGCATTTCTCTAAATACGGAAAATGTGTACGCGTATGCGCGACAGATTTCATCTGGGGGAGCGCAGTTGATGGCAGTCATGATACAATCGTCCAATGCGCGCAGTGCGCAGGGAGGCATGTCGTTGGGCAGCGTAGCAATTGTTCGCATCACTTCTACTACCTGGGACGACGCAAACTGCGCCGCCGCATTGATGAGCCGGCGGCACATATGTTCCACTGGATCACAGTCCCGGCCGCTCATATTCATTGCCATAACTGAAACGAAACGCCTGTGTTACTGACAATACTACGAAACTACCCAATAGAACTGATTTCTTGCCTAAATATATAAAATTGATTGTCTTCTTGGTTTGGCGGTTAAGTGTGCATCGACAGATTGGCTACTAGAGATACAGAGGAGTTCCTATGATTACATCTTGAATATGTTAAATTTTGCCTTGATTTACCAGTTCCGCGAGTGCAGAACTTTTTGGCGATTTTGTGCTGATTGTTTTTATACTGTCCCTTTTAATTATCTTATTTGATAACACGTAATTAACATTCTGTTATCATTTAAAGACTTACACTCAATCAGTATTACTACCTCTAATAAACAATTAAAACTCACGGGCAATTCCAGCGCCAGTTACAGTGTCGGGCAAGGTTTCAATTGTAAAATGAACCACATGTTGTTGGTAGCATCGCTCTAGCAAATCAGCAGGTAAAGTAGCAAATGCTTTGGTCGGCCACACTTTAGAAAAGAATTTCGTTATCCACCGCAAACACTTGTGGTATAGGTCATCGAGACCGCACAACGCCGATAAAGGAAAACATTCGAGCACACCAGCGATGCACACCGGACATGGCTGCAACAAACAGATTGAGTATTAAAATTCCCCAACAATGTTATGAAATCAATTAATTAACACTCTTTTGACAGTGGTTCTGCTTAATCCCATCTGAAGAGCTAAGATTTTTTGTTTACGCACGGGATTTCTTAGGATTCGCGGCTTCACTGCTTTGATGACCGCTGGTGTCCTAACTGTGCGAGGTCGGCCGCTACTCTTACGATCTTCGAAGCTTGAATCTTTAGTTTATCGTTTGGTAGTGCAATAAATAAACCGTAATGTTATTTTCAATTTTTGTAGAATGTTGAAAATCTCTTTTGGCGCGTAACCACAGCGGTGCAACGCGATAACCGCGGCTCTATTTTCCTTCTTCGATCACTCGATATTTGAAAATAAATGAAAATTAATTCATTTTTTATTTTCGGCACGCGGGAAGGTTGTATTTTTAAAATTAGTCAAAGTATTTCTGGCCAGTATTCCAAAATTAAAATAATAAGGTTTTGACAGAACTTATGACCCGACTAGGTATATATAACTTCACGCCAAAAAACGCCCTTGCGGGCTAGGCAGAGAGAACTGAGCGCCACAAGACGCGATCCTTACACACTGAAAATGATTGCTTCTTCTTAATTCCTAAAATTACCCTATTTTGACTCGAAATATTTTCCAAAGCTTGTAGCCTCGTGAACTTTTTCCGGCGAATATATTTCTTATATGTAAATTGCTAACATTTAGTAATTTTAACGATTGTGGATTTTAATGTGCGTGTCGTGTGCGTGCGAATAAAAAATCGTAGAATTCACAATAATTTTACGGGTTCTATTGAAACTTCAGAATTTTGTCTGAAAACCCTTCGAATCTGTTATTCAGCAGAATTTCTAAAACTAGAATCTAAAATTAAGAAAATTTTGCAACAATTCTAAACTTAACACTTCTGTTGTATGTACATAAAGCCTTTGCCAGTACCCCTCTGGACTTAAAATAAGAAAATAAATAGGTATTTTGCATAACTTGGAGTGATGACTTTTCTATTCGATTGAGATGCATGAGCGTAGAATCCGCGTCCTTGCAGATGGATGCGCTTCGCGGTTCATGTCAGTGAATGCCGGTGTCCCACAGGGCTCCGTTCTATCGCCCACCCTCTTTCTTCTGCATATCAGTGACATGCTGCCACTTGGTAATATTCATTGCTATGCAGATGACAGTACGGTCCATTGGCGGTATTTCGGTCGGCCTGGTGCTGGTCGGACAGAAATCGGTGAGAGGCGTGAGAGTCTTGTCGTTGAACTGAATCGGGTTTTGGATCTCATTAGTAAATGGGGTTCCAATAACCTGGTTGAGTTTAATGCTGAGAAAACTCAGGTTTATGCGTTTATAACAAAAATGTCCTCCTCCTTCCCACTCCCAGTCTTCAGGGTGCTTCCCTCAGTATGCGAGATGGCCTGAATATGCTGGGTATGGGTATTCATTGCGACCTTAACCAGCGTTATTATATCGAGAGCCTCATCTCAACAGCCTCAAGAAAGCTCGGAGTCCTGAACAGGGTGCGCCGGTTCTTCACGCCGGACCAACTTTGTCTACTTTATAAGACACAAGTTCGGGCCTGCGTGGAGTATTGCTCGCATCTCTGGGACGGAGCCGTCCACAGTATCTTCTTGAGGCTCTCGATAGGTTGCAGCGACGGGCCATCCGCATAATTGACGACGAAGAGATCACCAAAAACCTAGAACCTCTTCAACTCCGTAGGGACATATTTTAGCGTATTTTACCGCCTTTACCATGGCGAGTGCTCTGAAGAACTGTTTTCCCTTATCCCACCCTCACCCTTTCGTCATAGAACCACACGTGCGGGCTTGCGATGTCATAGTTCCACGGTTGAGAATATCTCTTCGCGTACCAAAAAGTTCGGCAACTCCTATCTTTGTCGTACCATTAAAAAGTGGAACGCCTTGCCTGCACATGTGTTCCCTCCTTCCTGCAATATGGGATCCTTCAAACGAAGCGTGAAGAAGCATTTTGCGGGTCAGCATGGCAGCGTCAACTGACAGGATACGGTATGTAGTATGTTGTCAGTTGCAGTTGCGATTTGGGCTCCTCTTTCGCTTACCATCAGGCAAAGAGGGGCCACTATGCTGAACTAATAAAAAAAAAAAAGTTTCCCTGCCAATGTAAATACTCCCCCAGACCTTTTTTGAAGTGGTTAGGAAAGTGTACAACTTACCCGATGAAAATTGTGGCAGTATTTGGATTTCAAATTGAATGTTATAGCTTCTTTTAGGCCTTCTAATCCTAGCATATCAGCCAAAGTGGTCAATTCGACGATACTTATGGAATCCGGTATAGAAGAAGTACCAGAATATATATGGCACAAGGCGAAGTGCACAACATTGTATGCGAATCTGTAACAATAAGTAAAGTAAACAAAGATACTCTAACTACGAATATTTATTTGTGCTTTCCTCAGTTTTCTGTGTAACGATTCGAATACCAACATAAACATGGGTTGTTGAGTCATGCCAATATGAGGATAGACAAAGTAAAATATTTCCATACAAAATTAAACATTTGATACCAACAGCGTTGGTCTTAGTCTTGACATTTTACATATATTATAACAAAATTACCGAGTATTTACAACAAAAAAGGTTTTTACTTATAGTTCTCAGTTTGGTTATTAGTATGTTCAAAATTAGAATGTCCTTAAAATGTTTTTTTTAACCCTTGAGGAACGCTACATTTCTGGAACCAGTCACAAAAAATATCCAAAATTCCTATATTCCGGCAGTCGAGAGATCTCGAAAAGTAAAAATATATTTTTTATTTTTGCGTTTGGTAGAATTACAATATGTTCTCCTTGGGAAATGGGAAGTAAAAACATAATAACACGTCACAGAAATGTCAAAAATCACACCTCAATACCATATTATAACTAAGAAAACTGCTACAAAATAAAACAAAAATTTTAAATATCTTCTCTAAAATTACATTTAATTTTGTTTTAGTTATGTATGACATTTTAGAATTGTTATTTATCTGTTGGAAATTATATATTTTAATAAATTTATTGTAAATGTACTTACTTTAAATTGTTAACGCTTGTTTTTATTTTTGGTGCACAAACGGTTTTCTGAAATAGATAAGACATCTATTTTCACGTTGAGCCCTTTTGGAGTATTCAGAGACCGAGCGCCACCAGATGTACACACATTACAAGTAAGTGCTAAAAGCAAATGCTAATATTAAAACTTACGGTGGCAGTAATATTACGTTCCCAGCACTCTCCACCCAGCCTCCACTCAATATTCCTGCGAAGTACTGACACCTGTAAAACAAATTCCAAACGTAACAATTATTTTCAAATTATTTTATTCCAAAAGGTTTCCATCTTTACAAAAAAAATCACAGTTGACATATTGAGAAAGAGGCTGTCAAATGACAACTCACAAACGACATAAACTTATTATACTGTCGAAATAGTCTACCACAGATTCCGATCGATAGGAAAAAATCTACGTGCCAATAAGTGACGCAATAAAACGGCCTGAAGAATTAATTTCAAAGAGTTTCCTGTGTGGGATAATAGTGTAACTTACAAAAATAACTCAATTTATGAGGCACTTCACGGGATTAATTGCGGACATTCTTAAAATTATGAAACGGTCATATATTCTAAATAGAACGAATTTTTTTTTTTAATAAAAATTTGATTTAGATATTGCTCAAAATCAATTGATATGAATATTTTTTAAAACTATTTAGCTCTTTTCAAAACACAAATTGAGATTAAACATGAAATTTTCATTTTTCAAATGTGCTATTATTGATCTTGATCTCACAGTACGGCCGGGATGTTAATCAATTATCACATAAGTACTTAACGGAAGTAGCTTTACAGCTATATATAAGCTGTAATTTATAACGAAATTTTCATTAGTTGTGTTGAGTTCGGCTTTTGGACATGTAACCCTTAAAAATACCTAAATAGCCTATAACATTGTAGATATAGTTTCATATCAGAGAAAGAATTTTCAGAATATGACCAATAGATTAGCTTCTACGTCTAAAAATCATACAAACTTTAACTTTTTATAACATAAGTTCAGATCAATATTGTTTTTATTCAAGACTAACCTCGATGACAATATGCATTTGTGTGCTCTGATTCTTCGACCGGATACTTCAACAATTACGTCTGGAGCTATTTCTTCCAAAAACATGCGCAATAAATCTTGCCCCAGACGAGATTGGCAGTTATAAATTATACTTGAAGTTTTACTAGAGTCCTCAGTGGTAGTAAAACCTGTAATGTAATAAAAATACTGTGGTTAGGGGTTGGTCGCTAAATAAAACATTTTCATCTTCTAAAAGCAATGTCTCACCAATAACAGAACGACAGGCGCTACTCTGCACACTGCTCATTTCTGACATATCCGAAGCTTGTTCATCGGCATCTCCAGTGCTCGATGAATAACCTTGTCTAAGAGGTGACCTTGTCCTGCTTGATAATGATCCAGGCATGCTTCGACTGAACTCGTTTTGTAAATGTGGGAAGAGTCTGTTCAAACTCAAAGCATTTTCAGAATGAAAAGAACTGATAACGTCCATAGAGATTGGCGCAACATTATGATGTTGACCACCCCAATTATTCTCAGGAATAGACCTAGTCATTCTCATATCCATTACCCTTTCACAGTTATTCTTAATAGCGGTTTCTATTTTTTGCGATGGTTTATCCAAATCAGACAATTTGACAAAAAGACCTGATGGTGACATGTCTTCTTGAATATGATTCTTGCAATTAATAAAATTTTCCTTAGGTACGTTAGTTTCTTTTTGAGTATCACGTTTGTGCGGTACAGTCTTTCCGCGTTCTGCATTAGCATTTTCTTCCCAACGAGTAAACTCGCTATGAGTGGCATGTTCTCGAATGGAACATTCCTGAGAATTAACTTTCTTTAGATCTTGATCTACAACGTTACCGTCATTGATTTTTTTTACCTGACTCAGTGGCGTAATATTATTGCGAGGCTGTTCGTCACCAGTACTAGTATGTTCGGTTGACTGTTTCGACATCACCACTAATTTTTTCTTGGGCAATGCGATTATATCCGAGACGGAAATATTTGGATTTTCACATAACGTCTCATACTTTTCGAAATCACTCGTGTCAATGGTAATTTGAGATACATCACTAGTATCAACTCTTGTGTTAATAACATCACCAACATCAGTTTCTCGAGATTCATTTGTTGTATTACTTTTAAATGAATTTTTTTGCTCTACGTGATTGATCTTCTTTGTATTTAAAGATGCAGTTAACCTAGCCGGCATTTGTTTAATATTCGACTTTTCGCCCAAATCTATGAACATAGAAAAAATATTTTTCTTTTCTACTGATTTTTGGTTGTCTATTTCTTTATTCTTGTTTTCTATTGTAGAGGTCATATCTACCGTCCAAGTTTCGGCGCATGATGGTTTCGGGGATTTATTAGAACATTTTTTTTCAGGTGTTGGAGTGAATGCACCAGAAATGATGGGTACATTTTCACTTTTGCGGCGCCCCAATGGGCTGTAAGTACTGACCGGCAAATGATCATCTACTGAAGCACCACCAGACAAAATAGGAGCAGTTTCAGTATACTTAGTAAGCTTTTTTAAGTCTGGTAAGTTGGCTGGGGCATCGTCATCGGAATCCAACTTGAGAACTTTGAGGGAATTATTTGGTGTACTTGTAAAAAACTTCGTTTTTGAAATTTTTGAGTTAGCTATATTTCCATGTTCACGCTTTTCATCTAAAGAATCTCTGATTTTATTAATTTCATGAATTAAAGGTGACGATAGATTCTGAGCAACGGAATTCACATTTTCATTATCCGGTTGTTCTAAAGAGTCGTCATTATCATTGCCTTCAGACCACTCAATTGGGCTCAAGTCTTGTTTTCTTGAAGAATCATTTTCAACGAAAACTGGTGCAGTTTCTACATTTTGAGTTTCATTTATTACAATCATAGTGTCATTTTCTTCATCAGCCAAGCTTGCAGCATCTATGAAACATGAAGTTGTCTTATATGGAGATTTCTGTACTAAACTGGAAGTTTGCGTAGATACAGACGCAATTTTTGTTTCGATCGATTTACAATCACAAAGATGTTCGCGCTCGTGACTTATAAATTGTTCACAAACGTCTCTTTCTGATACTCGCGGTGGGAATACCGATTCCCAAGATCCCGTTTCCGACGATAAAGAGGATGATTCCAATATGACTATTTCTTCATTTTGTCTTTGTTTCTCTTCCTTCGATGATTTGCTGGCGCTTTCTGTAATACGATGGTTCTTAGCGCCATTAACGTCGTTTTCTGTTGGAATATTACTCAGATCTGTAGCTGGAGCCATGTTTGAATTATTTTTAAATAATTCTTTGTTTTGGGAAGAAACACTCTTAGTATCATGAGAGTTACTTGTAACTAAGTCTTGATCGTTCAATGATAAATCAGCCATTGTAATATCTATATGACTTGTGTCGCTTTCCAGGAGGCCCGAATCTGACGATGTAAAGATAATGTCCTTTTTTACAGTACAATCATCGTTGTTCAATTGAACAAAGCATCCAGATGAAATAACACCCGGAGAAAAAGTATGCGCAGCAGACAAATAATCCGATGAAGAGCTTGGCTCGTCCGTTATTAAACTATCCGGGGAAAAGTTTACATCGGATACTTTATCATTACTTTCTAGCTGGTAGCTATTTACAATATCACAACTTGTGGAATGTTCCAATGTTTTCCTTTCATTAATTACTAAATGAAGCGTAGTGGGCTTAACGCAGGGGGGGTCATCAGAATGTGTTTTATTCAATGTATGGATCTGTGACTTTTTTATGGAATGAAATGCATTCAACAATACGTCCTGTTCGATAAGTTCCTTCTCTAGTATATTTCCGTCAATGGGTACTAGAGCGTAATATTCCTTTGTGAGTTCCGTACTTGGACTGGAACTAATAGGTTTGAAAAAATCCTTTTCGACGTATGGGCTTACACACTTAGGCGTTGAAAATTCTTCTGGTTCTCCGGTGTCTTTTGTGTTTGCTTTTTTAACCGTTAAGTTTCCATTTAGATATGTTATAATTTCGCTTTCTTGATAGTTTATATTACACTCCGTATACGCATCGCTGAAAAAAAAATCGTATTGAATATTGATATCATTTTAAGAAATAACATTTCAATTTCCGAAAACTAAATAAGATACAGACATATTAGCTATTGCATGCGGCCAAATTAACGTGATGTATACGTTTTAAGTATGCTATCTATCTTTCCAGTCCTTAAACTATTTCTCTTCAAGAAGTAACTTTAATCCGTGGTTCCATTTTACGTCAGGGAAAGACAAACAAACATTTTAGAAAAATACTCATACGCAACATTTATCCTTCCTGGTGAATCAACTGCGAAGACTTCGTGGGAACAAGCTTTTTAAGAAGCAGATGGTTCTAGTAAGTGTAACACTGAACATAAGTAAATTTAAAACCAGTCCATCTGTCTATACTCGTATCATGATGTCAGATCCATAGCGCGGTAGGTAGAGGTAACCGAGTGTTTTTTTTTATTTATCCATTTATTCTCATAGAAGAATTATAAAATTCACTTATTATGAGAACAACACTTAATACAAAGATACTCGTTGGTGGAGCGCACTCGAAACAACATTCATCACGTAGGCACACTTCGCGCGGTAGAAAAATAAAAAGTTTGTTTACATTCGCTCGCCGCGTCACAGACGATCGCAGGCGCAGATAGACAAAAGTAGTTGACGCGACAGCGGGTAATGAAACACAGGTACAAAGTATCTATACTGGATGTGCTACAAGTGGCTACGACTGTGTTAAGATTAGTATCGCGTTATTGTATATAAGTGTATTTAACTTTAATATCGCACTAATTTAGTAATAATTTAATAGTAGATAGTAATAAATTATTAGCATTCAGTGTATTCGTTTACCTTTAGATACTATTTGTATTTAATTAATTAAATATATTATTATTTGTTTTTTTTTCTTTTAGGTTGTAGTTATTAATGTTGTATTAAAATTTTAGTATTTAGAATTATCTACATAATAATCATGCACATGATAATTTTAATGTATTTTATTTTAATCGGTTGGTTAGACTGATTTAGATTGCAATTAACTATACATAAATATAAATTCTGCATGCAGGTCTTTACATATAGACTTCTTCTTTAATGTATAATTTGTAATATTTAATAACAAAAATAAAGTAAAGCATACTTCATATTTTGTTATATTTAGTACATAATGTTTACACAGCTTTTTGAAAGTAGTAATTGACTGTGATTTCTTAATGTCTCTAGGGAGATGATTATATATTTGTGCTCCTTCATATAAAAGGTACGTTTTACCGAAGTTCGTTCGTGGTGCTCACAATATTAGGTTGTTTGCGTTTCTTGGTTTCAGTTTTAGAACACTTTTCTTTTTAGAGAAACTAATTTGCGTTTGGATGCCTTTTGTTAATATTACTAGTGTTAATATTATTATTAGTGTTACAAGACGCGATCGCACCGCCCTCGCTCTTTTAACATTTAAAGCTCTTTTCACGTAGGCTTTGAGGGACCTGACCTTACCATTGAATAAAACACGATCAATTATAAAACACGGCCATAGTCGGTAAATCTTGGCCTCCCTTGATAATTACATATTTCCGCTTTCGCTTTGTAAATCTGATTCGTCATTTTTTTATTAAACAGTCTTTCTACAAGACCAACCTATGGAAAATGCTTTTCTTAGCCTAACACCGACACTCTCCTTCAGACCAACTTTCTTTCTTACATCATCGTCAATGTAATCAGAATAAGCGCAACATTCGCATCGCCAGCACGTTTATTCTATTTTTATGCTCATTCTACCATATAGCTTTCTATATATGGTAGCTATATGGTAGAAAGAGCATGAAAATCGGTTTTCTAGCCTATTATACATGTATATATAGGTATGTATATATAATATTTATTGCTTGCCCGTTTATCAGGGCTAATCTCTGAAACTGTTGAACCGATTACGATGAAATTTTCATTAGCGGATAAAGTAGTTCGCTAAAAAAATCTATAGGTACCATTTTTAATGCTGGAAATATTTAAGTTCTTGAAGATAAATATTTGGGCATTTTTGGAAAGACATAATTGCGGTGAACTTCAAAAATATAATAAAATATTCTGATAAATAAACGAATTTCCGTGGGAAAATGCATAAACTTTATCTCAGGAGTGGTTTAGTCCATTAAAATCGAAACTTCACTATTGGATAATCCACTTATCATCTCGGCATAAAAATAGCGAAAAATTTCGGCTCACTTACATAATTTATAATTTTAAGGTGGCACTCAATTGATGCTTAGCTTATTTACTCGTATGTAAGTTTTGTGTCAGATTTAGGCAGAGTTAATTTTATTTAATTCATGTTTAAACAGGGTTTAGGTCGAGATTAGGCTTGCGTTAAGTCCAGCTATTACTTAGTAGTAATAGGCCAGGAATATGTTGCTCTTTAGCTTCAGATAAGCTCGTGCGTAGGTTCGGTTTTAAGTGTTTTTATGTCGGACCTACGCCTGGTTTAATCCAGTTTAGGTAAGGTTAAAGAATAACAACTCGGAAAAGTGAAATTTGTGTCCATTTAGGTTCAATTATTTAGGCCTCACTCACAATCATAGGCTCGCCGTAGTGTGCAGTAGTTAAGGTTCAGTCCATTAACTGTTTTGGCATGTGCTATCTCTCACTTTGCCAAGAAGTTATGTCTCAATATTGTACTTATTTCTTCTGATTAAATTTGTTAGTTACAAGGCAGCCAATTTTATCACCGTTAATGCAATGAATTTCACTGCTCATCGCCATTGTGGCAGTAACCGCTATAAATCTTGGCTATTAATTCCAACTGCTGCCAGTTGAAATACGTCATATTAATACGATAAATATTATTGAGTCTAGATTACAATCCATTTAAAAGCGGGTCGGATTAGCATGACTTTGGCCGTCATTAATATCTATCATTACGAGTAATTGGCAATTCCAGCATTACTTAATTTTGCAGAAAACTATCTGTGACAAGAGGTGAAGTGCCTTTTCCTTTCAATAAAAATAAATTCGCCTCTATAGTCCTTAACAATGTGTTGCATTTTCTTCCTTAGTCGTATTGTTTTTATTTATATATAGCACTGTGTGTCCAATTACCATACACTATGGAAACCTTTCTACATTTTTAATACATACAACATACAATAAAATCCAGAGCAAGGAACCTGAGCAACGGTCTAATCGCTCACGAAATAACTCTGTATAACTGCCAATGCTATTTATGTATTTCTAATTGTATAAAAAAGCCGATAAGCAGCCGTACATTTGACATAGAAATATTTTTGATAATTAAAAAAAATGTGCTGATTAGAAATATTCTACTGTGACAAACAGACAGATGAACAAACAACTCATAATTATACCATTCGGTACGGAACCCTAAAAAGTCCACCGCTGAACTAACTTTGATTGTTAAAGGATATTTGATGATTTTTGTGTAACTGTGCTGGATAGAACAAAGTTCGAAATGTGCAAGTAGGGGCCCATTCATATGTTACCGACCTTCGTTCAAAGTATGAAAATGCCATTTTATAGTAATAGATACTATGAATTGACATTAAATCTTCATGGTGTGAGATTTTCGAATGAAATTTTTCACAGGATACCTATGAGGTTTAAAAAAAAAGTGCAATGTTTGATTTCGAATTTCAGTTGTTTTTTTATTCAGCTTGGACGGGATAGATGGATACTACGTAAATCCGAGTAATTTTTGAATACGAGTTCCGACGCAGAACTAACGCGGTAGAAGCGGCTTGCTATATCAATGTTGCGTTTGGTAATGAACGCGCCGTGCGTTTTTGTTTTAAACGCTTTCGTAATGGAAACTTCGACTTGAAGAACGAACCACGTGGAAGACACAGGTGAATAACGCTGAATTGAAGGAGATGGTGGAAGCCGATCCGAGTCAAACTACCTAGGAATTAGCGGTATGGTTTAACGTTGCCTTACCTACAATACTGATTCATTTGCATCAAACCAATAACATTAAAAAATATGAAAAATGGGTGCCTCATGATTTGACTGATCTGCAGAAAGAAACGCGTGTTGAAACTTGTGTTGCCTTGTTGAATCAGTACAGAAATGAAGGAATATTGGATCGAATTGTGACATGACGAAAAATGGATTCGATAACCGTAAGCGAAAAATGTAATGGCTGTCTCCAGGTCAAACGGCGCAACAGTGCCCTAAAGCAAAGATTGCCAATAAGGTAAAGTTAACTGTGTGGTGGTCTTTTCATAGCGTTATTCACATCAACTAGTCAAGCAATAACAGTAGGTGTTTACCGTGCCGAACTTCAAACGCTGATGGCGAAACTGTGAGTGAAACAGCCCCGACTCGTAAATCGATCTTCACCATTATTGCTCCATGATAACGCAAGACCTCACACTGCATGAGAAACCGTTGTAACTCTACAGGAGCTGCAGTTAGAAACCATACGTCATCTTCCGTACTTGACAGACCTTGCTCCAACTGACTACTGACTACCATTTTTTTCGTGATTTGGATATTTTTTTACGTGGTAAAAAATGTTCTTCCCAGGAGACAGTATAAAATGCTTTCACACAGTTTGTCGAATCTAGATCCCCAGAATTCTATCGCAAAGGCTAAATAAACTTTCGATTAGATGGCAGCAATGTAATAGATAATGAGGGTCCATGACCTTCCATATAGAAGGTCATTGATGGGGGTAAATATTTTGATCAAATAAATATGTTACATCTTAGAAAAAAAACGAGTTTTAATATTTCAGTACAACCATTGTACTTTAGATTTTATGTCTTAGTTAGATTGGTCAACTATATTACAAGAAATACGGCACATTTATAAATTATAATAACACATAATGCACGACCTCATATCATAATCATATCAAAACTTTATATTAGACTTAGATATCAAAAGCTTAAATAACAAGATAACAATACGTTAAATTATATAACACTAAAATCTTATAATAGCCTCTTACCTTATGAAGGAATAAATTTCATCAAACGTACTGCGCTCAATATTAAGTTGTAAGATTGTTTCAAGCTTACGGTAAAATTTCTTAGTGCGAGTTTTAAGAATGCAAGAATGGGTTAGTACTTTTAATTTACCACACACCACTTCCACATCAGAATAGATAGATTCGTCAAATATTCTGTAAACACACAACGTAATGGTGGAATAACGATACTTACATGGGTCTTCAAGCCCTACAACAAACAACAACCTAACCTACATACAAAAAAAAATTACTTCAACAATCAATAATTAGGTACATAATTATATACGAGGGTGGTCTGAAAAGTTTCCGAACTCAACGTGAAGATGGCAGCCCTCGTCAATAAAAGTCAGGATATGTAGTTGTGCATCTTCTGACAGGTACTCACCAAAGTTTCAGTCATTTTGGACGCGCAGTTGTTATTTGACAGTCGTTTGAGTGAGTCGATGTGAGTATTTTTGTGAAAATGGAAAAAATCGAGTATCGAGCTGTCATAAAATATTTGTTTTTGAAAGGTATCGAGCTGTCATAAAATATTTGTTTTTACACCTACGCAAATCAAAGATGAGTTGGACTCTGTGTACGGGGACTCTGCACCATCATTTACCACAGTGAAATTTTGGGCAGCTGAATTTAAACGTGGCCGTAAGAGATTGGGAGACGATGAACGTTGAGGACGTCCAAAAACTGCAACTACTGACGATAACATCGCTAAAGTTCACCAAATGGTGCTAGACGATCGCTGAATTAAAGTGAGAGAGATAGCAGAGGCTATGAAAATGTCCAAAGAACGTGTTTGTCACATATTAAATCAAGATTTAGACATGAGAAAGCTGTCCGCGCATTGGGTGCCGCGTTTGCTGACGTTAGATCAAAAACGTGTTCGAATGAAAATTTCCAACGCTCTGTTGGCACAGTTTAGGCGCAATAAACTCGAGGTTTGGCGCAGACTAATTACTGTAGATGAAACTTGGATACACCATTATACGCCTGAAACAAAAATACAGTCAAAACAGTGGACTGCAAAGGGGGAACCGGCTCCAAAAAAAGCAAAAACTGTTTTTTCGGCTGGAAAAGTGATGGCGACTGTTTTTTGGGATAGTCAGAGTTATCTTAATCGATTATCTTCAAAAGGTAAAACCATTACAGGAGCATACTACGCATCATTACTCGACAAACTGAAGGTAGAAATTGCGGAAAAACGGCCACATTTGCAGAAAAAGAAAATCCTGTTTCACCAAGACAACGCGCCGTCTCACACATCAGCGGTTGCCATAGCGAAAATCCACGAATTACGGTTTGAACTGCTTGACCATCCACCTTACTCATCTGAACTAGCCCCAAGCGACTTCTTTCTGTTCCCTCACCTAAAAATTGCGCTCGGAGGACAGAGATTTTCGTCAAAAGGGGAGGCAATCACCTTCGTGAACAATTATTTTGCAGAGAAGAATGCCGAGTACTATTTGGACGGGTTAAAGAGATGGGAGCATCGCTGGGAGAAGTGTGTAGAGTTACAAGGAGACTACGCAGAACAATAAAAATATTTTTTTAGAAAAAATGTCTTGTATCTTTGTTAGGTCGGAAACTTTTCAGACCACCTTCGTATATGTCTCAATAATGTTATAGCTAATAAATTCCAGTATGCAAATAATCATGGTAATTATATATCTATCTATCTATAAATTCACGCCAAATCCCTTGCGGGGTAGGCAGAGAGAACCGATAAATATATACATATCAATAATCACACATTACGAATTGCAAAAGGTAAGTTACTTACATATTTTTTATTAATTAGTATTGTCCAGTATTACAATTACGTATATCGCAGAAAAATTCAAATCACTAAATAACGGTTTATGAAAATATATAATTCCCTCATTTTCCTTCTGTTCAAGTAATATCACCTTAACTCACAGTAACAAATAACAGTTAAACATTTTTATTGCAGTAGGTAGTGACAATAAGAAATGTTGCCACCACTATAACTAAAGGTATGGTCACATTACAATCGGAGCGCGAGAGTGATGCGATATCGAGACAAGTCGCACTACCGTCACGTTAAGCAGTTGAGTGAAGTGTTGTATGGCACTGGTAGTGACTAAGGTTCCCAACAATTTTCAAGTAACACTATTCTTGAGCGTCATTAGATAAAAAATGATTATTGGACAAGAATACTTTTATTTAATATATTATTATAAATGCATTCGTAGCTCAAACCCAGACTTTGTAGAAGTACCATTCGCACATATTATTTATTTAATATCTTCTTCCTAACGTTATCCCATTTCCTAATGCATTGGGAATGGCGGGGCCCGCAACCTAAGCCTAAAGATTTGGTGAAGGCACTTAATTTGTCATGGAGCTACTGCCATCAGACCTCCATATCCCAGAGAAACTCAGACCTGTTGGACCCCTAGGATATGCGAGTTTCCTCACGATGTTTTCCTTCACTGCCGAACAAGTGATGAATACAAATATGTACTTACATAAACTCGAGAAATCGAATATTGTGGTACATGCCCACACTAGGATTCGAACCCGGACCGACCGATAGTTAATTCTTTATACACTACGGCTATCACTGTTCTAGGTTATTCTTTTAATATATAAGATAGAAAATATAATCAAGTAGGTTTTTGTTATGCATTTGATTACTTCCATATACAATAAATGTCATAAATGAAAAAATCTATTTAGCAAATGTGATACAGAAATATGTAGAAGGAATATTAAATATTATAAAATAAATCGGACTCGATTGATTAAATTTATTTCAGTCACGAGTCAGTCGGCGAAGCTTGTTGGCGGACCGCTCCTTTTCATGTAGTAACATTTTCAATATAACAATATTCGTTAATTCATACTTAGCTGATTTATTTGATATTAACGTATATTTTTTTTACTTATAGGAGTAAACCCATTAAAATGTCCGGAATATTCGGATGCTGTGATAGATATCGCACCCGTCATGTCCGCAACGTGATGTGTATGTCGTTCTTACCTTCCGTCACCATCATGTCGGTAATGTGATCAGACCTTTAAAGGCTAGGTCAACAAAGTAAAACGATTCCCTGAAAGCTCCACTAATTTTGGCACAAAATATTTAGTATGGCATATATTATGTTACCTTGCGATATCTTCTTCTAATTGCTTTTGTAGATGTAATTCCAAGATAGATATCTCATCAGAAACTGAGAATGAGCAATCAGTCGCCGGCTTCGGCTCAACCCTTGAGCGGACGCCCTGCATCAAGCATCTCTAAATAAAAAAAAATACGAATCAAATTTAAACTCGAATAACTTGTTTGTACAAAATATGGTACACAGGGCACGTTAATGCAGGTACAATACAAAGTGGCTACTACCCTCACGTGGGGATTTCGTTATGGCCATAGATTAATTAGCATACGCCCTTGAGCAGCCAAAACGTATCTACCAAATTTCATTATGCCTGCGGTTCACATTTAAGATATATCAAACAGGCACACCCATGTATAGTTACTTAGGCATATATCTATTGCCACATGTATAGTAAGTACTAGGAGCATAGTCGAATATAATGTTTTTAAATGATCTCTGCTACCGATTGTTTTGACACTTCTTGCAACAACTACTGAATACATTTTAATCAAAGTTTTCATGTTACATTTAGGCTAAATTTTATAACGGAAATCTTAAATAGGTTTCCGTTATAAATTTTACTGCGAAATCTCACCTAAGTATTTCGCAGAAACCCTATATGTGGTTTCAGAACAGAACCATGCAGTAAACCAAATATGCAGGAGCCATCGGGTAGCAGTTTTATATACAAATATTCGTCCTTATTACTCAATTTCTCATGATTAGAAGTTATTTTTTCAATGCAATTGACGAAATTTTGTGGGAGCAAAATATGACCGATACGGTAGAAATGGATACTGCAAGCATTAAGATAAATATTAGCATGATCTGTTGAACATATTTTTTATACTACATCCGGGGTCAAACAAGCATAGGCCTGAGTTAAACGGATATTGTAACTTTACGCTTGCAACACGTTGAGATTTGCTATCCGCTCCTAAAGTCTTGCGTACTCAAAACAGTCTTAAACAGCCTAACTTACGCGGCGGAATACAATAACCATTCCGGGCATTATTATTTGACTGCAGCCTCCTGCATGGTGGCATACTTCCCCAGCCGGAATGTTCTTTATTAAATATTGCCGTGCTTTTCTTTCGACAGTCTTGTTTGCTAGTCGACAGTGAGGTAGAATTTAGGTTTAAACATGCTTTACATTTCTTTCTATTGCAGTATATTAAGAGTCATGTTCCTAATTTAAACTCATAACAGCACTCTAAGTTACTTGGGTGAAACAAAAGACTTACTTACTCGCACTTATTGAAGCACCAGTCATCATTTTTCGACGAACTTCTTCGACTACATCTCGTAAACTATTTGCCGTTCGTAAATCTTTTTAAAAGTAATTTCAATGATGTTAGAATGTATTCTAAAATAAATCCCAATTTTCTGAATTAGTATTTAGGGTGACATCTTAACCGACATAAACAAACCAATAAATTGTTCTGCACATAGCATAATGGCGGGTGGGATTTGGATAAAATGGTCAAGTTCAAGTCAGATTTTGCTCGGTTAGGGTCCAGTTTCTTCTACTATCACAACCCGTGTAAGAAATTATAAACTAAAGAAATAAAGTTAATAAAGTATACATATTAATAGAAACGATATTTTAGGTAGGTACGACACATGAAATTTAAAGGCAATTCTCAATTCCTTTTAATTTTCTTTAGTTTTTACTCATAAGTCATAAGATATATTTTAATTCTAATTCCTAACATTAACATAAGAGTTATATTAAATATCGTTTACTTTATACGGACTACTTCAGTTAGAATAAACTTATTTTGATTCATTAGTGGAAGGATTTGTTAACAAACAGAGTAACACTATTTCATTATTCATACGGGTTAAGGGAATATTTAATACATTTAAAGTGTTAAAAATGCCAGAACAGTGAGAATTTCTTTTCAGATGGAAATATGTCCAAATGCGATAATAAAGTCTAAAAACCCCCCGATTAAACATTACCTTTCGTGTATCTGTTCGTTATAAGAAAGAAGTCGTTAAAGAATTATAGCTTAAAACTAGTGACTTTTCCTTGTTTATGCAAGTTTTGAAATTCACAATAATAAATTATTTTAT
This sequence comes from Pyralis farinalis, assembly GCA_947507595.1. Taxonomy (NCBI): domain Eukaryota; kingdom Metazoa; phylum Arthropoda; class Insecta; order Lepidoptera; family Pyralidae; genus Pyralis; species Pyralis farinalis. Next base: position 23,368,330 of record OX382265.1, on the reverse strand, counting down.
TAATATCTAAAATTTTTGTTTACATCATGTGTACTTTGAAATACACTTGAATAGTTGTTTAAAGTTACTGTATTTTTTATGACTAAATAAAAATCACTTTAAAACCTGACATCAAAGTGGGCTCTCCTACTAGCTAAAAGACAAAATTCAGCACATTACTACTATTTTGGGAAACAAACATAAGTGTTGTAATTAAGTAGTTAATCTATGTATCTATATACGTAATAATGAATTAGTTAATGTTAGCATATGGACATATGCAACACAATCACTCGTGCGTTACCGATCTGTAAAAATGTCTAGACTGCCTTTTTCATGGACCTCATTTTTAGTTTCTTAGGAAAACCTTGCCAAGGAGTTCATTTTACAATCTTACTGTTTTAAGAAGAAACCTTCTCTGGAACCGCATAGCCCGCGATCATTGTGGTTTCAGTGTGTGAGAATAAATTCTCGCCAATGGGTATGAGTGGTCGCGAGTGATGTGATTGTAGAAATAAGCTGTGGGCATGACAATGATCAACTCATTGCAGAATCGGTAGAAAAAACAAAGATTCTATAGAAAATTCCCTTATTAAAATCCCATAGTAAATGACTTCGACACAGGATTCACTACGCTAATATTTTACCACTTTTTGGTCACTCTCAGGCTCTTAGACTCTCAAGCCCCTAAATACCATGAAAACTTTGATGAAATATCACCAAAGATTTCATGGTATACAACAAGATACCCCTAATCTTGTGTTTTGTGTTAGTCTTTTGAACACCAGAAGTGTTCTCTTGATTCGTCCTCAAATCACACTTTAAAATTATAGAAATGATTATATCTACACTGATTTGAATAAAGTTATTCAAGTTTGTGGAACATTTTCTTAACTTTGCATGGCTGTATGCGGAATAGTTACATTTTTTTTCTATATTAGATACTTTTTAATTTAAACTATTTTCATACAAGGATACATTATGTTTTATTGGTTACGTATGTGCTATTTCGCTCCCGGTAAAGAAAATACTTGCAATATTGATATTTATCTCTGATAACAACGTTCTTCAGTAGCGCGATTTTGTTTCAGCGGCTATCTAATCTATTTTTATGATATATTTTACTATAATATATACTTTTATATGTAATTCAAGGGTATATAATTTGTATACATAAATTCATAATTTATAACGGGAAAGGAAATTGAGCCCTGTGTCGTCGTCGTTGTACTCCCGTAAATATCCATAAATAATAGCTGGTTTTTATTACATATATATATAATATATTTCTAAATATATGTATCTATATCTACGTATGTAAATATCTTATATTTAAGTATATTGTTATAATTTATATTTTTGTTTCTTAAAAATAAAGACAAATTGTACAGTGTCATATAGTTCGAAAATACGGTTACTACAAAAATGACAATCAATACCAAAAAACATATTTTTTACGCAAATACGTACTTGTAATAAAACACTCAGATCAAGACTAAAGGAGACAAATAATTGTCATGCCATGAATATCGAATCACATTAATTCATGAATCTCTTGGTTTTTAAGGAGCCATTGCTAACCACTGGGCCATCGGGCTCCTCAAATGAATGAGCTCCAAACAAAATAAGTAAAGTTAACCATTAACTTACGCCATACTAGCAAGCCTTAATTTTACTCTAATTTAAACTAATTTTGCTCACTCGAAATTGAAAATATTATTCATTATTAGAATACTCAAACAAACTAGTTTAATGATTCTTAAAAAAAAAACAATCTCTTGTTACAAGACTATCAGGGCACAAGATAAACTTGAACCGAACGAATCTTGATAAAACTTTACAAGGCGATATCTCATATGGTCTATATATTTAGGCCATTTGCCTCAGAAATAAAAGTAGGGTGAAGCCACGAGCAATAGCTTCTGTACATATAATTATAATTACTAACATAAATGATCAGGAGTATATTTTGTATAACTTGCATGTGCACACTATGAAAGCGAACAAACATAATGATATACTGTATGATGTCAGACTATGAGACAATAGAGACATGATTTGCATTAACAATTAATTTATTGACTAGGTTTTATATACGTTCCAACGGAACACGCAGAAAAATGATATCTGATATTTTTAACAATATAAAATATTTAAAATACTTACTTAAATTTTATGTAATGGATATTTCCGTGGCCAAAAAGTAAACGAAACCTTTACCTATTCCTATCATGAGTACTGTTACAAATAATTATGCATTTATTTTTAATCTTCATTTTATGGAAGTCTCGGCAAAAAACAAAAAAAATGAATATATTCAAAATGGCCACCTCTGGCTTTGGTACAGGCCTTTAATCTGTCTGGCCACGAATATATGGATTTACGTACAGTTTTCATGGGAAATTTAGCCACTGCTTGCTCTAGAGACACAATGTCGGCGTGTCGTAGAGCAGGGCTTATCCTCTCAAACTGACCATAATTTGTAGTCCAAAGGGTTCAGATCTGGGTTAGACGAGTGCAAGTCTTCAGCTCTTATAAATTCCGGAACGTTGGTTTCGAGCCAGGCTTGGGTAGTTCGTGCCATGTGACCAGGTGCAGAGTCCTGCTGGAAAGTCCATGGTACATTTTCAAAACGTGTATTGGTGAGTGGTTTCACAACACGATCCAAGACAGTCTCTTGATACACTTTAGCTGAAATCTTCACTTCTTTTCACAAAAATGAAGCTTTGTGACTTCCATGATAATGCTGGCTGATAGCAGATGCAGTGAAAATTTTTTCGTCAGTAAAGACGATATTTCTGTGCCCTTCACCGTGTACCGAGACAGAAGGCGTTTTGATCGATCCATGCCGAGCTTCAGGTCTTGTTTTATTATACGCGACAGAGTCCTAAAGGGAATTATCATTCCTCGCGATAAGATTTTTTGTTTCCTAATGGAGCTTCAACGCATTCTGGCTTTAACAGTATTAACAGCCCTTGTAGTTCTAACAGCACGCGTTCACCCCGATCTTTTATGATCTTCAAGAAAGAAAGTGTTGGTATATCTGTCGATAGTACGATTGTCAGTGTAGGGTATGTCCACTACCCTCATAAGTAAATGTTAATGCATGATAGTCGGTAATATAATAAGATATAAAGCAGTCTGCCTCTAACGCTTGTTTAATTGACACACGCCACTTGACACGATATTCGAACATACGGCTGATACCAAGTTTTTGAAGTGTCTTGAATATGACCGACCTCCATACCCACTTTGTGCAAGGCAATCACTGCTATTCTATTTTCTTTAACACCCCATTCCATATTGTAATTTAATAATAAAAACTAAAAAAGTATGTAAAACGGCGGGAAATCGAAATAAGTTTTTAATATAATAAACGCGTTCTATATTTATAAAAACTCAAAAATTTTAAAAAGAAATGTTTCTTTGTAACAGTATTTATGGCCAGACTTGTTATAGTCGCCAGTGCATGATAAATTGACCACACACAGAGCATAATAAGATTTTTTTGAATCTTTGACGCGCTCTCCACTAAAGTTACGAAAAATGATTTACGATATTTTTCCTTGCAGGCGTCGAAATAGCCTTTGTTACTATCCATCCAGTTGTTTTTACTGTAATGTTCACCTCTGGTACTCACTGTGTGATCTGTCTCCATTGTGAACAGGAGCAGACATAGTTGTAAATATTCTGTGCCACTTCTTGTTAACGTTATACATTTTCAACAATATACAAGTCTACTTCTTCTTAGCCCGTTTATTCCATTTCCTAATCCATTACGAGTGGCGGAGTTCGCTACCTAAGCCTAAGGATTTGGCAAGATACGGATCTTTACTTGGGGCGACTGCCGTCAGACCTCCACAGTCCAGAGGGAAAACCAGACCTTTCTTAGTAAGGACACACGTCTATCGAAAATATGACTTTTTGGACATGCAGGTTTCCTCACGATGTTTTTCTTCACCGCCAAGCAAGTGGCAATTACAAATATGGACATAATTCGAAAACACGAATTTAGTGGTACATGCTAGGATTCAAACTGGAGAACATTTGGTCAACAGGCCGGTTCGTTGTCCACTGGGCTATCACTGTACTATTTAGGCTCTATCATCTAAACAATATGCTCTATCTCAACAATCCTATCTTAATTCCTTTTTTTCACAGTACTATTCTTCTTTTTAAATGCCTTCTAGTATTATCAGGATATAACATTGCCTGCGATATACTTTGTCTCATGTCATTTAGAAACTTTGTGGGATTTTTGTTAGTGACTGGGCTTACTCGTATATAGACTAATAGTTATATTATAGTCGGTCTATTAGATACTGTCTTAATTATTTTAATGCAACATAATGGCTGTGTTTTTATTGATCTTTGTTAATTTTGTTTGTGCTTCTGCAGCATTCTAGAAGGCATTCACTGACAAATTGACTATCAAGTCAACATGATGCATTTACAGTACTTCTATAATGTCTGCAAAGTCTTACTCCCTAGAGGGTTGTTGTGTTCCTGCGTGTGAGTGAGGTCACCAGTAAGCTCCCAAGGAGTTGCTATGTAAGCAGCAGAGAAGGCATCGCGCGAGTGATACTTAATATATTACAAGCGTTAAAAGGCTATGGTAGCGCTTTACATCATGTGGGCCGTATGCTTGTATGCCTCCCGACGTAGTATAAAAAAAAAGTCTAAAGTTTCCATCCGGTATAGGTGGTATAGACTAACAGAAATGTTTCACTGAAGGGCAGATGCCTCCACTCTGTTAAGTTTTTCTCAAATAAGATATCACAATATAATTATAAATTAATTATAATATTTCTCAAATAATATATCATGATGTTTTCCTTCACCGCTCAGCAAGTGATAATTACAAACATGCATAAATCCGAAAACATAACAACTTTATGGTATCATGCCCACTCTATGATTCAACCAAGTATTAGACAGTTAAAAGACTGGTTCTTCATACACAAAATTATCACTGTTCATTAAATTACCTATCACTGGTTAATATCGGGCACTAAATTTACTTCATGCATGAATATTCCTAGTAATCCAAAAACAAGTCAATCCTATAGTCCAATGGGAAGTACAATTTTTCCTACCAACCTGTCATTTATCTTTGTGGAGGTTAAATGTTCTAAAGTAGCTATATTTACCATAGCCACTTTTACTCAAGTCATTGTTACCATACTATTACATTTCAGAATTAAGTCAAGCAATAACTCAGACTCAACTAAAATCGGACGTAATCAATAATCAAACCATTCGTTTTAAAAAATTACAAACCAAAGAAACTTAACATACATTTGAACCAAAATGCTTGAGTTATGTATGGCTCAGCAGTAGTTTTCATTTGCGAACATTTCAGTTGTAGAATGAACTGCACAGGTTTGCCCGTTACTACAATATGGGGTACTCAAAAAGACAAAGTCTGCTGCAGGATCGGCAATGTGTAAGTGATGCTGCTGGTGTGGTAAGCCAGTAACTGTATAACAAACAGACATCACATAGGCTTGTTTGCCACCTTTGTGATATATAAAAAATACATGTCTTTATAACTAACTATATTTCAAATGTCATTAATATTGATTTAAGTATTCCCAAAGGCGTAATTGGTGACAATGAGAAGGAAGCGGGAAGAAGGAGAAATACACTCCATCATTTTCTGTTGCCAGAGATCATGTGTTCAAAGACAAAATCTGTAGTGGCGGAAAAATTCAAGAACAGTAATATTGAGAAGGCAGCAGGAGTATCGCACAGGGTGAGAGAAAAGGGCAGTTCTTATGAGTACCAAATCTTTTCTGGCACTGCACTGTATAAAAAATACATCTCTTTATGTACCAACTATATTTTAAATGTCATTAATTATGATTTAAGTACTCCCAAGGGGTGAATTGGTGACAATAAGAAGGAAACGGGAAGGAGAATTATACTCCATCATTTTCTGTTGCCAGAGCATTTTCTGTTCAAAGACAAAAGCTGTAGTGGTGGCAAATTTCAAGGACAGTAATTTTGAGGAGCCAGCAGGAGTATCACACAGGGGGAGAGAAAAGGGCAGTTCTTATGAGTACCAAATCTTTTCTGGCACTACAGAAAATGCAGTCCAGCTGCCTTTATGCACCAAATTGCTATCTCACCTTTTTGCTACTGCCACATAGCATCCATGTTTCCAAAGCACTTAAGTATTTGTAGTCTAAATAAATTATAGCTTAACCTTATTAGTGCACAATAAGAATAATAAGCAAGGGACAGCAAGGGACATGGTGTGAAGGTAAAAATATATAGATACATATAAATATATAGATAGGGAAGTAATTCCTGCTTTATGCAAGAGCTACCATATGTCCTCTTACATTTTACAATTTTAAGACTTTTTTTAAAAGAAAAGCTATTCATCTACATTAAGGTAATGGGAGGGGCTCATCCCTCCTTTCTTACCCACTCATTACCAATAATAATTCAATCCCATATGATACAGCAATATTAATGAAAAATAATCACATTATAATAAGAGATTATGTCACGCGTACTCTATATTCGAAAAAAAAGACAATTATCAGTAAATTACAGAATGAATTCAAATTAAAGAGAATTACCTGTGAGAATCCGCTAATGTTTTAAGGTAGATATGATTTCGTCGAAATACGACGAAAGAAAATAAACATCGAGTAGGCGAACGGATCAATAATTCTGCTTCAGCGCACGACACTCGGTATGTACATACAAAGCTAACATTGTACAGATCAACTAGACTATTCAAGAACGATCGTGTTGATGCTATTCCACACAAGTATAATGACTGAATTTTTATGTTTAGGATATTGATTTTCCGTGAATCAGTCTTTCCCCAGATATTTCTGGGGAAAGACTAAATCTAGTAAATAGGATACAAACATAATATTGATTTTATTGTTACGTACTCTCTAAAACTATACCTTCTTCGGTAGCAGTTGATTTCTCGTCGTTCGCCTCACCTCGCGGTAACACCAATTACTTAACTTAATGGTTTTAGTGTTCTTTGTATCAATCACCATTCATTGTAAGGCTTGTACGGCAAGCCAGCACAAGGAAGCACCGTGCAGCGCAGCAACTAGCGGGTCTGGTCTGGGTAGTTCAGTCAGTCAGTCACAGACACAGCGATCGTCACTTTGAGATATGTCAAGTGACATTTCAGTACATACTGTCATCTTAACATGCCTATTCCGTACATAGGCAGTGCAATCATACATTCACTTCATTTCGTATCCTGTCCTGATACATAACAAAAAATATATAAGTTGTAATTTTTGTGTAATGTAATTATTATTATTTAGTTTTACTAACTATACTTGTTGGTCCGTTTTTATAGGCAAGTGCGTAATCCGGTTTTTTACTAAATGCAAGACAGGATACGATACGCATAAATTCTCGCTTCAGTCTTCACGGAGCGTATTTAGCAATTTGATGCAACCGCGCGTTTTTTTTTATCATACAACGTCTATGTTAGAGTACCTAGAGTATTGACCTCTTTTGTGCGGAGTGATGCGAAAGGATCGCATAACTTCCGCATTCGTCGCCGTCGTAGCCTTAATGTCCGTGACATAACAGAAAAACTGCAGGAGTGTTTTCAACGCTGGTACGGCCACGGCTTACGAAAACTTGCAAATATCTAGCCATGCCACCTTCTTCGGCTCCCGGTTTAAAGTGGTAAACTCAAGAAGTGCTGGCTTGAAGTCGTGACTGTCGTGAGGGATGACTTGCGTCCTTGGGTGCCAATGGTCTCACTATAAGCATTGCCGAAGATCGCGCGAAACGGACAATTAAAAGCAGCAAAGCAGGCCCTAGACTCGGAAGCGAAAAGCGGGATTAACGCTCGGATGTGCATGATGATCTCTGCCCTGCTTTATGTTTATCATTTAGACTTGTATGTCGAAATCTGTGGTATAATGTTTGCCTTGTACTTCATCATAATTCGATTTTAAAATTGCGAATGATTCTACATTAATGCCATTAAAATTATAAATGCTAAAATCTGGACTAAGTTGCAACTAATCCAGTAGACGTATTCAAATTGCCTCGAAACACAAATCGAAAAGTTTTCACTCAGGTTCCATACATTTTGATCGAAAAGTTTTTGATTCCGATTCGAGTATGTACATATTTCGAAGCAATGTGAACAATAATAAGTATTATGTATTGTCCACATTGCCTCAGGCAGGGCAGCTTGTGGCGAGCTGTTGGTAGCGATACCACGAATACCCGAGTGCTTCAGAGAGTCGATCGAGGCCTTCGTCTCCCGTGTGTCTTCGTCATTTGCAATGGAAACTCAAGAAGGTCCGCAGGATTCTCAGCTCTGGCTTGCCTTCATTAGACGTCTAATGAAGAAGTCAGTAGAATAATATGCCAACCTCCAAGGGCGGAATCTATATTTGTTTTGCACTCGACCGTATCCGAAAACACGAATATAATGTTAGATCCCGGATTCGAACCGAGGACCAGACGTGTTCTTTATCCAATGGACTATCCAGCTTTTTCCGCTGTGGGTTTAGCTTCCGAGATGTGAATTAGAATACTTTTATTTATACTTTTTTTTCATTAGCATGGTATCCGAGGTCGTTAAAAATGACAGACACTGATCGCTATAGTTTCATTCTTTCTATCCATCCATTCTTACTTACCTTCATTCATTTTCTTTTCGTACATTTGAATGATTTAAAGTAAAATGTCTTTCTTCCGCGAATTTTTGTGGAATATCTATTAATTTTCCAAATTGGTTTCTTCACTTCTAAAGTAATGTCTTTAAGTATTATTACGTTTACGGTATTGTGTAAAATAAAGATCCGGCCCATGTCATAATCAAATACTTGCACCCCACTATACTTTCCTCATCCACTGACAGCATCGATTCTCGATCTCGTTTTGACTTCATGTGTAGACTTAATACACTTCTACAAATTATGCCAAAATGGACAGCTCAACAGAAAATTGGGACCCAGGTGAGTGCATAAGATAACTCTTAAGTTTTATATATAATAAGCTGAAAAACCGCTACGAATTTTACTGACTAAAATGTCATGTAAATGGCTTACATATCTTTAGAGCCAAAGTCATCCTTGCACGTAGTGTACCTTTACGAGTCACTAGCAAAGGAATGACACCTAAACGACGACAGAAGGCTACAACCAAATAACTCGCTGCAAGAATGTATGTTCTGACATTGGCGAGAATATCAGGTTCACCATAACATACCAGTATGCTCCTTAGCAATAGAAGTAACAACCTAAAAAGCATTGACAAGCAGTAACTGCTATATATTAGGCTTTTTATGTGCTTGTTTTCCATGAAAATTATTATAACAATAAAAAGCTGACCTAGTGTAAGTCAAATTCTCATAAAAAGGATTCTATAGCTGTACAGATAATAAAATTTGGTTAAATTTTTATTAACGCCTTGAGGCCCGTTATATACTTGTTGCTGTAATGCGCATTGTGGAATTCAGCCACCTGGGCCTCAGTGAGATAGCGAGAGCCTAACTTCTGTGTTTACTTATGATATCAATTGGATAGTAAAAAATAGAAGATTATAATGTGTATGATATTGCAAAGGTGTTTTATCAATTCCAATTGTAAACAATTTATAAACTTGCTATTAATGTTTTGTATATTTAAGCATTGTACAGTGTAAGTCCATTTGTCTACTTTAGCAGTGATTAGTTTCACTAGATTTTATAATTGAAGATTATACAATATAGTCCAAATTGATTTATTGGTTAATAACCAAGAAATTAAAGTTATCTAGCAATACAAAAAAGTTGAAATTATAATTTTCTCAGAAAAATTTAATGACAGATTTTTTAAATATTTCTTTCATAAAATCATTCAGATCAATTCAATTCAGAAAATCATCACAATGTGTGTTATTAAAGGGGTGTATATGTTGCATAACAATACTGCGCAAGTCAAATTTGCTATGTTTTCAGGAGAGACGTAAAACTGATTAACTTCTTTGTAATAAATTTTACATAAATAGTATGTATTAATTTGGATTGCAATGTCATAAGTTAAAATAAGAGTACTTAATACCGTTGATGTATTACATGACTTTGTGTAGTTTTAGTTCAACAAATTAAAGATTTCTGCGATATTTTAAACTTTTTATTTATTATTACATATTTTATTTAGATAATAATAAAAAAGTTTCTATACTCTCGTAGCATTTCAAGCACTTGTGGGAACAATATTCCAATTATCTACTACTCAGTTTTTATAAAATAATGTAAGTATATAACTTCAAAAAATTATATCAGAAGTTTCATAGTAACTATTAAAGAATTAAAATTATCACGTAAAAACTAATTACTTTTGATTTTGAACTAGTTTATCTTCAGCCTATTATTTATATATAGCCCTAGCTTATTTGATGTCACCGATAAATAATCACAATACTTATTAATGCTGTTATAACAGTTGTGTCTTAATGCCAGTAGTATCAAGATTAGCCTTTTAGTTGAAAATTTATATAATTTGACAAAACTTTTACTCTAGTTATGGCTGGAGTAATATCACACGCTTATGTTATTAGTTTTGGTTATAAACCAATTCAGAGAGTCAGTCCAGCTCTAACAAAATAGTGGTGACATAGTTACACTTTTAGTAATTTAAGATTTTTCATTCAAAGGAAATAAACTTTAATTATTATAAAACACAATTTTTAACAAAATTAACTATTATTCAAATGTTTCGTAATAGCTATTCAAATGTATAACATTGAAATCAGTCTAAATCATCAATCAGGCGCAAGTTTATTAATAACGATTAGATTGCACTACTTTTAAATATGGTAATGGTTGCAAGGGATTATCAAAAACTAGCTTATATCAAATCTTATCATCTGGATTGTATATTAAAACCTTCAAATCAGTAACAGTTGGATCACTGATTTTCTTGCCCGATCGAACAGTATTCTAAATTATTTTTTACTGCAATCATTGTAAGGCATGTTATAAAGTAAGACAGTCATATAGCATTGGGTTAGCTCTAATTGTCTTTCCTATTCTTTCATACTCAGAAGGTACGTAAATTTCTCTTCCTTTTAATTTGCATTCAGTGGCACTGTGCACATTCTCATTAACAGTCGAATTCATCAGTTTAGGAATTAGATGTCTCACCAATACGCAATTCTTCAGGTTGAAAATTAAATATCTCACAACAGCTAATCCACCATTAAGAGCAAGAAGTTTCTCAAAAGCGGCAATGGTAGAATCCAGTAGTTTAGGAATATTGTCTGCTAAATCACTTGTAGTTGTGACTTTATACTGATTTTCTATTCAAATGTAAGTAAAATATGTAATAATGTAAATATAATACCATGCAAGGTCATGAACTTTTTTACTATTACACAAACCTTCGTTTCTTCACGGGAAAACTGGATAATTAAAAAGAAATCAATAAATTTGTTGCATGGTCCTATATTAACGTGAAGATAGTACTCAACGACTTGCGCGGTGACAGAACAATTCAAATAACGCATTGATATTCAGCAATTTTGAATTATGTGCAACGTCATTAGTTGCGCGATGAGAAAACCTATCCATTGATGTGTAAACATTCATATGTCCAATTTTTGACTTGCGTTTGACTTGCGCAGTATTGTTCACTAAGAGACAATATGTAATAACAATATGTTACTAACATGTTACTATGGGAGGTACTCTTGGTTGCTTTTTTATTTCTTAACTTTGTACAGCATATTGCCAGATAGACATGACAAAATTATGAGTAGTGATAGCCTAGTGAATAAAGAACCAACCAGCTTATTGACTGACTATCTGTCGCTGCTTTGAATTCTGGTATGGGCATGTATTACTAATTTATGTTTTCGTACTCATGTGTAGTATTCTTGAAATTATCACTTGCCTGATATTGCAGTAATCAATTGTGAGGAAACCTGCACATCTAAGAAAATCTAAGAAAATGGTGTTGCTAAACTATGATAGATTTGATTTTCCCCGTGAGTTGTGGAGGTCTGATGGCAGTCGCTCAAAGTCAAAATCAGTATATTCTACTAAATCCTTAGGCTTAGGTAGTGGACTCCGGCAATGGGTTAGGTCAACTTATTGAAAAAAAAAGAAACATCACAAAATAATAATGTTTCCTCCTATACTATAGAATCCTAATAATTGCACATATCTTTAATAATTAATTAGTTGACAAAATATGGTTATCATCGTGTTTCCTTTTTATATATCTTCCGCCTCTCGCATCTGCTACTTAAAGTAAATGTGGATGCATGCATGCTAACAATTGGATTGGTTTCCGATTGTTAGAACTCCATCCACGTTAAGAACATTGTAGTGGAAACGGGTCAGCTAAAGTATAAAAAGACATTATCCTCACTGGTGAAGTATCATACACATTCTAACGTGTGGTGGAAGAGCAACCTAATTTTAAAGTAACTCACATACAACTTACACTTGCACATGTTATTGAGAGGGTGCATGTTCATTCAAAACTGGCCTAAAGTTTACAAAACAACTTTCGAACTGAGATTGGTTCTGTCATGATAAAAAAATCTATTAACTCTAATATCTATGGGTGGTGATGACCACTTACCATCAGGTGACCCACATGCTTATTTGCCGCCCTTTAATATAAAAAAACTGAAAGAATGGTTGTTTTTTACTTTAGTTTTACTACTATCGAATTATTTTTATTGATGACATTAAAGCTTGTCAATATCTACTAAAAAAGAAAATCAATTAACAAATACAGGAGACAACTACGAAGACCTATTTAACTATATATATATATTTCTATTATATTATTATATATATATATATATTTTTAGATTTTCTAATTATCTAATTTATATATATATATATATATATATATAAATTAGAAAATTATTGACATTTGTTGCACTTGTCATGTGATTTATCAAAATAGTCCTGTGGTTGAAGTTCATTCATTGAACTTACACAATTGTTGGTACCCTAATCCTAAGTTTTATTGCAATATCCTTGTTGTGCGGGGTGACGATTATTGTTTTATTTCGGTTCTGTTTGATTGTAAATAAAATGATTAAAAATATTTACAATTTGGGAACGCATGTTATGCCACAAATGAAAATAATACGCTAAGTATTTTCATACAAATGCATGTAAAGAAGCCAAAAATAGTTTCTATGGTTATATATGTATATATTTATACTTATGGATATCACTGCTGACAATTCTTGGAGCATTTGTTGATATAATTTTAAGTACATACTTATGGTATATTGTAAGTATGTTATAGTAACCATAATGGATATTAATCAAAACAAGTCATCAGCATGTCTAACTTAGAGTAGTCAATGAAATCTATTCGCAATTAGGCTGTGTTGTTGACAATTTCCACAAAAATATAATTTGTTGTAAATGTGATTATTATCTGATGAAAGCTAATCTCATTGATGATGAGTTTTATATGTTACAGACCACATGTTCATTGAAATATGTGAGTTTACAATGGGAGACTGGATGTGTGCTTATGCGCACCACATGCTTTATGTGACTGGTGATTTCTTGTAGCACTATATGACAGATTACCCCTATCTTTATTTGTGTTTTGTGTGATATTTTGATAAATCACCTGAAAGAAATGATAATACAAAAATAAAGCAAGTAATAAATAAACAATAAATTGAAAATTCGCTTATTTACTATTATCTGACTCAAATAATTTCGAAATATTCAGTCTTCTAAATTAATATGCATGTTTTACTTATAACCACAGAATTTATTTAGTACTAGCGAGCCGCCTTGGCTTCCCACGGGGAATTTCGCTTCCGTGAACGGATCTACCCATGTTGAAAACTGTTCGAAAATTTCATCAAAGTCGGTCTAGCCGTTTTCAAATCCATACAGAACATACACACAACCATTTCTATATGTTAGATGCTAAAAATAATTGTTACGTACATTATTTCACTATATACGAGGGTCATTTGAAAAGTTCCTAACCTAACAACATTTCTATATGTTAGATGCTAAAAATAATTGTTACGTACATTATTTCACTATATACGAGGGTCATTTGAAAAGTTCCTAGCCTAACATGGTTAAAGTCATTGGTTTTTTTTATAACTACCCTCATTTTGTAGTTACATTATTTAGCAACAAGTATGCACAGTTTAGTTTATTCACAGTAACTCATTGTTCGTTTACACATGATACCGTAAGTAAAGTCAGAGCTATTTTTTAAAATGGATAAAATTGAACATCGTGCAGTGATAAAATACCTGAATTTGAAAGGTTTAACTCCAAAAGCTATACATGAAGACATGATTTTGTTGAAAGATTTATAACCATGGATGAAACCGGGGTTCACCACAATACACCCGAAACAAAAGAACAGTCGAAACAATAGAAAAGAGCAGGATCGCCCACCCCAAAGAAGGCAAAGGTGGTTTTATCGGCAGGCAAAGTCATGGCATCCGTTTTTTGGGATGCAAAGGGTATAATTCTCGTGGATTATTTAAAAAAGGGTGAAACAATAAACTCCGATTACTATTGCAACCTGTTGCGTCGTTTGAGAGAAGAAATCAAAGAAAAACGTCCAGGTTTATTGAGAAGAAAAGTCTTGTTTCATCAGGACAATGCGCGCGTTCACACCTCTGTGCAATCCATGGCAGAAATCCATCAATGTGGCTTCGAATTGTTACCTCATCCCCCATATTCACCGGATTTAGCACCGTCCGACTTTTATCTGTTCCCAAAGCTGAAATAATTTTTAGGTGGTAAACATTTTTTTACAAATGAAGAGGTCATAGCCGCTGTGGACGCTTATTTTGAGGAGTTAGACGAAGATTTTTTTAAAACAGGTATCGAAGCCTTACCGGGTCGATGGAAAAAGTGTTTTGAGCTCGGAGGAGAGTATGTTGAAAAATAAAAATAAACTCAAAATCGTGTGGTTTCATTAAGTATGTTAGGCTAAGAACTTTTCAAATGACAATCGTATATATTTAATAACTAAATAAACTCTGGTTAATGGAGTCAGGTGCTATTTTGCGAAAGTAAAATATACAGCCAATTTTGATCTATGTTGTGTGCTTCCACCACTACTACACTTTGTAATAAGGGCAGGGTGCCTACCGGCATTATAATTGGATAGTGTAGCACTTGTGAAATTGTGTACGTCAAAAAGAAGCCTGACGAAAGATTGCAAAGTGCTCAATCTTGAAATATTTTTTTATCTGATAACACTAGACTAATTTAGTTGTGGTAGTTGAATCTTGGCTTTCTTCTGCTCCTACTTGTACACATCCTGAAGTACAAGGGCGGGTCAAAAAGGCCGCGGAATGGGGGGGTTGCAGTGGGGAGGGGGTATCTTTTTTTACCTGGCAATACTTGCGGACTCAATACAACTATAAATACTAAGTTTCAGTCCAATCAATTCATTAACCTTTGAGATATCGCTGGATACACACATGAATCGGGAAGAAAACATCGACTATGGAGAAAATTGAGTTTCGTGCCGTGATTAAGTTCCTCACTAAGCAAGGAAAACCCCCACAAATGATTATGGAAGAGATGTCATCTGTTTACGGGGACTCTTGCCCTGGAAAAACAATGATTTATAAGTCTCATCGCTCATTAGCGGTGTTAATGGAAGGTTCCGTTCCTGCTAAAAGCGCATCAAAGATATAAAATCTCATCCACTTGTTCCAACAATACATCATCAACGATAATTTTTGCGTTACTTCTAGTTTCCTCTTTTTCGTATATTTGATAAATGTTTGTTTTTACGCATTCAGTTGTAAGCCTCTTTCCTTAAACAATCATTTTTCATTATTGTGATTAGTGTCTGCACTTCAGATGGTCTATGCTACTAGTAGTATACATGGTATGTAGTTTGCATAAAGCCGTCAATTGACCATTAGTTCAATCCTAAAATCCTAAATTCGTAGATTTTATTTGTTGTAGATAATTATAATATGTCCCCTAACACCAATATTCAACTTGTTACTATTAATCCCGTATCTTGGCAATATGTGCCACAGTCCTTTCGCACAATCCTTTCGAATGCCTTCTAAAGATCCACAAACCCGCAGAAAACCTTCTGTTCTAGTGTCAGATGGTTCTCCATGATTTTGCTTCCATTTCCAAATCCCCCCTGTGTCTTCTACAACTTTCCATTGGATTTCGCCCTCCTACTCCTCTCAATTATTTTTCCATACACTTTTGCAGCTTATCTAATTATAGTTGG
The DNA here is from genome assembly GCA_947507595.1 of Pyralis farinalis. Lineage (NCBI taxonomy): Eukaryota > Metazoa > Arthropoda > Insecta > Lepidoptera > Pyralidae > Pyralis > Pyralis farinalis. The sequence goes on along the minus strand of OX382265.1, from coordinate 23,352,131 downwards.
GGGCAGTCCTTCAGTGATCCCTTGCCTTTGTACAAGGGTATGACGACTGCTACTCTCCAATACTTTAGAACCTTTCCTGTTTCTTATGAATATCCTTATGATGGAATAAAGTGTTTTATAATAAAGGAGGTTTCGTTCGTTCGTTATATCCCCTCCACATGAAACAAACACAGTATAGTAGCTATTTAGCTTGGTCCCAAACCAACAATTTAAATCTCCATGGATATACTGCCTTTCAATCCTCTTAGCTAAATTCAGAATGATCCTTACAGACTTCCATAACTTCTTAAGTTCTTGGGTACATGATGAGTTCACGTGGGAGCGACGCTTCGACCAAAAAAGTTCCCAGTTTCTTACATCGTTCAGATGTAAACCGTAGCCTATGATTGCTTGCAATACAGGTAGTATCCGTAGCTCGCACGTTGTAACTCCTAATGCTAACACAGCAACTCCTTAGTGGGTTTTTGGTAACCTCACTCACAGGAGTTATTTGGCTGCGGATTTCTGTGAGGTACTTCCTCAATCGAAATGCTTTGATGACCATCTCTATTAAAAATACCCAAACCTGGACAAACAGACATCTTCTTCTGATGTGAAAATGGAACCTTTGATGTTAAAGCTGACCACCATTGACCTCAGTATATAAATAAGCAAAACAAAACAGTTCAGTACTTTTTAGGGTTTCGTACCTCAATTGGAAAAATGAAACCCTTATAAGATCCCTTTGTTGTCTGTCTGTTTGTCAAGATCCTTTTTCTTAGGGACGGGTGGAGCTATTAAGCTGAAATTAATATACAATATTCAGGTGTACAATCCCTTTAAGCAGTAAAAAAATCAAACATCTAAGTCCACGCAATGTGTTTATGCCTTGTTTATGCGCATATTTTGACACTCGCAAGGGAATCAAAACCTGTAAGGTACTTCCCGTTGACTTAGAATCATGAAATTTGGTAAGAAGCAATGTCCATGTAGTACAAGTAAAGGAAAAAATTCGAAAACAGTAAATTTGTAGTTACATTACAAATAAAAACAATTTAGCGAAAATAGTTTTTTACGGAACCCGCGGTGCATGAGTCGGCCTCGCACTTGATGCTTTTATCTCCTCTGTTTAACAACTGATTTTTCTTTTAATTTGTTTAGTAGTTTTGACGAACTTTAGTATTTATACATATAAATAAAATTGAAGTGTCTGTCTGTGATTTCAAAATAAAGCTTTTATCTTAAGCTCATATTATTATTTTCACGTTACCAAAGCCTAAATACGCATTTTTAACTTTTTTGTCTGTCTGTCTGTTTGTTTATCCGGGCTAATCTTCGAAGTGGCTAACGGGACTTTCACTGGTAGGGGACTGTTCAGAGCAGAATATAGGGTACTTTTTATCCCGTAAATATTTAAGGTTCCTGCGTAAAAAATGAACAACTGTTAAAATTAGGGGGAAATATCTTCCCCTTCGGGGGACTTTGCAATTTTATTATTTTCATAGAATACGTATTTTTTGTAACATATAATAACTACGCATTTTTTATGTAATATAAATAAAATACATATACGTTGCCTCCTGTAAAGGTCAATAGATGGCGCTGTACGAAAATTGAATCGCTCTATGGTTGCATCTACGACCCTGAACTTTTTTTTTTATACAAACAATTTCATGTCTACAGAGAAATAAAGGCTACTAAAAGCCCAAATCTCATGCGTACGAAGCCGCGGGCTTCTGCTGCCTCAATAAACAACATTGGAAAAAGGCGAAAAAAAATAAACACATGCAAATTCTTATGTTTGCTTCGAATTTTCAATAATAATGGTATGATCGAATTTCACCAATTGGGGCGACCGCTAGTGCCATGTCATGCGTGCTTGCATAAATGCCCACTTAATAAAACACGTACGATTTGGTATTAACTCGAAATTTTAAGATTTTTATACGACGTAGGTTGACAAATAAATCAAGCATTATGTGAACTTCTTGTGTAGAGGGTTAGTAGTCTATGAATTATGTGCTCTATAAGAAACATCGCTCCACGTGATGCTAACGCAACAACTCCTCAGGAGCTTAGCAAACTCACTCGACCACAGGAGCACAGAAGCAACCCTGCAGGGAAGTTGTCATTTGAAGTACTTCACCTTAGGCTATTAAATAATGTCGTGACCTACCTCTCTTTTCTTATCATATCCTATGAAAGCCTACAAAATAAGGAGTAAGCAACTTCTTTGGAGCTCGTTGATAACCTAGCTTGCTCGCGGGATCTCATCAACTCTCCAGGGTGTTGTTATTTCCACTACTTTGTCAAATGATTTTTAATGCATGATTGTAAAGTTTGAATAAAGTCTGACTGACCCTTGTTTATTGGCACACGACACATAATATGGCACGGTGGTAATTGAACCCACGAGCATTGATAATAAAAAGTCATTGCTACAGAGCTCGTCAAAACTAACCTTAAAATCTTATTCTACACTAGCTGAAGCCCGCCGGTTCGCACGCATGAGGTTTGGGCTTTTCGTAGCCTTTATTTCTCTGATGACCTGAAATTCTTTCTGTTTAAAAAAAAACAATATCAGGGTCGTAGATGCAACCATAGAGCGATTCAATTTTCATACAGCGCCATCTATTGACCTTTATGGGTGGCAACGTATATTTATTTTATTTTTATTACGTAAAAAATGCGTAGTTATTTTACGTCACCAAAAATACGTACTCTATGAAAATAATAAAAATGAAATTGCAAAGTCCCGCGAAGGGGAAGATATTTCCCCTTAATTTTAACAGTTTATAATTTTTTACGCAGGAACCCTAAATATTTACGAGATAAAAAGTATCCTGTATTCTGCTCTGAACAGTTCTCTGCCTACCAGTGAAAGTCCCGTCAAAATCGGTTCAGCCATTTCGAAGATTAACCGGGACAAACAAACAGACAGTCAGACAAAAAAGTTAAAAATGCGTATTTAGGCTTTGGTAACGTGAGAATAATAATATGAGCTAGTTAAGATAAAGGCTTTATTTTGAAATCACAGACAGACACTTAAATTTTTTTTATATGTGTAGATAGTATACATTTGTTTATTCGTAACGTAATAAATTTCTGTTTTGTTTAACAGCTCTTACACGGTTGCTAGCCTCTCTGAAAGAAGTTCAGCCAGGAGGTGAAGATGTGGCGTTTCTAAGTGAACTGCTACAGTCTAAACAACTACACGCCCTTGTTCAAGTTCACAACAAAATAGTTGCGAAGGGTAAAGATGACAAATTCTATCCTCTACTGTCAAATGCCATGCAGGTCACGCTGGAAGTGCTAGAACTACTGGCTAATTTGAAAGCTGTATCAAAGGAATATGAAGAACTGCTCAGTCTGCTACATAAGCCACATTTCCAAGTTAGTATCTTTATATATATCTAGTCAGGCTATAAGTTCTGTTACAAATTAATATGCATTTATTTTTTATGAGGTAATGTAATCTTATTAAAACTTATATGTACATACTAGCAGAAGCCCGCGGCTTCGCACGCATGAGATTTCGACAAAAAATTTGTTTCTGTTTAAAAAAAAAACAAAGTTCAGGGTCGTAGATGCAACCATAGAGCGATTCAATTTTCGTACAGCGCTATCTATTGACCTTTACAGGAGGCAACGTATATGTATTTTATTTATATTACATAAAAAATGCGTAGTTATTTTATGTTACAAAAAATACGTATTCTATGAAAATAATAAAAATAATATTGCAGTCTCCCGAAGGGGAAGATAATTCCCCCTAATTTTAACAGTTTTTGATTTTTTACGCAGAAACCCTAAATATTTACGGGATAAAAATTACCCTATATTCTGCTTTGAACAGTCCTCAACCTACCAGTGAAAGTCCCGTTAAAATCGGTTCAGCCATTTCGAAGATTAGCCCGGACAAACAAACAGACGGACAGACAAAAAAGTTAAAAATGCTTATTTAGGCTTTGGTAACGTGAAAATAATAATATGAGCTTAAGATAAAGGCTTTATTTTGAACTCACAGACAGACACTTCAATTTTATTTATATGTATAGATTTATGGAAGTTTCAGCAAAACAGGATGGATTTCGAAGCGGCAGAGGATGTACGGATCAAGTTTTTCACTTTGCAACATCGTTGAGAAGCATCTGGCTTTGGGCCAGAAGGTTTTCTGTGGGTTTGTGGATCTTGAGAAAGCATTTGATAGAGTCGTGCGAAAGAATCTCTGGGACATTTTGTCCAGATATGACGTTGACGATGACCTGCTCCGTGCTGTGTAATCCACTTATAAGGATTGTACAGCATGTGTGCGGATGGACGGGAGATTATCGCCTTGGTTTGATATCAATATTGGTGTCAGACGTATTCATCCTGTATCTGGACAGTTTGTCTTCAGAGAAGAAGAAATATGAATGTGGGAATGTGAATGGGTGACTCAATGGTCAACTGCCTGCTTTATGCAGACGACGCGATATTAATAGCATTAGAATCACCATCCGAACTTGAAACACTAGTTACAACAATGAAAGATGATTGTACGAAGAAAGGCTTACAATTGAATACGAAGAAAACCAAGATAATGGTATTTGAAAGAAATACAACCAGAACGAACACCAGGGTTACGGTTGATAATGTAGTGTTGGAACAAGTGGATGAGATTGTATATCTTGGAAACGCTTTTAGCAGCAGTTCACCACTGATGTAGAGAGTCGAGTGAGTGCAGGGAATAGCGTGAATGGAGCATTGTGTTAACTTCTAGGCAGCCGAAATCTAAGCCAGTAGAAGCTCACAGCTCGCTACACAACGCGGTGCTAATCCCAACGCTAACTTATGAAAGTTAGAGCTGGTTATGGCAGAGAGAGCAAAAATACAATAAATGCGGTCGAGATGGTAGCATTGCGCAAAATGTGTGTCATAACGCTCGCTAACCGCGTTCCTAATGGCGCCGTAAGTAAGTGAGTTGGTCTGAAAGAGAGTGTCGGTGTTAAGATAAGAAAAGACGTACTCCGTGGGTTCAGACATTAGAATTAATAGAATTAATGCAGGATGAAAGAATGACTAAACAGATATGCAATGCGAAAGTGGAAGGATGTAGGAGCCAAGAAAGTCCGAGACTAACTTACCATGACGAAATTGGTCGTGTTTTATCGGAAGGTAATGTCAGGAGCCCCAGGAACCGGCGAGCGTACATGAAAAGAGCAATGAATGTTAGAGAGCTAGTAAAGTGTGTAAGGACCGCGTCTTATAGCGCTCGGTTCTCTCCGCTTACCCCGCAAGGGACCTGGCGTGAAGATATACATACATCAGCAAAAAATAAAACAAATGATTTTATTTGAAATGACCACCTGTGGCTTTGATACAGACCTTTAATCTGTCTGGCCACGAATCTATGGATTTACGCACTGTTTTCATGGGAAATTTATCCACTGCTGATCCAGAGAGAGAGATAGAGCAGGCCATGCCCTCTAAAACTGACCATAATTTGTTGTCTAAGGGGTTCAGATGTGGACTAGACGAGGGTCAATCTTCAGCACTTATAAAGTCCGGAACGTTGGTTTCGAGGAAGGCTTGGATAGTTTGTGCCCTCTACCGGATGCAGAGCCCTGATGGAAAGTCCACTTTGTCTTCACTCCTTTTTCATAAAAATGAAGCTTCTTGATAAGACACCCCCCACCAAACCATTACAGACGCAGGATGATGACCACGCTGTACCTTTTCGACCACTTGGGCGGCTTCTTTCGAACTGTTTGCGTGTAACCTTTGTCATTTTGCTTGTTGTAGTGCTCTTCAATCGTGAAAATTTTTTCATCAGTAAAGAGGATATTTGTGTGCCTTTCACTTGCGTATCGGGACAGAAGGTGTTTTAATCGATCTACTCTCTTCAACTGTAGGAATTGATTTAGGGCATGCGCTGTATATCGACGATAAGCGCCTAGTTTCAGGTCTTGTTTTATAGAGTTCTAGCGAGAAGGTTCATTTCTCGCGATAAGATTTTTTGTTTCATAATGGGGTTTCGGCGAATTCTAGCATTAACAGCCTTTGTAGAGATTTTTTGTTTCATAATGGGGTTTCGGCGAATTCTAGCATTAACAGCCTTTGTAGTTCTAACAGCATGCGGTCGCCCCGATCTTTTATGGTTTTCATTAGCGCATCGCGCGAGTGATAATTAATATATCGCAAGCGTAAATAGGCTACGGTATCCGCTTTACATCAGGTGGTCGTATGCTTGTATGCCTCCCGACATAGTATAAAAAAATCCTATTGTCTTTAACACCCCATTCCATATTGTAATCTATATACATAAAAATGAATGTTTGTCTGTATGTCCTCTATGGGCTCAAAAACGGCTGGGCAGATTTTGATGAAATTTTCAGTGAATTGAATTAAACAATTTTTTAACGGAAGTATCGCGTATTTTATTTATTTTATTGAACCTGACGTTTCGAACGCTTTGCAGCGTCCGTGGTCGCAGGTTCAGGTTCAACAAAATAAATAAAATACGCGATACTTCCGTTAAAAAATTGTTTAATTCAATGTGTAACAATCGCGAAAACCTAAGACAATACTATTTTCAGTGAATCTTCAGGTTAGCCCAGCAGGTGATCCTGTGAAGTTTGGTAGCGATCATATCACCCGTGCGAAGCCGAGGCGGATAGCCAGTTTGATAATAAAAACACGAATAAAATACGTAAAACGACGGGAAATCGAAAGAAGTTTTTAACATGATAAACGCGTTCCAAATTCAAAATAATTGAGATGAAAAGAAAAGTTTATATGTAACAGTATTTAAGGCCCGACTAGTTATATACATATATATTCTATTTCTATTGCTGCCTGTCACCATGGAATCTCATAATATCAATCTCATCATAATAATAACTAAATAAAAACTTAACATTGTTTGATTCAAGAATAGAATAATCACGTATCATCATCACAGCATTAGGCAGAGCTCCTGCTGTGTTGATAGTAGAACCCTCTACTATGATAGCCGACGTGATGCTTATGATCTTCCCTTTTTAATGATATAATTGCTAATTTAAAAGAAGGCACGAGTGCTTCTTGCTTGCTAGTATAGTTATTGCTGAAGCGCCTAATGTAGCGCTGAAGTGAAATAACGCCTAATGAATCCGATAAGGGATAAAACTGATCAGGATCGTTAAGGAACCTACTATTTCATTATTATCATATCGTCATCATTATTTCAGCGCGTATTCGTCCACTACCTAGCTCTCGTCTTGATCACGTCATACTAAAGTCCCCATGCCGTGCTCTCTCTGTGGTCATACAATCTTCACTGACCATGAGGCTGTATTACTATCTTTAGATGCACGTTTACAAGTATCGCCACCACGAACCATTATTAAAGTTAATTATGACGATATTTGTCACGTTCTAAATAACACAGGTTTCTCGCATAATATTGGCTTATTCTGACCCTGAATTAGTAAGATTATTGAAAGCCTCCAGTCTCTTACCTCCATGCATACCTCATATGTAACTCTTTCAAAATGCCGACGTATTTTAAAACCTTGGATTACACCCGGCCTGCTGAAATGTGTTAAAAACAGAGAAAGGATGCACAAAAAATTTATGAAACATCCTAATAACAATACTTTGCGTATCACTTACTACAGTTATCGTAATTATTGTAACTCTCTTTTAAAAAAGTCAAAGAGAAACACGAAAAAAATATAGTAAGGCGGGAAGTAATTTAAAAAAAATTTTGCTGCCTTCAGGGATATCACCCACTTGAATAAAGACTCCAAAACATCGAACAATATTCATTCTCCAATAGAATCAATTAATCAAGTTAACAATTTTTTTGCAGCCATCGGTAAAACAGTGGCAGAGAACATACATAATTCCTCTTGCAACAACCCTTCCCTACCTCCCAATGGGTATTGTCTTGACTCCTCCCCGCTCCAATCTTTCGTCCTCAATGAAGCTACAATTTGTGAAGTAGAAGGGGTTATAAAACGCTTCAAGAAAAGACAGTGCAGTGGGCTGGGATAACATCTCGTCCAAGCTCCTAAACTGCAACATTTAAGTACTGGCTGCCTCAATTATGCATATCTGTAATATCTGCATAGCAGCCGGTATCTGCCCATCCGCTTTCAAAAAAAACATCGTCCACCCTGTCTTTAAGACTGGAGACCGCGGCAATGCTAACAATTACCATCATTCCTGCATTGTCCAAGATCCTTGAACGATTAATCAATATATATTTAGGCCTCCCCTCTAGAGAGACACTCGCCGCTAGCCTGACCTACCTGCATATTATTGAACGTCCCCGTGATTTTAGCAAAATACAACATCAACTTCGTAAGGAATAGAAAATCCTTGATTGTTGAAGATTGATCTTAGAGCTGATCCTTAGAGATGATTGAAATTCAAAGCGCGTCAAGTTTTCGTTGCACATGTACTTGGTACATGTAATTCTTGGCACATGTACTTTATACATAACTTAAATATTATTTCTACTATTTTAAATAATCTCCTTGTGAAATTGTGTGATATAATATCACATCGTCATAGCACCCTTAAATAGATGAAAATTTAACTAAACTAACATTTCAGGCTATTTTAAATTGAAACTTTGTTTTAAAATATAAAAGGAACCGGATTTTTTATTCCGCTTGTTGGTTCTTGACGTATTCTTATCTGATCTGGTTGCCAAAACCATTCAGATAATTGTAACAACATGATTTTGTCAATAAATCACTACCTCTATTACCTAGATTATTATAGTTATAACTGATATTGAAATTAAACTATTTTTAACGGAAGTATCGCGTGTTTTATTTATTTTGTTGAAACCTGACGTTTCGAACGCTTTGCAGCGTCCGTGGTCGCAGGAAAGTCTTTCGAAATAGTTTAATTTCAATGTGTAACAATCGCGAAAACCTAAGACAATACTATATAACTGATATTGTTCTGTTCTAATTACAATTAACCCAATTTAGTAATACTGAAAACTTACAAATTCAATTATTTTTTATTCAAATGGGCTTAATTACGTCAGATAGTCATTTATTGTATACTAGCTGAAGCCCGCGGCTTCGCACGCATGAAATTTGGGCTTTTAGTAGCCTTTATTTCTCTATAGACCTTTTTCATACAGCGCCATCTATTGACCATTGCATGAGGCAACTTATATTTATTTAATTTTATTACATATAAAATGCGTAGTTATTTAAAAAATAGGTATAATAAAAATAAAATTGCAAAGTTCTCCAAAGAAGAAGATTTCCCCCTAATTTTAATAGTTTTTCATTTTTTACGCAGGAACCCTAAATATTTACGGGATAAAAAGTACCCTATATGGTGCTCTGAACAGTCGTCTACCTACCAGTCAAAGTCCCGTCAAAATCGGTCCAGCCGTTTCAGAGATTAGCCGGAACAAACAGACAGACAGACAAAAATTGTAAAAATATTCATTTTGGTATATGTACCTTATATATATGCATTTAGTAAAAAGCGGTAATTTTAATATTACAAACAGACACTCCAATTTTATTTTTTATTGTATATTTTGCCATTAACGACATTTTGACATAAATTTTAAATTTGAGTGTTGAATATTCAAGAATTTTATTATAAAATCGCATACTATGAACGAATTCTGATTTCTGACTTTACGTAACAGTAGTCACAATTTTTCCTTTTATTTCTAGTATTTCTGTCATGGAAATCGCATATTTTCTAAAATTGGTGAATATTCTGATGCACATAAAGTATATTTGCAAGAATAAACTGATACACTGACAAGATTATGATTTAAACAGATCACGCAGGGAAGCCCTTCCAGCTAAATTATATATAGCTCTTGTCACACGCTTTTGTAAAATAAAAATTGTTTTTATATCTGTTCACTCTGTATCTGATCTGTAAGATGTCATTACACTATGCTATGGTAGTAACTAAAATATACTGCCTTGCTTGCTTTGCTGTTTTAGACATCTGTAAGCTGTCTGATTTTTCTAACAGCATAAGTTGTAAAGCTAAGCCTACCTGCGAGAGCAATAGCTCTCATATGATATGAGAGCTCTACTGCAGGTTAAAAAAAATCGGCCAAGTGCGAGTCGGACTCGCACACGAAGGGTTCCGTACCATTATCTATAAAAACGGCAAAAAAAATCACGTTTGTTGTATGGGAGCCCCCCCCCTTAAATATTTGTTTTATTTAAATTTAATTATTTGTTCTTAAAGTGAATATATAACTAAATATTCTGTGAATATTTCAAGCGTCTACCTGTTGCCGTTATCAATATCGAGCAAAAATGAGCAAAAAAATCACGTTTGTTGTATGGGAGCCCCCTTAAATATTCATTTTATTCTATTTTTTAGTATTTGTTGTTATAGCGGCAACAGAAATACATCATCTGTGAAAATTTCAACTGTCTAACTATCACGGTTCATGAGATACAGCCTGGTGACAGACGGACGGACGGACAGCGGAGCCTCAGTAATAGGGTTCCGTTTTACCCTTTGGGTACGGAACCCTAAAAACCAGTGTTATTGCGAAATATGTAGATGAGTTGACAATATCTATAAGTACATATCTCGACATTATCACTTGTCAGACATGTTCGGGAATAATGGCAAAATAATTTCTACTTGTGAATCATGTCTACCTTAAAAATATTCTGATTCTATACATTCCCCATTGAAGGGGTAAAGCTAAAATAAGTAATACCAATTTTAGACCACTTCGCTGTCTCGATGGGGTCTTTACCGATGTTCATAAACAATCCAATCAGTTAAATTTTTGTTCTTAACTAAGGTTTTTATCAAACACACTCTTTATTTTCGCAAACGCGTGCGTTTCACTCCAATCACCCATTTAATTATGATATATTTCTTAGGCAATATTATGCACACATGATGCAGTCGCCCAAAAGGACTACTACCCACATCTCCCAGACATTCCACCAGACGTCGATGAAGAGGAAGAAACAGTGAAGATTGTTCAGCTGGTCAAAAGCGATGAACCTCTGGTAACATAATTTTTTCCTAGCAATTTGTAAATATGACTTGTCATTAAGTCTGTTTACTTACTTTACGAACAGTCTGTTTACTTCAGAATCATTTAAATTAAATATCGGTTGTGTGACAAAAGTAAACGGTTTCATTTAGAAATAGCAGCTATTTTGTTAAAGTCTTAGTAATGATGTAATACGTCTAAACTCATGAACATATTTAGGGGAATGCAAAAACTCGAATTTATTCATTGCATTTCAGTACCAACTTTTTAGTAATGATAAAAAATGTGTATAGATGGAATATGATGCGAAACCAACATGATCCCTATCTACATACAGTAGGATAATTTTGGACGAAGTAGGAGAATTTGACGAAGACAAGATAGTGAATTTAGCTCTGTACCATCTCATGAACAAGACATGGTTTCATGATTGCTGTATTTTTAGAAAATTATAAAAAACAACAGGTTGAGATGGTTATATGCATTATATATCGCTAATAATAAACATATACAACACAATAATTAAACATATTAAATGGTAACTTAGAGATGTAAATTCACACATATATTTTTAAGTTCGTTCATATGCTATTTTCGGGAGCTTTAGTCTCGAGCAAAAAGGCTATACATTAAATATACAAAATTAGTTTAAAAATTAGGCGTTTTACATATTACAAATCTTTATAAATTATGTTCCATGAATGCATAGGAAAAATACATACATAATGTCTTCTTCAACAATATTTCAATTATTCGTCCTTTTCAGCGTTCCTCTATTTTTTCATGGGTGTAGTTTACAATGTTTCTAATCGAGTAATTGTTGCACTTTATTGTACCTATCTGTTATATATAATTATTAGGTAATAAACATTCGTTTAGAAGCTACTAATGTAAAGGTATTGAAGAGTGTTTTTTATCAAAAGGGAGGAGCACAGAGTGCAGAGCCTATAGTGGTAAGTGTATATATTGAGTATTTTCTTGCTATTTTCAGCATTTATTTTGTCCTGTCACATGTATGGTTACCATGGACTTGCGAATAGAAGAGCGTATGGCCTAATAGCACCGCACTCATATCATAATGAACCTTCTGGTATAAGTGGCTCACCCATCATTTTTAGAGGCAAAGCTAGCATGAAATTTCATCTCTGTCGTCGGACCTAAAAACGAGAGATGGAGACGAAGAAAGTGTCATACCACAAAGTAAATAGCCCAACTGAAAAAGTACCACGCCATAACTCATATGCCTTCATATAAGCGACGATTATATTTTTGTTATTCCTAATCAGTAAGCGTGGCTAGCACGAGCAATGTTCCTTGTATTCAAGCGCTCAAACGCTACGATAATCGCTTATACTTTTTAGTCTTGCGACGTAGTTTATAGAAGGACGCTTTATCGTCGTGTCTCAGGCGCAGTTTTCCGTTTCATCTAAGAAGAGTGTAAAGGCTCCACTCGCGTATTTTCGCCTCTCGTCACCCAGCACGTACTCTTCCAAAGGAAAAGCAGATATGAAATAATCTTCTATTTACGAGTCCATGCTGGTTACCCTGCCTATTGTTTATATCCCAGTTTTCATTCACTTGTCCCCTTGTCTATTTCTAATTAATTAGCTGCTATCTCTAGATGTTGATGCAATTTGTATTGTGTTATCAGGCCTCATCCTACTCTTGATTATTTTATTTTCTTCCAGGCTGATTCAACTGTTCCCTCACAATACACGTTGCTGCTTGTTATGATTATATTTTTGTTATTCCTAAGTTACTGCATTGTAACCTTTTAGTATTAAGTAATACTTATTTTGTTTACCCAATAGAATTACGCCCAGACACATATAGTCTTTCATTAAAACTTTCTACTGCAGTGTAAATATGGTTCACGTTTAACGAAATAATATTCATAACAAGTAGGTACATAATTAAAAAAAAAATAACCGGTTGCAAACGTTTACTGTCATACAGGTGTCAGAAAGTTTATATCAACTCGATTACGAATGATACTACGCATTAATATAAACAACGTTTGCTAAAGACCCATTTCAAAATTATAATAATTCAACGTTTCACACAAATCAGGATGATCGCTTTCGTATGAATAGATCGATTTTTTTGTGACTTCCATAGAAGTCTTAATACCTAATACAACCATAGTTGTCTAATAGTAAAGCTTGTTAATATCAATGAGTAGCATCACGCCTTTCGATTTGATATATCAGGAATACACCCAAACATATATTGTAAACCTTTTTTATGTTCCATTTCTTACGCTGTCCATATAGAAAGCAGGTAATTCAGGAATAAAAATACATCGATCGGTAAAATGACTTTTAGGTCACCATATTGTCACGAAGCAAATATACAATGCAAAATTGGAAGGATGTAGGAGCCGAGGAAGGCCAAGACTTACCTATCATGGCCAAATTGGTCGTGTTCTATCAGAAGGTGATGTCAGGAGCCTTAGAAACCGGCGAGCGTGCATGAAAAGAGCAATGAATGTTAAAGAAGCGAGTGAGGTATGTAAGGATCGAGTCGCGTGGCGTGAAGTTATAGTAGTAGTAGTAATATTGTCACCTTTACGTAATAGGTCACTTAAGTGTCACAAAAAATCGATAATAATACCACATTCATTTATGTGCGAAAAACGTACCACTCTTGCAGTCTGGTGAAGTTAAACTTCATACATTATAATTTGTTGTTGTTTAAATTACACACGTTAATATTATTTATATACTTATATATATATACATTTTATAAATTCATGGTAAAGCTTTTTTAATGTAGATGGATAGTTCTTACTACAATGCCTACATGGTTCAAGAAATGACCTACGTGATTCTCTGAGTGTTGTGAATTGTTTAATATTCATACATGCATGCCGTAGATGTAAAAAATACAATCCGATTCATCGTAATATTAAATAGATGCCAGTTTCTCATAAGCGATTCCCGTCACGCAATGAACGTTGCCTTTATAATAATATCTATGAAATTTAAATCTATCTCTAGAGAACATATTTTTAAAATAATATGTAATGATCATTATCAAGATTATTTACTAAATGTAAATTTAATGTTATAGATGTATGATTTTACCAAAATAACGTGCTCGAGTATTTGACATGGATCTCTCATTGCTTACGAGTTCACATACCTCCGACTGAATTAAAGAAAAAAACACGTAATGTTGTGTGCACAATTGTGGTAATATCATACTTTTAGAAGAACACGATATGACAACATTCAAGGTCATGTTATTAACGGTTGACCATTATTGATTATTGGGTAGAGGGTAAGTCAATGTTATTACGTGTAATTTGAACGAGTGTAATTATGACTCGTCCTTGTAGGGTGCAACAATAAAGACAGATGAAGAAACGGGCAAGATCGTGATCGCGCGAGTGATGCATGGAGGTGCGGCCGATAGATCGGGCCTGATCCATGCTGGAGACGAAGTCATCGAAGTCAATGGCATTAGCGTCGAAAATAAAACGCCGGCTGATGTCTTGGCGATACTAGTAAGTTATATGTTATTCTAGTTGGAGGTTTAACTTCGGGGCAGTAAAAACTAGAGCCAGAAGGCACAGCTCGCTATACACAACGCAGTGCTGGTCCCAACGCTAACTTATGGAAGCGAGAGCTGGGTATAGCAAAGAGGTCATGAAAGTAGGATAATGAATGTTAAAGAAGGGAATGAGGTGTGTAAGGACCAAGTCATATGGTGCTCTGTTTTCTCTGCCCACTCCGCAAGGAATTTGGCGTGAAGATATAGAGTAGAACATCTGGCGTTCCCCCAATGGGAGACAGGCTTGATGATATGTATGTAGAGTAAAATCTCCTTATTCGCGGGGTATACGTTCCAAAATTATGCCGCGAATACGGAAACCTATGGATGTCAATGCTGGCGTCCCTCAGGGTACTGTACTGTCTCCGACGCTGTTTCTGCTGCATATCAATGATATGTTGTCAATTGATAGCATTCATTGTTATGCGGACGACAGCACCGGGGACACTTATTATACAGGCCGTGCAAACACCCCTCGTTCCCTTGTGGAGGAAATCCGCTACAAACTTGGGTCTGAAATAGATGGTACTCTGGCTAAAGTATCCGACTGGGGGCGGCTTAAATTGGTCGAATTCAACCCCAAGAAGACACAAGTTTGCGCGTTCACCGCTAAGAAAACTCCATTTGCTGTGGTTCCTAAATTCCAGAACACACCTCTTAACGTCACTAAAAGTATTAGGATGCTTGGCGTCGAGATCTCCAGTGATGTGCAATATCGAAATCACCTGGAGGAGAAGGTCAAGCTGGCGTCGAAAAAACTTGGTGTGCTCAACAGGGCTAAGCAGTACTTCAGTGCGGGGCAAAGACTTATATTATATAAGTCTCAAGTCAGACCGCACTTGGAGTACTGCAGTCACCTTTGGGCGGTAGCACCTGGATACCAGCTTGGACCGTGTGATTCGATTCGGAGACGAGCTGTGAGAATTGTCGACAATCCTAGGCTTACACACGGTATTGAACCCTTAAGGTTAAGGAGGGACTTTGCCTCCCTTTGTGTGTTCTACCGATTGTACAACGGGTTGTGTTCTGAAGAGTTGTTCGAAATGATGTCGTCAGCTACTTTTTATAACCGTACAGCTCGCCGACGACGGGGAGTTCACCCTCACACGCTTGAACCGCAATAGTCGCGTACGGTGCGGTTCCAGAGGAGTTTTCTTCCGAGAACACTCAAGCTGTGGAATGAGCTCCCAGCCGAGGTTTTTCCAAGGGACTACAGCATGGAGTTCTTCAAGAAATGCGTGAAGAGGTTTTTAGAGGGTCGGCAACGCATGAGTGACGCCCCTGGTGTTGCGAATGTCCATAGGCATACGGTGACTGTTTAACATCAGGCAGCCCGTATGCTTGATTGCCACCTTAGTGGTATAAAAAAAAACCTTATTTACATACAAATCAACATTCCATTATACAAGCGGCACGCTATGATGGCCGTTTTGACGTTTGTCCACTCATGAAGTTTCGTATTAATTAATAATTACATTTGAAGGAGCAAACTGCTGTTCTTTATTGTCAATAGTGACGTGCAGGTAGTCATAAAATTTATCGAATGTATAATTTTAGGACACAAAATTTATTTATTACATTGATTTCTAAACTATATATATTAGGGTCCCGCGAACATTTATTTTTTATTAGATTATAATTATTGGTGTGCTTATTTACCACACAAATCGGCATTTGATTTTCGAAATTCAAATTGATTGATGATTTTCGAAAAAAAAATTTTAAACATGAAATCTAATACGATCGTTACATAAGATCGCTGGCCAGCACAACTACTACCTCCGGCAAACTCGCGTCAATGCTCAATGCAAAACAAAGCAGTTTCGACTTGACGTTGCTTCGAAAAATACAAACTGTGAGTGCACTCCGATTGTGATATAGTTTTGGGCTGGCTTTGGATTTCGGATATTGATACTGCATTATTGTTGACCCTTGCTCGTTACTTTGGACTCTGTTTACGCCTTTTGTTGTGGATTTCGTCGATATGGCCGAACGTACGCAGAGAACTGTTGTAAACAGTCAGACACGTGAGTTCGTTATACGCCTTAGTAACTATTTCAATCGTGAATCTCAAAATGGAGGGCCAAATTTACCTATAACGTCAGTGGTTGAACGCGGAGCTGATGCGCTTAATATTGAACAACGAACTGTTAGACGAATAACTAAAGAAAAATATGGCGAGACTGTCACAGAAGAAAGTAAACTTCACACACCAAAAAAGAGAAAACGAGCAATACCAGTCGTAGGCATCAATAGCTTTGATGCCGATGCCATCCGAAGACATGTGTACGGCTACTATTTACGGAAGGAGTATCCAACAAGAAAAAAGTTAGTGCAATCACTGAAGGAAGCTGGATTACTCTTTGGTGGGGAAAGTTCTTTAACGAAGATTTTGAAGACCGTTGGATTTCGATACAAACAATGTAACAAACGCAAAATATTGATGGAAAGATTTGATTTCGTGATGGCAAGATATACTTTTTATGGCAAGTGAAAGAAATTGAAAATTGGCAAAATGTTGTGTTTTTGGATGAAACATGGCTTAATGCTAACCACACTATAAGCCGTTCTTGGACCGATGACACTACAGCATCTACGTCCAAAGTTATTGTTGGAAAAGGATCGCGACTTATAATTTGTCACGCTGGAACCATCAACGGGCTTGTCGAAGGTTCTCTCCTGGCTTTTGCGTCAGAAACCACTGGAGACTATCATGAAGAAATGAATGGAAAAAAGTTTACTGAATGGTTTACCTCAATGTTGTGTAGCCTCCCTGAACCATCTCACCACCACTCAATGCAAATTGAGAAGCTACCTGCCCAATCCCGAAAGAATGCTGACATCATCGCATGGCTTCAAAAAAAATGGCGTAGATGCAAACATAAATATGTTAAAAGCGGAATTAGTAAGTCTTTTAAAAGAAAACAAACCAACCAAGATTCGATACGTCATTGACGAAATAGCGTTAGAACGAATAGTTTAGACGAAATAGGTTATACGGTTACCGCCTTACCATTGTGAATATAATGCAATTTAGTTAGTGTGGGCTCAAATTAAGAGATATGCTGCAAGACACAATACAGAATTTTATATCTAAACTTCAGAACTATGTGCAGCCCAATATCATGTTTGATGGTAATATCATTCCTTTCTCTTCTACTGTTAAGGATTTGGGCATCGTCATCGATCAGACACTTTCGTGGGCTCCACAAGTTAATGCAGTTAGTCGAAAGATTTTCGCTTCACTACATTCTCTGAAGCGTCTGCAATATTTCCTTCCTTTATCAACTAAGATAATGCTAGCTCGCTCTTTGCTGCTCCCATTATTGGATTATTCAGATGTTGTATACCTTGATCTCACTGAGGAGTTACTCGATAAGATGGAACGTCTGCAGAACCAATGTGTCAGATTTGTCTACGGGCTCCGTAAATTCGACCATATATCAGAGTATCGCCAGCGTCTTGAGTGGCCACCGATTAGAGTTCGCAGGAACGTCCACTTACTCTCACAACTATATAATATCTTGTACTGCAAATATGCTCCTAATTACCTTTGTGAACGAATGCAATTTCGACATGGTGACGACCGTCTGCGTTCGAGTAGTGTTCCAATCCTTAACATACAAACCCATATGTCGAAAACTTACTCCAACTCCTTTACTGTCAAATCGGCAAAACTGTGGAATTCACTCCCATTGAATATAAGATTGACGCCCTCTTATGAGTTATTCAAATCTCGTTGCCTTGGATTCTTCAGTATAGACACGGACGCTATAGAATAATGTTTTTCTAGAGCAATGTACTCGGTTCCACTACATTCGCCCCTAGGTTGAATCTGTTTTTGCTTAGGTACTTATATTATGTATGATTTTTCTTTTACTTTTTTTTTTATTATTATTTTCTTTGTGTTATATTTATGTATATGTTTTTACTGTTGCAATGACTCATGTTATTAGTCCATGTTATTTGTGTTAAAGAAGGTACAGATAGTTTCTCTGCCTATATATGTATTACTTATTCCTGTTAAGCTTATAAAGGTTGGCTGGAAGAGATCTCTTACAGAGATAAGTCCGCCTTTGTACATGCTAAAGATTTGTAACTGTATATGTTAAGTATATTTGTACAATAAAGAGATTACAACAACAACAACAACAGAACCCCCATTTAC
Source organism: Pyralis farinalis (assembly GCA_947507595.1). Taxonomy (NCBI): domain Eukaryota; kingdom Metazoa; phylum Arthropoda; class Insecta; order Lepidoptera; family Pyralidae; genus Pyralis; species Pyralis farinalis. The sequence goes on along the minus strand of OX382265.1, from coordinate 23,333,439 downwards.
CACAAGAAAAATGCTAAAAATATTAGAAGAAACTTGTGAACATGTGACTAAAGGAGACTGGGAAAAGGTTGTGAATAGAATTGTTAAATTAATAAGGGAAGATTATGAAAGAGATGTGAAAATTGATAATATTTTAGAAAACGAACTTATAATTAATGTAGGTGATAATTATATAGCAGTGACGACTGTGAAAATAGCAGTATGGACGAATCTGATTACATATGGCCTTTTGTGGCACCTTTTTATGGTCTCTTTTTGTATTAATTTGTTTTTTGTGTGCATAGAAAGTATGCACGAGGGTCATTTGAAAAGTTCTTAGCCTAACATGGTTAAAGTCATTGGTTTTTTTTATATCTACACTCATTTTGTAGTTACATTTTTTAGCAACAAGTATGGACAGTTTAGTTTATTCACAGTAACTCATTGTTCGTTTACACGTGATACCGTAAGTCAAGTCAGAGCTATTTTTGAAAATGGATAAAATTGAACATCGTGCAGTGATAAAATAACTGAATTTGAAAGGTTTATCTCCAAAAGCTATACATGAAGACATGTCTGCTACTTTGGGTGAGTCCGCTCCTTCGTATGCGACTGTTAAAAACTGGGTGGCAGAGTTTAAACGTGGTCGTGAGACCATTCAAGATGAGCCCCGTAGTGGCCGGCCTTCGACTGCTTCCACTGATCAAAACAAAGAAAAAATCTGTGATTTAATTTTATCTGATCGAAGATTGACTGTCGAGGAGATAGCTAAGACTGTAGACATATCATCTGAGCGAACACGTCATATAATTACTACTGAACTTGGATTCTCTAAGGTGTCTGCGCGGTGGGTACCGCGACTGCAACCGACTCACAACTTCTCGCGACTGTTTAGAGTTATATGAAGCTGACCCAATAGAATTTGTTGAAAGATTTATAACCATGGATGAAACCTGGGTTCACCACAATACACCCGAGACAAAAGAACAGTCGAAACAATGGAAAAGAGCAGCAGATCGCCCACCCCAAAGAAGGCAAAGGTGGTTTTATCGGCGGGCAAAGTCATGGCATCCATTTTTTGGGATGCAAAGGGTATATTCTCGGATTATTTAAAAAAGGGTGAAACAATAAACTCCGATTACCATTGCAACCTGTTGCGTCGTTTGAGAGAAGAAATCAAATAAAAACATCCAGGTTTATTGAGAAGAAAAGTCTTGTTTCATCAGGACAATGCGCGCGTTCACACCTCTGTGCAATCCATGGCAGAAATCCATCAATGTGGCTTCGAATTGTTACCTCATCCCCCATATTCACCGGATTTAGCACCGTCCGACTTTTATCTGTTCCAAAGATGAAAAAATTTTTAGGTGGTAAACATTTTTTTACAAATGAAGAGGTCATAGACGCTTATTTTGAGGAGTTAGACGAAGATTTTTTTTAAAACGGGTATCGAAGCGTTGCCGGGTCGATGGAAAAAGTGTTTTGAGCTCGGAGGAGAGTATGTTGAAAAATAAAAATAAACTCAAAATCGTGTGGTTTCATTAAGTATGTTAGGCTAAGAACTTTTCAAATGACCCTCGTATATTCATTTTCATTCCAATATTCAGTTCGTTCAAATATATTAAGTAAACATTTATATATTTTTATTTTATTAAACCTTTTTAATCAGGTACTACTTGCAACAAAAACTTATAGATTTGATAATATTATTTTCGAGAAAAATTGACATTTCATATCACTATTGTAATATGTCAAAACGGCCATCATAGCGTGCCGCTACTGTAGGTTAATTAATTAAATAAAAATTTAATCTGTCTAATCATAAACAACAGATAGATACATATTTAACACATAAAATAACTATTCAAAAATATTATTTTAAATTTATTATTGCTTGAATTATTTGTTTTAAAATATTTTGTAATTTTTACCTTCTTTGCCGCTTTTGAAAGACCTTTTAATTCTGCCTGATATTCAGCTGAGATATCATCATTCTCCTTTTAAAAATAAGGCCTTCGCTCCAAATACAAGTCAATTTTAATGGTTCGATTTTATACGACGGAACCGATATTCGAAAATTTGCGCCAACTCTAAAAGGTAGTGCCGGCGAAGTCGGCTTTTATCAAAGAACTTCAGGATTTAAACAAATAATATTGATTTTTTTTGTGTTTAAATTTGACGCCTACTTGTTCGTTTTGATTGTAATTGCGGAGGGAAAACGTTGAATATTGAACAATGAATGTTATCTCTTTTTAAATTATATGCGTAATCGTAATCTACGTATCCGCCAATAACTAAATTTTCCGACACGAATACAGGACACGGTTTCAGTTCTTTCATCCGATAGTACTGAAACCATCAATAAGGAGTTTCTACCGTATATATAGATAAAATAGATGTTATTTTAGTTTACAAAATACTTAAATTCTGGCCACCGTTTTACTCTAATAGAGTTTCAAATCATAATCAATTTCTTACGAAATGTCCTCTAAATCCAGTTCAGTTGTTTAAAACTTATGTTTGACTGAAAAATAATCAAATTTTGATTATAAACAAACCTGTTACGAATACAGCCGCCTCACGCCTGCCAGTGGCCAACTACATAGTCAGGTCAAAAAAAATACAGCCGCATTTTATGCGAGTCTTGTCTATATGTGGGTAAATAAATTCATTGATGCTAAATTGATACTTTTCGTCATTGTACTTTCTGTCCGCTGCTTCACCACAGTGCATAGCGGGATATCTCAGAAATTTGAGAGAATTTCGATACTTCCTGCTCCTACTTATCTACATACTGTATTTTTTTTTTTTTTAACGGGACAGGCCCACCACTCATACCCACCACTGTGTCTCCTGTGTAGCCAGAATTAACAGCGGCGACCACAAAAAAGGCAATGAACAGTGAAGTCCATTGCCGTCCCGGGGGTTAAACTACAGCTGCCTTGGAACTCACAACGAATTTAATCAGAAGAAATTTGTAGGAGTAGGAAGTTTTGGAATTGACTTCCCCTCTTGGCAAAGTGAGAGACAGCAATATGACAAATAAGGCATTTAAAACCTCAAAGAGATGGCTAGTCAAGTGAAGCTCAACTGCCGTGCACCACGGATTATCAAATATCTAACACTATTGGGACCTAAACTGTGAGTTGTTACCTAACACATCGATTCCAATAATATAGATTGCAGAACCGCCTAAACGCCTGGTAGTTCTCCCTTGTTGCCACCAAATCAGAATAGTATACTACCCCGGATGTGACACGCAAGGAATTTAACATATCGTCCCGCTCCCGTTGCCAGAGATCGCACTCCCAGAGAACATGATGTGCTGTTTGCTCGAATTCATTATTTGTCGTAGAACACTCACATAAAGGCGATGACACAAGTCTAAATGAAAAGAGCTTCGCCCTAAAGTTTCCATGCCCTGTTAATAATTGCGCAACAGGATGATCGACTTCTAACCACTCTTTACTTAATCTGTCTCGCACTGATTGAAAGAACAGATACAAATGGCGTCCTTTAGTAGAAGTTTCCCATCTTTCTTGCCATTCCGACAGTAAAGTTTCAAATACCTCGTCAATGGGTTTGAACAATCTTAAGTATTTTGTCAATATCGCGGCGTTTTAGAAAGTCAGGGTGTATGTTTTTAGAGGTGTAGTACATTGAAGCCCGGCGTTGAATTTCTAAGTCAACTGGTAATACGCCTGCCAGCACTGGTAGTGCCTCGGTGCTCACAGTTCTATACGATTTACATAAGAATATTAAAGCGAGCCGCTGACTTTGCAGCAACTTACGACGCGCAGCACCTATGGTAGCCCTATCAGCCCATGCAGGTGAACCGTACGTAATACATCCTAAATATGTGGCTGTGTAAATAATTTTTAACGTTTTAAAAGTTAAGCCCCACGTCGAGGTGGAAATTCGAGTTAACGCATAAAAGTTCTTTTTGGCTTTTTCTCCAACCTGCTTTATGTGTTCAATGTAATTAAAACCTTTGTCTAACAGTAATCCCAAGTAACAAACCGAGTTTTTATTTGCAACTGATACTCCATTGAAGTGGAATCGCGGCGGAACCTGCAAATTTCCCTTAAGCAAGAGCTGATATGTTTTGTGAGGTGCGAAATCGAGACGGTTACGATAACCTCAGTCTGAAATGAGGCCAAGGCAAGTAATGGCTAGTTTTTCTATACTTGATCTGGAATTAGCTTTTATTAATAAGAGGCCGTCATCGGCGTAGCCAGTTAACGAACACCCTTCCGGTAAGGGTAGGCTAAGAAAGTCATCAAAACCGATATTCCAAAGATACGGCCCTAACACCGAACCCTGAGGACAGCCCTGCGTAAGCACCTTCGAAGCAGCATAATGCCCAAATGTTAATTTAGTTGTACCATTAAAAAAGTACGATCGAATAAGGGAGTATATGTTGCTATGGCAACCTCTCGCCTTTAGTTTCAGTAACAACATTGGCCACCAAGCATTATCGAAGGCACCTGAAATGTCTAAGAAAATACCTACAACGTATTTACTAACCGAGAGTTCCACAATTTTACGCACTACGAGTGCCGCATCAACAGTAGACTTACCGATGGTAAAGCCGAATTGATTTTTATGAAATTGAGGGCCACCGGGCAACAGACGTGGTACAATTAAACGTTCAAGTAATTTACCCAACGATGGCAGTAGGGTAATAGGGCGATAAGACTTCGGATCGTCGGGTTGCTTATCACCGCTTTTTGGTATTATCTTTATAACACCACTACGCAAAACGCTAGGAAAGTTGCCTTCTACAATACACCGGTTTAATACCTTTAAAATAGGTTCCGCGGCTACTTTACAAGCTTCCTTGATCATTTTGTTTGAGATTTTATCATCACCAGAAGCTTTATTTGTTGGTAATGTTTTTACAACATGTAGAAATTCGTCCATTGACACCACAGTTGACATTGGATTGGCAGGGCACAGATCTACCGCGGCCCTCACCTCGCGATGGTAGTCACTATCATTATCAGGGCAATCATCCGGAATTAAAGCATGCAAAAGTGCATCAGTAGTCTCCTCTATACCGAGGGTGTGGGTATTATCAAGTTTAATATTAGAAACAAAGGCCTGATCAATGCGCCTATTTGCCTTAAATTCGTGATACAGGGGAGACCACGGTCCCTCACAATTTAATCTTTCTACTATTCGTTTTAGCAAATTACCCTTAGATTTTTCGATGGCGGCGCGATAGTGAGATCTAGCAATACGCAAGTTACTCAGAGCTGTTTGGTATGGCTCTCCTTCGATTTTACGTTTTCTTAATTTAGAAATCTTACGTCGGGCACAGCGGAGACTCCTACGCAGCCTGACAAGCGTATCATTCCACCAGTCACAACGTCTCTTATTAACTATAGCTTTTCGGCCCATAATAACGTCGGCACAGTATGTGAATGTATCAGACATAATTTGAACACTTTCTGTGACTGTAAGTTCAGCACGAGTGAAATCTCCGGCGCGAGAAGCGAAAAGAGAAGCAAAGGCTGCCCAATCGACATTTTTAGTTTTATACTGAAAGCCAGTATGCTGTTGCGGGTGTAAGTTGTCTACAACCGGGGAGAAGTTACAAACGATCAGACGGTGATCACTGCAAGAAGCCTCAGGTAAAACGCGCCAGTTTTGTATTCGGACGTCTACACTAGAAAGTGTGACGTCAATAGAAGACTCGCCCATTGGGCTGCTAAATGTAGGTGGTGCTTCTGGGGTATTGTGAATAAGAAGATTCATTTCAGCAATGAACTCTTCAACAGCAGAGCGTCTGTCAGCATCGGTTGCTCTCAGCTTACCGTACCATAATGGCGATGATGCATTTACGTCAGCTCCTATAACTACTTTATGACCAGAAAGCGCATGTAAAACTCTACGCAGATGGTGTAAATGAGGACCTACTGGGTCTGAATATTGAAAATAACAACTCACTACGAACACTCTTAGATAGGGCGATGTTACTTCAGCTACCGCACAGTGCGTGGACATTAAGTTATTTATCGCTGTTATAGTTAAACCGCTTTTTGGAACATAAATACCCGCGCGTGACTTATTACTGAGCTGTAGGAATTTACTGGTTAGTTGGGCTCGTTGGTATTGCTCCTGAACTAAGACTAGATCGAGCTTATAGTCCGCAACGAGCTTATCTAACTCTGATGTTGCAATTTTATCGTTGTGAAGATTTAATTGAGCAATAACGACGTTATCCATATGTGGTATTTAAAATATTGTACTCTTTAAAATATTGTACATACTGTATGTTATTTTTGAAGAGCTCGGTAGCGCAGTGGTTAGTTTATCTATCTTAAAGCAACTTTGACATCAACGCTCGATGGGTTCGATTCCCACACAGTAGAAACATTTGTGTGCATGAACATGTCTGTTCTTCTTTGTCTGGTCAAAGTCTTCTTATTTTAACACTAATACTCTCTCTCAAATCAACTCTATTCCTTACTTGGCCATTGCGAATGTGGTCTACAAGCGTTAGGCTACAAATTTTACACAAAACTCGCAATTCACGTTTATCCTACTTTCATGCTCATGCTATGGTACATAGCCATACCTATCCAATTCTCGTTTCCATAAGTTAGCGTTGAGTTTTTAAAACAAAATTAACAATATTTAATAACTATAAATATAACAAAAGGTGTGGACGAGCAAAGCCTGTAGAAACACTGTAAATTACTTCTACTTATTTCCTCTGAATAATTATTTTTATAGTATTGTTTTAGGTTTTCGCGATTGTTACACATTGAATTAAACATTTTTAACGGAAGTATCGCGTGTTTTATTTATTTTGTTGAACCTGACGTTTCGAACGCTTTGCAGCATCCGTGGTATAAGATGCAGGAGTATACAAATTAGACTGCGAATGTGGTTTATCACACACATAGGGCAAACAAAGAGAAGCATAGGTACTCGAGTGAAAGAACACAAGAAGAATAGGCGCGATAAAAACTCTGCAGTATGGGAACATACACTGGACCACCCAAACCATTACATACGGTTCGATAAACCACAAATCCTCGCCAAGGAGAATCGCTACATGCCGAGAATGTTACGCGAGGCTATTGAAATAAGAAAACACCCCAATTTCAATAGAAAAGATGGTTGGCAAGTACCACCTGCTTGGGATCCAGTTCTAAAAATAATCAAGTCACAAATCCAGAGATATACTAACAAACGTTCGTTTAAAATTAATCTATCCATGTCGGTAGATGTAATAATTGAATAACTAATGTAAGACAGATACCAACATAGTCTTCCTGCGACCACGGACGCTGCAAAGCGTTCGAAACTTCAGGTTCAACAAAATAAATAAAACACGCGATACTTCCGTTAAAAATTGTTTAATTCAATTATTTTTATAATAGTTTATGGCCCAACTTGCTAGAAATTAGGTGGCGTAGTGAAATTTTACAATTTCGAAATATCCAATAAACTTCTGTATGCATGGTCTATTTATTGTTAGTAATTAATTTTAATTGTCTTTAATAAATAAATTTAAGTAGCGGATAGTAGTCGAATGTCGTGGTGTTCTTAAAGTTTCAGTGACAATTACTCTTATATATCTGCTAATTAGTGCTTGACGTTAGCGGACTTCCTACAGTGAAAATAACGTATAGGACGGCAAAGCGATAAGTGTACCCGCTTTAGATGCCCCAGTCAAAAATTCCGCCTCTAACCCAAATTTTATTAATGTGAAAAAGGATGATTGCATTTAGTGAAAAGAATTAGGGAATCCTACATTCAGCAGAGGAGAGACACGGACTGATAGCGATGATTCGTTACATTTTACGCAGCTGAACCATGGAACAGAATTGGATTTTTGGTATCACACTCAGATCTCTACACTGGCGAAGCTACGGTCAACAGTTAGTTAATTATATTCCAATGTCTTTCATTACGAATGTGTCTTCCTAAAGTTATAATTTTAACTTTTGAATGCTGTTTTTATTTTCAGCAAAGTTCTGAAGGGACGATAACTTTTAAATTGGTGCCATCCTTCGGCAAAGGGGGTTCTAGAGAAAGCAAAGTAAGGGTGCGAGCTCTTTTCAACTATACTTCTGCCGAAGATCCTTACATCCCATGCAAGGAAGCCGGCTTGAATTTTAAGAAAGGAGATGTGTTACATATAGTCTCCCAAGACGATGCCTATTGGTAAGCAATAATTATCTATATTATCTATATAGTCTTGCCATAAATACTGAAACAAAGAAAAATAAAATCTATTGCAAATAACATTTATTACTTTTACAGTGTGTTAGTTTAATACATAATTACAAAACAATTTAAAATATAAAAAACTTATTCGACGTGGTCTCCATTGGCTGCCATACAGTCCTTTAAACGTTGAGGCCAGTTATCAAGTAGCACGCTCTATTTCCATGGGAAAATTCTTCACTGCCAATCGTACGGATTGTTTTGGGGACTCCAAATTATCATGTTCAGAGCAAGCCGTACTCTCTAAAACTGACCATAAATCATAATCCAGCGGATTAAGATCGGGACTAGACGACGGCCAGCCTTCAGCTCTAATGAAGTCGAAACGTTCGTTTCCAGCTAAGACTGCGTAGACCGAGCTTTATGACCCGGCGCCGAGTCTTGCTGGAAGGATCATTCTTGGTTATTGAACATGGTGTTGTTAAGGGGCTTCACTACCTTCTCAAGAATGGTATCTTGATACACTTGTGCCGATGTTTTGATACCTTTTTCACAAAATACCCCACTAAACCACCACTGAAGTCGGATAGTGCCCACGTTGCACTCTGTCGACTAATTGGGAAGCTTCCTTAGAGCTTTGAGCATAAATACGGTCATTTTGTTCGTTAAAATGTTGCTTAATTGTAAAAATTTTCTCATCCGTAAACATAAATTATCTGTGACCTCCCTTTGCGTACCGCTTCAGTAGTTGTTTCGATTTTACCACCCTATTCTTGTTTAAATTATCAGTTAAGATATGACCAGTACGTCACTTATAGGCTGCAAGCCCTAAGTCATCTTTTAAAATACGCGACATGGTTCTAGGTGCTATCTTATTCTCCCGAGATAAAATCTTTTGCTTTCGGACAGGATTTCTTCGGATTCTTTCCCTTACTGCTTTGACCACCTTTTTCGTACGAACAATACGTGGACGGCCAGATCTTTTTCTGTCACAAACAGAGGAGGTCTGGTTGTACCTATTAATAGCCCGGTACAGAAACATTTTACATACCAAGCGTATGGAGAGTTTTAAAAATTACATTTGGCTCCATACCTACTTTGTGTAATGCAATCACAGCGATTCGGTTCTCTTTATCACCCCACTCCATTTTAATATCGCAAAATATTGTACAATGTATTGGCGCCAAAATGAGAAAACACAATGAACAATTATATAAATGACAGATTCCAAATTCAAATGTAATATTTTATTTATTTTTAATTGTAACAGTATTTATGGCCAGACTAAGTATATAAAAAAATATGTATTTATTCATAAAATTTATGTCGTAAGCGAAGTTCTTAATGTTCATTTAGAAGAATTGAAATCTATGATGAGTTTTGATTGAAAGACTGAAAACGAACTACGCACAGCGGATTGGGTGCGAATTTAGTTAGTAAGCCTATATAATACAAGACGCGACAAATTAAGCCATATGAAATGTACACAGAGCGACACATCAAGGCAGACTGATTGTACTTTTGTACTTGATGGCGCATGCAATAAGATAAAAATGGTGGTAAGTGTCTTCCATACATTGTCACTGTGTGTACAATGGCGTTTCAATACGGTTTCGCATAGTTTTTTACCCGTGGTTCTTGTCTTATCCCGTTTTATGCGTGTGCACATGAGGTTTACTGTAGTTCTGATGATGACAGACAATGTAGTATGAGAGTCAAAACAAAGTCATCTTCGTCTTCATGTAGTGCATCTCGCCGATTATAAAAGATAGCTGGCTTCGATGAGACAACTGAATGATGGAATTAAGGAAATACCCGTGCTTTGCAGACAACATATCCATGAGTAAATTTTCTTGTAAGGTATTAACCTCATGTTCCTGTGAATGAGTTAGGCTCTTCCATCTCTAAACTATCCGACAAATTATATAACATGCAATTTGATCTAACCTGCTTTGTGTGCTTTCGCCACCAATTAGTTCATGCGGCCTAGCGCCGGCCGGCACCCACCCACTACTGTTAGTTGATGCAACATGGCGACGCTGCCATGGCTGCTCCGGTAGTCTCTGCCTCGGCTGCTGCGGTCGTCCGCCATGTTGCATCAACTAACAGTAGTGGGTGGGTGCCGGCCGGCGCTAGGCCGCATGAACTAATTGGTGGCGGAAGCACACAAAGCAGGTTAGATCAAATTGCATGTAAATTTGACTTTCGCAAAATAACGCCTAAATCTATTAACTAAATTATATAACAGTTGTTACGAGGGATTCAGGCGAATTATGTTATATTCTGAATTCAGGGACATAACAATTCACATTCATAACTTAAGAATTAACGGTGGTTAATGACAATCCGACTTGTGACTTATGCTGATTTCATGTTGTCGTCTCTCGTGTTAAATAATAAGGATAAACTGCCAAATAACAACTTCCTGCAGTGTTATTGTCATGTTGTGAGTGAGATCACCAGTAAGCTCTTAAAGAGTTGTTGTGTTAGTAGCAAAGGTGGCATCGCGCGAATGTTGTAACCGCTTTGCCTCCTGACGCTGTATAAAAAAAATCGGCCAAGTGCGAGTCGGACTTAGCGTTCCGTACTATTTGTTTATATTAGTATATATTTGTTTTATTTTAATTTAATTATTTTTTGTTAAAGTGGATATATAACTAAATATTCTGTGAGTATTGCAAGCGTCTATCTGTTGCCGTTATCAATATCGAGCAAAAAATCACGTTTGTTGTATGGGAGCCCCCTTAAATATTTATTTTATTCTATTTTTTAGTATTTGTTGTTATAGCGGCAACTGAAATACATCATCTATGAAAATTTCAACTGTCTAACTATCACGGTTCATGAGATACAGCCTGGTGACAAATGGACGGACGGACAGCGGAGTCTCAGTAATAGGGTTCCATTTTACCCTTTGGGTACGGAACCCTAAAAAGGCAATTAGATTTCGAAGCTTCCTTCCTGCCTTCCTCAATTGCTTCTGATTCAAATGAAATTCGTTGTGAAACCACTGTTTGTTGATTACTTGGCATTTGCCGTTGTTAATCCTGGTTCACGGGACACATAGATATTTTTTTAATTAGAGTGCATTCTCCATCTTCGAGTAGTCGTTCGAAGTGTATTTTTTATACACATTTATTTACTTTACAAATATGATATTGTCTTGTTGTGGTCCTTCATTAGGTGGCAAGCACGACGGGAAGGCGACAGAGTAATGAGGGCTGGATTGATTCCCTCTAGAGCACTTCAAGAAGGACGTATTATTCACGACCGTCAAACAGATCCGCAGACAATGGACGGTTAGTTTATAGTTTTGCGTTGCGTGAAAATATATTGGCAAATGCGAAATTTTGCTGTCCTGTTTGCGAGAATGTAAATGTAATGTATTTGTATGTACTTAAAGCTGTAGCCATGTAGTCATTTACATTTCTCATTCATTTCATCATGTTGTTTTTTTAAACCACGAATGTGGCAATTGTGTCATATCATTTACCATTTTGCATGTGCCCCGCGCAGGCAAACCGGCGCTTTGCAGTCCATCAGCCGCGAACTCTGACTGCGGCCCGAAAACGCCATGCTCACCATCACCGACGGCCACCGCACTCCTCCCTTGCAAGTCAACGCCCAAAGTCAAAAAAATTATATATGACATTACAGAAAATGACGATTTTGACCGTGAAATGATACCGACGTACGAGGAGGTCGCTCGTTTGTACCCACGACCCGGTTTAGTGAGACCCATAGTTTTGGTGGGTGCTCCAGGCGTCGGTAGGAATGAGCTGCGCAGAAGACTTATTGCGACGGATCCCGAGAAATTCGTCACGCCCGTACCATGTGAGTAATTTATATTGTACTAAATGTGTAAAGTACGGAAATAGTATAATGTTACATTACTGTTCAGACAGAAAGTAAGGGAATTTTATTACTTTACGGTTATAATTCAAGAAATATAAGTTTAAATCGTGTTACTTGCATTGCAGTACACTCGGCCGTCTAAATAGCATAAAATTTAACATATAATTAAACTATACATACATAGATTTTCTCACTCCACGTTGACGGCGTCCGATGAAGATATAACTATGGATGAGATAGAATGGTCGATACGAAGTTTGAAAAATGGAAAGTCCGCGGGAATTGATATGATCACCGCTGAGATGACCAAACTAGGTGGCACTTACGTCCGGGACGCCTTCTGGTACTTATGCAACCTATGCTGGAGAACTGGAAGGGTCCCAATGGACTGGGGACGCGCAATCATCGTTCCCTTGTATAAAGGCAAGGGATCACGCATGGACTGCGCCAGCTATAGGACCATCAGTGTGATTAGCTTAGCAGCAAAAGTATATGGAAAGATAACTGAAAGGAGAATGAGGGTGAAATCTGACGAAATGCTGTGGGATACACAGGGAGGATTCCGAAATGGAAGGGGATGTACGGATCAAGTTTTCTCGCTCCGCAATCTCATAGAGAAGCATCTGCCCACAGACCAGAAGGTTTTCTGCGGTTTTGTGGATCTTGAGAACGCATTTGATAGGGTTGTGTGAAAGGAACTGTGGTGCATATTGCCGAGATATGGGATTGACGGCTCACTGCTCCGTGCTGTGCAGTCTACCTACAACAGTGAACGAAAAAAAACATAGAAGAGTAACGTGAAACAAAATCTCTTTGTTTGTCGGTCACACGACGTTTGTTTTCATTAAACTGCTAGTTTATTCTCCATTACCATCACGGTGTAATGATTGGCTCTGTTGTCAACGCTCGTTGCTAATCGGCTAAGCAAGGCATAGCAAACACTGGCATCATTGGCGAATGAAATGAACACGTGTGACTTTTGACGCGATGCAAAACTTGAAAACGTGGACGATTTAAGTAAAAGGTAGCAATGAAAGGTTTGAATATTTTTTTTATTATGTATATGTATTTTGCGTATGATTAGAGTTGGAAATAAACTGTTAAAACGAAAATCGGCGGTTTAAAACATGTTTAAAATGTTTTAAAACCAAGAGCCTGTGGACCATACATTGATTAAGTATTACTTAAAAAATAAAGTTAAATAGTCTTAAATTCTAATTAATTTATTATACTTATACTTCGTTTTGTCTAGGGTTGCATATACTTAAACAATCTTGATATGCGTATTTATAAGAATATACATTTAAAAAAATTGTAATAGCTAAGTGTCAATAAAAAAAATGATCAGTTTATAAGTAATTTTTAATCGGTAATAATCCAGTGCATATTTTTAAAAACTCTATAATTCCGAATAACACATGAAAGAGCGGCGGAGAGGAGGAGAGAAAAATGAAAGTTTTTGGGTTGCAAATAAACTTTCTGTACATTGTTCACAATTCTTGTTGTTTTACTTGGGGACCATTGGCTTTCCTGTCAAAGAACAGATGTTTTTTCAATGTAGCAAACTGAACAGACATTTTACTTGAAACTAAACATTCAACATTAATTTACTTAGTTCATCATTCATTCATAAGGCATAACACCATCCCCATAAAAAAATTGATACATGTTTTAATTATTACACAAATAAATGTAGTAGGTTACTACGAGGCTACTCACACGTGTTAACTTATTCCAGCATTTTTATTATGCAGATGAGATCGATTTTTGCATGATTTTACAACGCAAGAGGGCATAATTTACACTTTTGACAAAAACGAACGTTGACATGAGCCGCCACTGCCAAACTAAACTCCTTCGAGGCACAATTGACAAGCCCCGCCCACCGAGGCACAATCTGCGTTGGGTCATTTTCGAGCGCTAGGAATGCTTCCATGCTTTTTTCGTTCACTGACCTACAAGGAATGCTCAGCACGTGTCCGAATAGATGGTAACATGTCACCCTGGTTTGAAGTCAAAATTGGTGACAAACAGGGTTGCATGTTGTCTGCTAGGCTGTTTATTCTGTATCTCGATAGTTGTCTACAGAGAATAAGATCGACGAATGTAGGATTATGCATGGGTGATCTAGTGGTGAACTGTATGCAGATAATGCCGTCCTATTAGCAGAAACACCATCTGAGCTGCAAACACTAGTCACAATGATGAAAGACGAATGTATGAAGGATGACTTACTATTGAATGCGAAGAAAACAAAGATAATGGTATTTGAAAGAGAAGAAACCAGAACCAATGTAAGGATTACGGTAGATGATGAAGTGTTGGAACAAGTGGATGAGTTTGTATATCTTGGATGCGCTTTCAGCAGGGATAGAAGGTACACCGCAGATGTGGAAAGGCGAGTGAGTGCTGGGAATAGTGTGAATGGAGCGTTGGGAAAACTTCTTGGCGGTAAAAACTTGAGCCAGAAGGCGCAGCTGGCTATACACAATGCAATGCTGGTCCCAACGCTTACTTATGGAAGCGAGAGCTGGGTATGACAGAGAGAGCATGAAAGTAGGATAAACGCGGTTGAAATGCGAGCGTTGCGCAAAATTTGTGGCGTAACGCTTGTAGGCCGTATTGACAATTATGAGGTTAGAAGCAGAGTTGGACTGAAAGAGAGCGTCGGTGTTAAAATAAGAAGAGGCATGCAGAATTACGAAGCAGATATACAATGCAAAAGTGGAAGGATGTAGGAGCCGAGGAAGGCCAAGACTTACCTACCATGATCAAATGGGTCGTGTTCTATCAGAAGGTGATGTCAGGAGCCCTAGAAACCGGTGAGCGTGCATGAAAAGAGCAATGAATGTTAAAGAAGCGAGAGAGGTATGTAAGGATCCAGTCGCGTGGCGCTCTGTTCTCTCTGCCTCCCCCGTAAGGGATTTGGCGTGAAGTTATAGATAGATAGAACAATTTTAATACAATATTAAGTAAATTTCTTAAGTAACTATTTAAGCATTGATATTGTTTGGAATAAATAACTTCAAGTAAGTTCGAAGTAATTTGAAGAAGCCCGTCTTCCTCTCCCAACAGTTGAATAAAGAAAAGTAGGTCTCATAGACCCATAGTCGTCCTGGAACGATTTTCTTTTTGAGAAGAAAATATTAGAATACCTAATTTAATTCTAAATTCCCGTTTTAACCATAAATTGAATAAACAAAACAAATAATGTTGGTTAAACAAGTGTGTCATAAAATAGCCCTAAGATTGGTAAGACACAATGATATTTAATTAGACACCTCTACCGAACCGATCTTGACCGAGAAGAAACCATATTTAAACAATTCCTTGGAGGGGTGCGTTCCTGTGACTGAGTTGTACCATTAAATTCCTTATAACACGCGATACTTGTATTGGAAATGTTCCACCCTACAGTGACATTTTCATATCAGGCTAACTAAATATTTTTAGCCATCCGAGATCATTAAGTGTACCTATTTTTGGCGAGTGAGTTATAAATGTTACATATATATGCTACAATACTTAAACTACCTGTGATTAGTTTTGATCATCCAAAATATTAAAAGTAAAAATATTTTCTCTACACATTCAATTGTAAAGGCAGTACGTCATTCGACACCCTCATCTATAAAGTCGAACTTCGCGGTGGATGAACAACACACACCTCACAGCCTATGCGCTCCTGGTATCTGCGAACACCAAAATCTCCTACCTGATTGCGTCGAACTAAACTCACACTACCTACTTACTAAAAACGCATTGACTGGCCACCATACTCTTCACGGCCTATGCGACCCTGGTATCTGTGAGCGACAAAACTTGAACTGTTTATGATTGCGGCGAGATAAACGCTAGGTTAAGGCAGAACAATACACTCTTCTCAACCTATGGGAGCCCAGTATCTGCAAGCATCAAAATCTGTGTTGTTCCTGATTTGGGGTGAGTTAGAGGCACATTATCTACTACTACTACTTACTACCCATCTGCTACTAACTCTGGGAGCATCCAAGATTGATTACCATACTCTTCACAGCATATGCCACCCTAGTATCTGCGTGCATCAATACCTGTATTTTCTGATTGCGCCGAGTGAAATCGATTTACGATAACGCACATTTCCTACTACTACATACGCTAGGAGTGAGTGAGAAGCCTTGATTCTCCATATTCAACGACATCTCGCTCCCACTATCATAGGAAGAAGACACTAAAGGTATCATTATAAATTGAATCTTCTGTGAACTCATTATATCCCAGTACTACTATGAGCTTGGAAGCCAACATTACCAACATGTCGGGCATGGATTTCACTGAGGAGGAGAACACCCTTCCAAATTATGTCGCGACACGTACCAAATTTGTCACAATGGAGGACTTTTGTAGTTTCA
Source organism: Pyralis farinalis (assembly GCA_947507595.1). Taxonomy (NCBI): domain Eukaryota; kingdom Metazoa; phylum Arthropoda; class Insecta; order Lepidoptera; family Pyralidae; genus Pyralis; species Pyralis farinalis. Next base: position 23,317,030 of record OX382265.1, on the reverse strand, counting down.
AGGAGGAAATTAAGAAAGAAATCAGGAGTATGTTACGGACCTTTTTGGCCCCTCAACAAGACATACAAAAAATTGCGCCCGAGTTGAGAGATATAAAACAGACTAACTTAAATATAGAAAAATCGTTAGCCTTTATCTCGGCTCAAATACTAGAACAAAATAAAAAAATCACCCAACTGGAAAACAAAGTCCGCGAAGACTGAACGTATTTCCCTACTGGAAGATAAGATCGAGAACCTCCTAGTAGGACAATGTAAGACCAACCTTGTAATTAAAAATGCACCTAAATTGAAAAATGAGGCCAAAGAGGATTTGATTAAGATGATGCTGACCCTATCCACTTCTATTGGAGGAAACCTGTGTGCGAAAGATGTCACGGACGTCTATAGGGTGCGCGGCAATAAAGGGTATAACAATCCACCTATAGTTTTTCATCGACCTTAGCAAAAACAGCCACTCTGAAGCTCTGTATGGCCTTCAACGTTACACAAAATAACAAGTTATGTGAACACCTGGGGCACAGAACAAATAAAGACACTCCAATCTTTGTTGCTGAGCAGCTTACGCAGAAGGGAGCTCGTCTCCACTTCCTGAAAAGGGACCTGGTCAAGTCCCGAGGATACAAATTTTGCTGGACTGCCTACGGCAAAGTATACGTACGGAAGACCGACAATTCACCCATAATCACTATTACCTCGGAGGCGCAGGTCCAGCAGCTCATGACCAGTGACTGACTAGTCTGCGATCATGCTACTGTGCGTCCTACTATAATAGTAGCTCACTAAGGTTTGGAGTGAATATTTTAGAGAAATGTATGATTATGTCCATGACGCTGGCATTGTGAATGAGTCTGTGATTGACTCGGCAGTGCCAGCGTACCATGTAGACATTACTATGGATGAGATTGAATTTTCGATACGAAGTTTGAAAGATGGAAAGTCAGCGGGAATCGATATGGTAACAGCTGAGATGATCAATCTAGGTGGTACACCTGCGTTAGGGACGCCTTCTGGTTTTTGAGCAAATTATGCTGGAGAACCGGAAGGGTCCCGAGCGATTGGAGACGCGCAGTCATCGTGCCCTTGCATAAAGGCAAGGGCTCACGTACGGACTGCGCCAACTATAGGGCCATCAGTTTGATCAGCTTAGCAGCTAAAGTGTATGGAAAAATCATTGAAAGGAGAATGAGGGTGAAATCCGATGGAATGCTTTGGGAAGCACAGGGTGGATTTCGAAGCGGCAGAGGATGTACGGATCAAGTTTTTTCACTCCACAACATCGTAGAGAAGCATCTGGCTTTGGACCAGAAGGTTTTCTGCGGTTTTGTGGACTTTGAGAAAGCATTTGATAGAGTCGTGCGAAAGAATCTCTGGAACATTTTGCCCGGATATGGGGTTGACGGTGACCTACTCCGTGCTGTGCAATCCACTTATGAGGATTGTACAGCATGTGTGCGGGTGGACGGCAGCTTGTCGCCCTGGTTTGATGTCAACATTGGTGTCAGACAGGGATGCGTGCTGTCGGCTCGGCTGTTCATCCTGTATCTGGACAGTTGTCTTCAGAAAATAAGAAATATGAATGTGGGAATGCGAATGGGTGACTCAGTGGTCAACTGCCTGCTTTATGCAGACGATGCGGCATTAATAGCAGAATCACCATCCGAACTGCAAACACTAGTTACAACAATGAAAGATGATTGTATGAAGAAAGGCTTACAATTGAATGCGAAGAAAACCAAGATAATGGTATTTGAAAGAGAGACAACCAGAACGAACACTAGGATTATGGTTGATGATGTAGTGTTGGAGCAAGTGAATGAGATTGTATATCTTGGAAGTGCTTTTAGCATCAATGGAAGGTACACCGCTGATGTGGAGAGACGAGTGAGTGCCGGGAATAGGGTGAATGGAGCGTTGGGTAAACTTCTAGGCAGCCGAAATCTAAGCCAGAAAGCACAGCTCGCTGTACACAACGCGGTGCTAATTCCAACGCTAACTTTTGGAAGTGAGAGCTGGGTATGGCAGAGAGAGCATGAAAGTAGAATAAATGCGGTCGAGATGCGAGCATTGCGCAAAATTTGTGGCATAACGCTTGCTGACCGCGTTCGTAATGAAGACGTGAGAGAAAGAGTTGGTCTAAAAGAGAGTGTCGGTGTTAAGATAAGAAAGGGCATGCTCCGTTGGTTCGGACATGTAGAAAGAATGCGGGACGAAAGAGTGACGAAACAGATATACAATGCAAAAGTGGAAGGATGTAGGAGCCGAGGAAGGCCAAGACTAACCTTCCATGACCAAATTGGTCGTGTTTTATCAGAAGGTGATGTCAGAAGCCCCAGGAACCGGCGAGCGTGCATGAAAAGAGCTATGAATGTCACAGAAGCGAGTGAAGTATGCAAGTACCGCGTCTTATGGCGCTCGGTTCTCTCTGCCTATCCCGCAAGGGACTTGGCGTGAAGATATACATACATAAGGTTCCCGTCTCTAACGGGAACCTTAGTGAGCTACTATTATGCAGCGATGCAGAGATAGTTGCGAATACGCTAACCTCTACTATAAGGGAAATTCTTAAAAACAACACAAAAGAAGTGTATATCCCCATAAACAAACGTGTTATCAAACCCTGGATCACCCCAGGTGCATCCGACATAGAAATAAGCTTCAAATTAGACTTCGTTGTAACCCGAATGACCAGAACCTTCATATTAGCTACAGGAGGTACAGAAACTTCTGTAACGACCTTATTAAAAAATTGAAACGTAAGTATGACAAACAACTCCTACAAGATTCTTCTGGCAACCCCAAGGACTTGTGGAATGACATCTCTGAAATTACAAACACAAAAAAAGATAAAATGAGACAATTCGCACTTATTAAATATCAAAAATTCGCCTTCTAAATCCATTAACTACATCAATGAATACTTTAGTACGGTTGGTAGTAACTTAGCTAAAGTCATACCGTCCTTGTATACCCCCTCTCCTATAGCGTTTTCTCATAATGTATCTCAACTCTCTTCCTTTGCTCTTTTGGATACTGATATTGATGAAGTGGATGCAGTCCTGATGAGCCTAAAGACAAGTAGTGCCCCCGGCTGAGACAATATTCCCTCTAACTTTCTTAAGAATGCCAGGACAGAGATAGTACCTATTATAACACACCTTGCCAATCTTTGTCTCAACAGTGGAATATTCCCATCCGTATTGAAGAAGTCGATTATAACCCCGATCTACAAGGGCGGTGATGGGGAGGACTTGGGCAACTACCGTCCAATCTCTGTTTTAATCTCGATTTCTAAAATAATAGAAAAACTGATTAACAAACGACTAACTGACTACCTTGACAAATTCCATATATTATCAAACGCGCAGTACGACTTCAGATCGGGTAGGAGCACCGAGGATGCTGTTGAGGCACTGACAACGACTATCACTGACCAACTAGACAGTAAGAATAAATGCCTTACAGTATTCTTAGATTTGAAAAAGGCTTTTGACACTGTCTCACTTCCTGCGCTTATTCACAAACTGGAAATAATTGGCATCAGGGGTGTTCCTTTGGAACTACTCAAGAGCTATCTTACTGGAAGGACCCAAACAGTTAAAGTAGGTCAAGTCATTAGTGATGAGGCGGAAGTATCTTTTGGTGTTCCGCAGGGAAGCGTTTTGGGACCGTCCCTCTTCCTCATCTACCTCCTCCTCATCTACCTCCTCCTCTGCAATAAGAACATAAACAGCGCCAGAATCCTCTCCTATGCTGACGACACTGCGGTAACGTTCATGGGCAGTACTTGGACTGACGTGATGGATAAGGCTGAGACTGGTCTTGTCGAGATCTCAGAATGGCTGAGGTCAAACCTCCTTACTCTCAACACATCCAAAACCAACTACATGAGCTTCTCAATAAATACGCAGCCAGTCAGTGACTTCGACATAAGAACCCATAGCTGGGCCTGTTTAAACTATACTGCCTGCTCATGTCCATCTTTAAGTAGAACAAAAACCGTCAAATATCTTGGCGTTATGATAGATCAAAGGCTGAAATGGCAATCTCACCTTGAATTAGTAGCAGGCAGGATACGGAAACTAATATGGATTTTTAAAACTATCAGACACGTTACATCCAAAAACCTCCTGAATCGAATTTACGAGGCATTGGCCCAATCTGTTTTAATTTATTGTATACCACTATGGGGAAGGGCCCTAAAAACGAAATTCCTTGGATTAGAACGAGCTCAAAGAGCACTTTTAAAAGTTATGTATTTAAAAAAAATAAGATTTTGTACCAATGATTTATATGAATTGTCAGGTTTACTAACTGTTAGAAAGGTTTACATTTTGTACACTATTTTAAAAAAACATAAAACTTTAACATCTCTGACGTTGTGTTGAGAAGGAGAAGGGATAGGGTTGCAACGTCACAAAGTACTCATAGCAGCTTTACCCAGAATCAATTTGGAAGCTTATCAACTCACCTTTATAATCGAGTCAACTAAATTATTGAGATCTACCCATTAATACAGCGGGAATGAAAAGTAAATTATTAAACTGGCTAAAACCTCTAGAATATGGGGAAGTTGAAAATTTGCTCAAGTATGATACTTGAATGGGTACCGCTTAATTCTCACTTCCATACATATTCAAACGTACACTCAGTGGGAGTCACTAACTATTTTAGGTAGTTGGTGGTTCCCGATCACAAGATTTTGTCGTAGAGCTGAGGTCACACTAGACTTACTACCCACACTTAAACATGCACTTAAACCCAACACACACACGTACTTTCACACACAAACACACACACACGTACATTCACAAACACACACCCACACACATCATTCTCACATACACACACACACATCCACTCATACACACATGACATTATATACGCCATAGACTATAAAATTAAAATCAACATTGGATTCCTTATATTTTCATTACAATATAATGTAGATATCTAAATAAATGAATATGTATTCTGGTGGTTATTAATATTGTACGTATGTATATATTCACGCCACGTCCCTTGCGGGGTAGGCAGAGAGAACGGAGCGCCATAATATTAATTTATGTAAAACCATTTGTTATGGAAGAGTGACTCCTTCTGACGCAGGTGTTTCACACTTAAAAGGAGCCCACCTTCCACACTCTAATATGTAAATTGTGAAAGAACATTTTTCATTTTCATCATGTATATCTTTACGCCAGGTCCCTTGCGGGGTTGGCGATGTCCTTACTATTCATAGCTCTTTTCATGCACGCTCGCCGGTTCCTAGGGCCCATTACCCCTGACATCACCTTCTGATAAAACACGCCCAATTTGGTAATGGTAGGTTAGTCTCTGTTTAAGTCATAAGTCGAATGTGTGTACTCTTTTAGAAAGGAACATTCACAGCGCCTGGGATTTTTATTATTATTCCCACATAAGCTCTAAACGGATAGATGGATTGTATTCATCGAATATAGCTGATTGCTAATTAGTTATAAACCAAGAGTACCAAGACTTAATATTGACATTATGATGATAATTTGAAAGGTTGGTAACGCGCGACCGTTTATGAAGGATTTGTCAATCTGTACGTTGGAGATTGATATACATTTTACAACCAAATGGTATCGATAACGCTAGCAGATGCAAGTATGCTCATTTTCTACATTTGATCATATCCTGTAATACTCGTACCATGTAAAACAAATACAAATTTCTCTAGCAAAACACATGTGCTATGTTTAGTTTATATATTATTATAAGTCTTCAAACAGAACAATAATTTTCAATTGGCGTTAATAATTCAAACAGAAATCATAATACAAAACAATGCGATAAATATGAGTTAAGCCCTAACATGTATAATTGTATAAAGGAAAATGTACCAAATTCTTGTAAAATCAAGTTATAACTACCTACTCTAAGTAACGAAAGACGTGTTTTCATCTTCCCACTGGCTTGTGGAGGTCTGACGGCAATCGCACCATGCTTTTTTTTATACAACGTCGGGAGGCATGCAAGCATACGGGCCACCTGATGTAAAGCGGTTACGGTAGTCTATAACCGTTTGCAATACATTGAGTATCACTCGCGGGATCCACCTCTGCTGCTAACACAGCAACTCCATGGGAGCTTACTGGTGTGGTGACCTCACTCACACGCGGGAACACAACAATCCTCCAGGGAATTGTTATTTGGCTGCGGTTTTCTATAAAAATTAGTATCTTCGTCAAGCATTTACGCTTAGGTAGCGGACCTCGACAATCCGATAAGACGAAGAAGTGCAGTTATATATTTGATATTTTAGTACACGTGTTCATATTTTTAGTTAATTGAGAAACTGACGTAATAAACGTAATTTCCCATTTTCATGTAACTCATTATAACCTGAAAGTTAATTGAATTTTGTTACGTATCAAGCAGAACGTATGTTTCTTTGCCACCGAATAGTTTTAGTAACAGTATAATCCACTTTCACAGATACCTCTCGTGCACAAAAACCGAGCGAGCTGAATGGCAAAGAGTACGTTTTTGTAAGTCGCGAAAAAATGGAGCAAGATATAGCGGAAGGAAAATTTATAGAACACGGCGAATATAAAGGCAACCTCTATGGAACATCTGCGGAGAGCGTCGAGTCCATTATTAGTTCAGGTTGGTATCACTGTCGTTATCAATATATTGATACGTGAACAAAAGCTTTATACACCTTTTTACGAAAATGACGAGAACGGAGGAGTATGAAATATGTACAATACACCAAAATTGAATACATACTAACATATATAATATTAACAACTTATACCACTTAACATGTTGTCATAATGACAATTTTATATTTTATGACACTAATAATTTTATTAGTGATTTTTTATTTGACAAAAGATATATAAATAATATATAATAATATTTTTAAAAATAAATCTTGATTTAAGATATCCACTTTAGTGGCTTATAATGTCAATAGTCTAAACAGTTTACATTGTAAACAACAAACTAAAACTAATTATGTTGATTTGACTGCAGATTTAAACTGTTCAATGTGACAAAAGGAAAGCAAAATTTTAATCTTGTACACCAAAATATTCTAGGTTTTCCTGGCTGTGAAAATGTAGTACATTTTTTTATGGAAAAATATAACATTGATATTTTATGTTTGACTGAGCATTGGTTCAAAAAAGTAAAATGTCATTTAGTATTAGTAATTATGAAGTACGCAGAGCTAATTCCGGCGGGTCGAGGAGAGCACGTGGAATGTGAGAGGTGGATTGAGTGATAAGATGAACGAGCTGATGGACGTAATGAATGAGAGACGCTTAGATGCTTTGTGTGTGACAGAGACTAAGCGGAAGGGGAGCGACACCGATGATCTGCCCAGTGGGATGATGGCCCTATGGTCTGGGGTAAACCGGGACGATCATGCCAGTGCTGGTGTAGGTGTCATACTCTCCTCTTGCCTAGCCTCTGGTGCGAAAGATTACTGTTTGGTAGGGCTTAGAATTCTCTGGGTTCGTATAAAACTGGGCATCACGCGTGTATTGGTTGCAGCATACGCTCCCGTAAGCTCAGCGTGTGCCCAAGAACCAGAGATGTTTTGGGAGTCTGTGAGGGATGTTCTGGATTTAGCTGAAGGGAATGAAAGAGTGATTATGTGTGGAGATTTGAATGGATGGGCCGGGATCAAACGAGACGGCTATGAAGCTGCTCGTGGTCCCTATGGAGATAAGTGACTGAACGAAGCAAGTAAGTCGATATCGAAACCTCCTCGTGTCGAATACTTTATTTTATCACAAGGATATTCACACGTATACGTGGAGACGGAATGACCAAAAAAGTGTGATTGATTTGATTGTAATTGATAGACGTCTCCGAAATATTATAATGGATACAAGAGCCTTTAGAGGTCCCACTCCTCAAACAGACCACTACCTGGTGGTAAACCGGTTTGTGGGACTTTTCAAGAAGTGGAGGCATTAGCGAGTGCGTATCCCTTTCGGAGATCATGATAAGGAGTGAAAAATTGCAAGATGAAAGTGTAAGGAGAACGTATGTACATCTGGTAAGTTTTCCGACTCAGATGTAGATGATTGCTGGAAAGTTCTGAAAGAAAATATGGTGTATGGTGCAAAAGAAGCATGTCGATGTGCAGAGAGGCATAAAACATTGAAAGGAGATGCCTGGTGGGATGCGGAGGTTGAATCCTCCGTAGCAAGAAAGAGGCAAGCGTGGCTGGACTATGTATCATCTTTGCCCTTAAATGAAAGTATGAGAGAGATGAAAGAAATGTACCGTCTATGCAAGAATAAAACCAAGGCGTTAGTGAAAGAGAAGCGTGAAAGACAATTTATGAATCAGGAAGAGAGGCTGACGAAAAACTTCGAGGCAACTACCAAACTCTTTTGGAGAGAGGTAAAGAAGTTTCGGGTAGTTCGTCGGCATTCAGTATGAACAAGATAAAGTCTAAAGCTGGTATGATTCTTGCAAACACTCAGGAAGTGTTAGAATGGTGGAGTGAATATTTTGAAGAAATGTATAGATATGCCTCGGACACTGGCAATGGGAGTGAGTCTGATGCTCGCTCCACGTTGACGGCGTCTGATAAAGGTATAACTATGGATGAGATTGAATGGTCGATACGAAGTTTGAAAAATGGAAAGTCTGCGGGAATTGATATGATCACAGCTGAGATGATCAAACTAGGTGGCACTTACGTTCGAGACGCCTTCTGGTACTTATGCAATCTATGCTAGAGAACTGGAAGGGTCCCAATGGACTGGGGACGCGCAATCATCGTTCCCTTGTATAAAGGCAAGGGATCACACATAGACTACGCCAGCTATAGGGCCATCAGTGTGATCAGCTTAGCAGCAAAAGTATATGGAAAGATAACTGAAAGGAGAATGAGGGTGAAATTTGACGAAATGCTGTGGGAGGCACAGTGAGGATTCCGAAGTGGAGTGATGAAGTAGTGAAGATCATATGTTCAGCCGTAGTGGAACCTACGACATTGTACGCTGCCGCCGCATGGGCTCCAGCGGTCAATAAGCTGGGTATCCAGAAACAGCTCAACAGCGAACAGCGGGGCTTCGCTCAGAAGATCTGCATAGCCTACCGCACGGTCTCCCTGAACTCCGCACTGCTGCTGGCTGGGGTGCTGCCTCTTGACCTCAGAGTGCGCGAAGTCGCCTCTTTATACGAGGCCAAGAGGGGGCTACCCTATCCGCTGCTCGGGGACAGGGAGATCGAGCGGATGGCATCGAAGATCGAGGCCCCGCATCCCGCGGAGCTAGATAGCTTGGAGTTCGGCAGCTTGGTGAACGAGGAACAATGCAGTTTACGGACGGCAGCAAGATTGAGGGCCGGGTTGGCGCCGCTGTGTCCATACGGCGACGCGGAAACCAAGGCCCTCAAGCTTGCTTTGTCGTCCTACTGTACCGTCTACCAGGCGGAACTCCTGGCTATCTGCACGGCGGCCGAGTACGCTTGGAGCTTTGAGCTGCGATGGACCCAGTATTGGCATCTTCAGCGACTCTATGGCGGCGCTCAAGGCGGTGGCGAACGTCGAGTCACCCCATCCCCTGGCGGTGCAAACACGGGGCGCTCTTAAACTGTGCAAAAGCCAGGGTAAGAGCGTCTCGTTGTTTTGGATTAAGGCACACGCGGGGTTGGAGGCGAACGAACGTGCCGATGAAGTCGCCAGGAGCGCCGCACTGGGATTGCGGAGGCGGCCAGATTATGAACGCTGCCCTGTCTCATTCGTCAAAGGTATGATCCGCAAAGGGACTATTGACGAATGGGACAGGAGATACACATCGGGAACAACAGCTTCGACAACGAAGATGTTCTTCCCGAGTGCGGCGGCGGTGTACGGCATCGTGGGCAAAATGGTGCCATCGAGCATCACCACGCAGGTCCTCTAGGGGCATGGTGGGTTCTCCGCGTACTTGCACAGATTCAAGTGCGCGGATGACCCATCGTGCTTCTGCGAGCCCGGCGTGGACCAGACAGTGCAGCACATATTGTTTCGGTGTCCCGCATTCTCCAAACAGAGGTACGATTTGGAGCAGGAGTTGGGAATGCGGGTCACTGAAAACACAGTCTCCGAAATAGTGGTGGGGATAACTCGAGATTTTTTTTTAAAACACTGCGTCGGTCTAACCATTGCTGTCATAGATCGTAATAAGGAGAGCAGCTTCACCTAGGACTATGTTGTATACCTCGACTCAGTATAGCCGACGGGATCGCGGTGGCTAGGTGGAGCTGCGAAGCTCGCTGTGGCCCGTGGCTGGACCGACGCAGTATGGGGAGGGAAGTTTGAAAATAGATATAATTCTTTCACCGGCGTTCTAAAACGGGCCAAATCAATTTTATTTTAGAAAATAAAACTGAAAGATAAATTGTGGAATGAAAGAGAATGTGATGGATGAATGTGTTAATTTTATTTATAGTTCATAAATTTCAATTATGTTATGTAAATTATAATTGTAATAAAAAGAGCCTTGCCCATGGCAGGGGTGCAAGTATTTAAAAAAAAAATGGACTGGGGACGCGCAGTTATCGTACCCTTGTATAAAGGCAAGGGATCACGCATGGACTGCGCCAGCTATAGGGCCATCAGTTTGATCAGCTTAGCAGTAAAAGTATATGGAAAGGTAATGGAAAGGAGAATGAGGGTGAAATCTGATGAAATGCTGTGGGAGGCACAGTGAGGATTCCGAAATGGAAAGGGATGTACGGATTAAGTTTTCTCGCTCCGCAATATCGTAGAGAAGCATCTGGCCACAGATCAGAAGGTTTTCTGCGGTTTTGTGGATCTTGAGAAGGCATTTGATAGGGTTGTGCGAAAGGAACTGTGGTGCATATTGCCGAGATATGGGATTGACGGCTCACTGCTCCGTGCTGTGCAGTCCACCTACAAGGATTGCTCAGCATGTGTGCGAATAGATGGCAACATGTCACCCTGGTTTGATGTTAAAAGTGGTGTCAAACAGGGTTGCATGTTGTCTGCTAGGCTGTTTATTCTGTATCTTTAGTTGTCTACAGAGAATAAGATCAACGAATGCTGGATTACGCATGGGTAACCTAAAGAATCAGACCTAAAGATCAGAAGGTGATGTCAGGAGCCCTAGAAATCGGCGAGCGTGCATGAAAAGAGCAATGAATGTTAAAGAAGCGAGTAAGATATGTAAGGATCGAGTCACGTGACGTTCGGTTCTCTCTGCCTACCCCGTAAGGGATTTGACGTGAAGTTATAGATAGATGAAATAGTCAGTTGCTTTAATAGAGAGTCTTCAATAAGAAGTGGGTCAATGATTGTGTTAAAAAATTACCAATAAGCCAAAGAACGTTTGTATATTGTTAGGTTCTCTATTGAGTGCACTATTGAGGTACACTAACGAAGTTCTTTTTTTGTTACAATAAGGTTGTAATACTATTATTGCATAAGGTTACATTAACAATTGACACATGCATTGTGATATATACTGTTATACACGAAGTTTTTTTTTATACCACCAAGGTAGCAAACAAGCATACAGCCTGTCTGATGGTAAACAGTCACCGTAGTCTAAGAACATTTGCAACACCTGGGGTGTTACTCATGCGTTGCCGACGCTCTAAAAACCTCTTCGTACCTTTCTTGAAGAGCCCCATGCTGTAGTCCCTTGGGAAAACCTCGGCTGGAAGCGCGGTTCCAGCATGTGATGATGAATTACCCGCCATCGGCGAGCGGTGCGTTTACAAAAAGTAGCTGTCGGCATTATATCAAACAATTCTTCAGAATACAACCCGTTGTACAATCGGTAGAACACACAAAGGGAGGCAAACTCTCTCCTTAAACTTAAGGAGTTCAATGACGTTCAATGCTTAGGATCGTGTACAATTCTCACAGCTCGTTTCTGAACGGAGTCACACGGTCCCAAGCTGGTATCCAGGTGCTCCCGCCCAAAGGTGACTGCAGTACTCCATGTGCTGTCTAACTTGAGACTTATATAACACAAGTCTTTGCCCCGCACTGAAGTACCGCTTTGCACTGTTGAGCAAACTAAGTTTTTTGGACGCCAGCTTGACCTTCTCCTCTAGGTGACTTCTATATTTAACGTCTATGGAGATCTCCATACCGAGCATCCTAATGCTGTGATTAAACTAGGTTCCTTCAGATCAGGCGCTGGCTTCTCAGGAACTTATTTTTTTATAATTCAGATCTTCACACATTGTATTTAACAAAATAGTAAATATAGTCATTCAGATTAAAGTTCTCCGCAATACCTTTTCAGCAGCATCGGTGATAATCAATTTTTTGCTTTGATAGGGTATTTAATCTGTTTCATAGTGATTCTACCAATATACTGTAATTGTAGTCGTTTTTTGGTATTTCGTTCTGGTCTCGTGCTTGCGAAAGGGATCTATATCAATCCCATAGCGTCGAAGGCAACAAGTAACGGGTTCATCGGATTCAAACATTAGTTAGGCAGGGGGCCTACGGAGTCCAGAAAAAATATCGATAAGGGATCTACGGTGCAAAAATCATTGCAAAACTATGTTATGGTCTGTAGCAGATAAATAACAGTTGTGACGCAGTCATACCATTAGTTAATGGCTCAATTAGAAACTTTTCTGTTAGTTTTCGTGTTTTTATATCTTAAAAATGGATCTTTTTAATATTATCTAAAAATTTCTCAATTTTTCCTTTGAACCTTGAAATCTGTCTTCTTGTGCTTGTTAAGCAAAATTCCTTATAATTTGGTATTTATTTTTCACTCCACTGAATTCGTGATTTTTCGATTAAAGTTCCTAGTTCAAAATTATTCATGGGTTTTATACTGATGATGCTTTCGCCAATCTGTGTTCTCTTATTATACTTGTAAAAGTCAAAAAGTCAACTGAAATTTTATGTTGGCGTAATATTAAAATGTTTGAGGTGATGTTAGGAGCCCTAGGAACAGACGTGCGTGTATGAATAGTTGTTAGTAGCTAGGAATGTTAAAGTAGCGAGGGAGGTGTGTAAAGAGCGCGTCTTATGGTGCTTGGTTTCCTCTACATACCCCGCAAGGGACCTTGAGTGAAGATATACATTAAAATGATTTTCAAGCCATGAGTGGAGACCGCGTGTAAGGCAACAAGGCCGTGTTAAACTCTCACTCATGTTTATAACAATCTGTTTTGTATTGCAGTATCTTAAGTATGCCACACATGCCTTAACTATGATTTTGTATTTCGTATTAGGTTTATGTGCTGCATTATGATTGCTCTACTATGACGTGCTCAGTGGTTTGATTACCACACAGGACAGACATTTGTGTGCATAAACGTGCCTGTTTGTCTTGTACGGGGTGTTTTAAAGTGAGTTAGGTGCCTAGTAGTACTAGGCTAGTACCTCATCTCACAGAAAGTCAAATAATAACTTTCTGTCGTCCTGAGTGTGAGTGAGGTCACCAGTAAGCTCCTAAGGAATTGCTGTGTTAGCAGCAGAGGTTGTATCGCGTGGGTAATACTTAAGGTATTGCTATCGTTCATAGGCTACGGTAATCGTTTACATCAGGTTAGCCACTTGCTTGTATTTCTCTCGTCGTTGTATAAAGAAAATGCACTTTCAGCAGCTTTCAGTTAATTGTCATTGTACGGCAGGACGTGTATGCTTGCTGAGTCCACATTGGCAAGCCCTGAAGATGCTCCGGACACCTCGTCTACGTCCTTACATCGTGTTCGTGCGACCACCGCCACTAGACAGACTCGTGGAAACCAGAACCGTCGCCAATGCTCGTTCCACCTTTGATAAAGAATCCTCAAGGGCTTTCACGGTGAGTATTTATTTTTGACGTGAGGTGAAACCACCCGCAACAGCAAAAACCGCTTTTCCAAGTTTCCCATTTCACTCAACCCGAATTATCAGTAGGAATTCCTTTACTTATGGTCTTTTTTGTCATTTTAATTCCTTTAATTCATCACCTTTAATTTTCTTTTCTGTGCAGGAAGAAGAATTTCTAGAGATTATTCGTTCGTCAAACCGAATCAACTTTTTGTACGGTTATATGTTCGATGAGGAGATCTTGAATGCGGAGTTAGCTGTAGCACTCACGCAGCTCATGAAGGCAGCGTGGAGAGTACAGTCCGAACCCCTATGGGTCCCGGCTTCGTGGGTCCAGTAAGTTTCTATAAGACCACCATGTAATTTGAAGTGTATTTCATTCAAAGACAAAAGGTACTGTTACCCATGGGCATTAGTAGCACGAAAGAATGCTAGTATCGAGCAGATACCATTTACTTTTAATATTTAATAGCATACTATCGAGCATGCTATTAAATTGCATGCATGTTCATTTTGTAGCACGTAACCTAAGCTCGCTAGTTAAAAGTTCTGTACTTATGAGCATGTGTAACGGTACTGTCACGCTACTACCGGCTATGATGAGAAAGTTAACAAACGCATTGTCTAAATAAACCAAAATATATGCTCTCAAATCTTATATACTGATAAACAGTACTGTATTGTGCTCATTTTTTCCTGTTCGTTGCGTTTATAGATCGACCAAAAATAATCTAGGATGGAATTAAAAACTATATCTGCATAGAAACTTAAGTTTCTATTATTGTTTACTAGGTACTTTTTTTGGTCGCATACATATATCTTTGTTTTGTCATCTAAGCTGCGATAGCACAATGTGTTTATTAATTCTAGAGTAAAATGAAACGTAGGTGTATACTAGAGACTCTATCTAAAGTATTTCAATACAAATTACAACATGTTAACAGATTTCATTGGGACATTTGTTGTGATAAATCACAGTTTAGAATTAGCGATCTATAGATGTAGTATAAACAGTACAATGTCAAAAACCTGTTGCTCATAGAAGGGCCGCTGTGGACCCCTTTTTGAATGGAACGAATTTAAAAACTATTCGAAACACCATGCCTTTACCGTCAAAAAAAATATTGCGCACCGTTTAGCATTATCAGAAGTGCTGTTGTGTATTTCGGTTGACAACGACGGTAAAGATAATTTAATGAAATTTATTACCACCATACAGCAAGTGTCGGTAATGTTAGCATTTTGTACAGTTAAAATATTAGCACTAGCTAACAGTCACGGCCGCATAAAAGAATTGGTTGTATACAGATCTAAATAGTAAATAGGTGTTATCCTAATTAAGTAATTAGACGGGGCAAGGGCTTATATAGCTCTTGATGTGACTGTAGTTGGAAAGCGCACCGCATAGCGTTTCCTATCATGGTACACAATAGATATCCTGGACAGAATGAAATATCGCAATATTAGTTTGTTACGATAATTTACATATTAAAGTTTCACATAATAATTATGTGTTTCAAAACGGGAGTTTCGTTTAAATGCCTCTAATACTCATTGTTAAGAACATTATGAAAGACTTTATTACACATATTTACGGTATTTAATTAGCTGTACAAAGAATATAACAGCTTGATGATAATGTGAAAGCAATGTTTAACACTACCCCGGTGGTCAAGTTGTTAGCCATGGCCCCTTTGGTACCAAGGGTCTCGATTCTCGTGCAAGACATATATTTGTGTGCATATCTGTGTCATGTGTGTGATGTGGGTGTCTTCTATGTTTATAAGTGTGCAATACAATAAGTATTTGCGTATGTTCTCAGTTATCTAGTACCCATAGTGCTAGCTTTACTTAGTTTGGGACTAGACGGCGTTGTGTAAGTTGTCGGTATAAATTTGTATATTTAATTACATTTCGTTGTTTTCGCAGTATCGATCAACAGTTGACGGCGATGATAGGTAAAACTGTGTAATATAATCTGTATATACGCCATATAAAAATTCGTTCCATTTATATGTTAAATCTTCATAAATCCAAAGAAAACAATGTACCTTACTAGTATATATTGTAAACTTAGTCACAGAATATGGATTTTTCGAGTGTAATAAAAGCACTATACTGTAAGCCATGAGGTTGTTTTATGGTGGCAACAGCCGGGTCTACCAGCTTTGCGTGCCTTCGGAAGCACGAGTGTTCTCGATATTTTCTGTTTATCGGGTCTATCGAAGCATTGACTTTAGACAGACATCATTGGAATGCTAGATCAAAATGAAATTGTAGTAGGACACTGCTCCTTAGCTTATACAGGACCCTTTTAAAACATTGCAATGTGATTTCAGGTTGGCCATAGTAAATGTATGTCAACTTAATCGATGATTAAAAACATACTATTTTAAAAGGATTCTGTATATCAACGTAATATTGTAGGCCAATTATAAATACATTGTTATTGTTTGTATTATACTTAAGAAACATTCATTTTTATATGTAGCTAATTGGTTGTAAATCAATTGATTTTATTATATCGTTGCAAAACGATAAAGTTTACTTACACATTTGTAGAATTTTTTATTTAGAGGATCCAATTTTCAGGTACACACATAATGTGTTCATACGTTACGTACCCATAGATTCCAAAGTGAGCTGTAAGTGTGTAATATGATTTGGTTGTGTATATGGTATGATTCCTGTTCTCACTTTATGTATTCGCCACGGAGTGATGTCGGGCGCAATGCTGACTTTATATAACTTTTTATTGTGTGCCTCCTCTGAATGTATTTCGACTTAATTTTAAGTACTTGAATGACAACCGTAACTTCTATATACTCGTATTTCATATAGGTTAGTAAATTGTGAGCTATCCATCGTCCCAGCTGATAACAAGACCGATGTTAAATGTCATCATTAAAGAAAATGTATCATAACAAAATTGTTATGTTTAATCCACTGTATTGAGCTCCCGACTCCGGAATCGAAGGGTTGGAGTACAAGTCCCGCCTAGGCGGATTATTTTGAATACTACCGATGCTCCCCGCTTTACATTGATTAAAAAATATGTATAGGGTGATGTAATATGGCTGTGTAAAAAGTATGTTACAATATTAATGTTAAAATTGCGAATTTGTTAAACACTGCAGTCGCATAAAACCTTCATAACAAAAGCGAAACGCGAAATTAGAGTATACAACAGGTAGTTAAATTTAATAATAAAGAAAATGTATCACAAAATGCGCATATTCAATTTGTTTAACTAATTAATAATCGCCTCCACTCTGATGAATCATCGACTTCTCGTTCTTATGGACAGGTCATAAGTTCAAATACCAACTAAGAGGATGGTTTTTCTATATATAATTAATAAAAAGTTGCAAGTGTAAAGTAATAAAATATTGTAGTTTGTTCAATGCCATATTAGTTTATAGTTTGCCCTTTAAAGTACCATTAGTATTAATAATAAATTTGTCGTACTTTATTCGGTACGTCTAGTCAGATGATATCATTGAATATTACGATACATTATTAAAAAAAAAAATTCTTGTGGTAAATAATTAAACAATGAAATACTAATATATCGAAGTTCAACACCGTATTTCTGATCAAAATCAGAACAAATTTTCTTTTTACTTAATAGCAAGACTGTTATCTTGTGAAGCTAAAATTTGCATTTATTTGACATGTCATTTATTGTGTACACATTGTGAACATCGAAAAATTAGTATGGTGTTTTTCAGAGAACATTTAAAAGTGTTCATGATTGCATGTTTATCGATTATTCTGTTTGGGACTTTCTTTTATTTCTTACGTATAGCTATCGAATCAAAAATGATCATAAACTTAAAAAAAACGAGCGAGCCTTACAGTATTCGCATATGATGTTTAACATCTGATATCTCACCTTATAATAAACAAATAGAATTATAAATATTTAAGAAACTATTAATATCTAAGATATCAACGCGATATGACAAGTAATTCAGTTCTTTTGTTGACGAAAATATAGTTTATCAACGGAAATGACGTTCAGTAAAACATATATGGAGTGCGTTCAGTTAGCCGAGATAAAGAATGAAAACAAACATTCAGGTGAGCACAACATTTTTTTATTGTGTATCTTCTTCCTCGTAGCGTTACCGCAACTAGGCTATCTCTACTCTTTTATTTAGTGTAACTTATTATGTATTTACGTTAAAAAAATTGAAGTTAAAAATGAAAACCCGACTAATACCAAAATTATTTACCTACTGAAAAGATAAAACAAGAGTTCAAAATAGGCATATTTCTTATTATAAATTGATAAATAATTAAAAATATAAAATTGGGCAACTTATATGAGCAGATTGTAATTAAAATAATGTTGGCTTTATTTTGAAATCAGAGACAGACACTTCAATTTTATTTATATGTATAGATAATACGAACCTCTCGGAAAATGATTTGGTACCATCTGACGGCCAACCGTACCCGCTCATTGGTCAAATAAAATAGCACGCGCTTCCCTGGCTTTCTATGACACTTCCTTTCCCTTTCACCAAAGCACTCCCAAAGATTTCAGGGAACACATCAAAAATGTTCAACTTAATAATAAATCAAAAGAATTACACAAAACAGACTACAGCGTATTAGATTAACTGACAGATGGTCCCACAATTGAATGTGACTCTCCAAAACGGACATATGACTATCGAGTCAACTGCGAGTCAAAATACGAGTATCTACAAATGTTCTGCCGAAACTTTTGTTGTATCTACCTTGCAAAAACAAAAATAGCATCATCATTTGTAAAAGTTCATACAAGCCGAATCAAATTCGTAGCGTAAGGTTCGGACATTCGCCGTTTATATTAAGTTTAGCCGAGAGTTAGAATATTCAAAATAGACCTCCAGATTTACCTATTAACACGATAGACGCCTAGTTTTACCAAATATTAATTTAACTCTATTACCATTGTGACCTGAATAGTTTTAAGTAATTTACAAAAAAAAATCGCGTTTTTTATTAGTTAGCTATTATTTGCGCTATGAATTTAGTAAATAGTATTTTCTTTTAAGATTTAGGACCTAAATAGCCAATTCTTTAGACTATTCGTGTAAGAATACAGAATGGCTCAGTGTCAGTAAAACTAATGAAAACGTTAAGTATAAATTATGTAGTGTTTTGCTTCAATATAACCCGTTACATTAAACAAGCGTTTAGTGTGTCAAGATGGCGGGTTGACATTAAAAATTTACATCGTGATGTAGTCGTGCTTTAAAATGGTTACATTTGCCTGTTCATACTTCGCAACCTGCCTATGTCATAAGTATTTGTCCGTATATGTGACATCATAAGGATGGCGTGTCGACTGTTATAATATATGATGTTTTATATGTACGATTTATTTTATATTAAATTCACGTAAAACGAAGCGTACTTATTAATGAAGGCAATATATTCAACGTGAACGATGTAATGAAGCTGCATAAAGCTTACGTAGGGTTCAATATACCTGTTACAATTATCGTTAAAGGTGCCTTCAAATTTGCTAGCGGCCAGGCTGCTATCGCTAGGTTCGAGACTCTACATTGTATTTTGACGAGCTCGGTGGCGCAGTGGCGAAACGCGCTGTTAGTTACTTTGACACCAACGCTCGTGGGTTCGATTCGCACACAGGGCAAACATTTGTGTGTATGAACATGTCTTGGTCTGGGTATTTTAAGAGACGTAGGGCGCATCGAAGCTGCCCGTCTGGGGAAGTACCTCCACCTCACAGAAAACCGCAGCCAAATAACAATTCCCTAGAGGGTTGTTGTGTTCCTGTGTGTGAGTGAGGTCACCAGTAAGCTTCTATGGAGTTGCTGGGTTAGCAGCAGAGGTGGCATCGCGCAGGCATGGGCCTTATTTTCGATTTTATTGCTGTACTTGTCAGATCTTTAATCCCATATCGCTAGAAGACTCTCATCCTCATCATTACATTCTTCAACCTGATTTTCATTCATTTTTAGACTTGAAAAAAGTTACGTGCGTTCCATCACTAGTCAACCGATGAACTGATGTATGAACAGCCGCAGCGCTGCTTTCGTTTTTTTTTCTCATCATGGACATAGAAATCGGTGCGGCAAATTTGAAGGGGGCCCTAAATCCGATTCAATATTATAGTTGTTTTGTAGTAATTTATCTCATACAAATATCGAAGTCGATACCTAACTACATCCTAGCGTCAGAATTACAGGCATCTTAATTTGCGCTATAGTTAGGTACAGGCAAATGTCTATACTGTAAAGGATAGATGGCATAGATAGATTTGATACTACTATAATTATTTTTGGCTGACATATATGATTGTACACTTAGCAGTCTAATATTTAATTCCACCTTACTGTCAGTCTGTATGAAATAAGTCAACATTTTGATGTGAAAACACATTGTATCCGACAGTTGCGATAGTAATGAGACGGCGAATGTTACAAA
Source organism: Pyralis farinalis (assembly GCA_947507595.1). Classification (NCBI taxonomy): domain Eukaryota; kingdom Metazoa; phylum Arthropoda; class Insecta; order Lepidoptera; family Pyralidae; genus Pyralis; species Pyralis farinalis. The sequence goes on along the minus strand of OX382265.1, from coordinate 23,296,795 downwards.
AAATGTAAATTATACAGAGTTCAATGAAGGAGTTCTTTATGGACTATTTATTGTATATTAATTATATTACCTTGGAATAATATCCACAAAAAATGGTTCTTTTTTTTAAGTAAGAGTAGATTGGAACTTCGAGGAGTTGATAGCACAGAACACTGAACAATAGATCGCCTGTGTAGAAGGCGCTACTACATTGTGATCAAACGCTTATGATCAATTAAGTTATAAATTTGTTTGTGCGTACTCGAACGAATCACAGTGCTAATTTTAATCGTGTGAGTGTGTATTTGTTCACGTTTGGTGTTTATTATATTGCAATGTGGTAGTAGTGGCAACATTGGTTTTAATTTGAATACTACTCGTACTAGTCATGTATTGTGGTTGAATAATTTAACTAGAATCCTTAAAACAATTTGGGAACAGTTCGAATTATGTACTATGAAGTTGTTTATCCGGGTAAGTCTTTGCGCTTATTCCGAAATGGTCATAGTACTCACGCTATCGTTTGAATTACTGCGAACCGGATATATGTTCCAAATAGACGTATCCTAACCAGTCTTTAAATGTTAGATATTTGCCAAAAGAACAAGGTGGCATGTGCTCTTAAATTTAGTGGTAGTTAAATATATCGAGTTTCTCGTAATGTTTAAATCAACTTGTCATTTTTTTTCTATGATGTACTTATAATAAAATTAGTAAATATCAGATCCAATGATAGCAGTATACAAAAGTCTGAATATATAAAAAGCTCTATCCTATGTAAATATTTACAACTTTTAATAAATTTAGATTCAAAATGTTATATAACTGTTTAGTTTGTACATGCTTGTGAAGCATTCTAAAGTAATTTTAACTTAATATGAGTTATATTCAAACGAAATCCATTCACGTAAAGTATGATGCATACAATTAATAAAATGGCAAATTCAAACATCTATGATAAATATATATATATATATATATATACATAGTAGTAAAAAGTATGTAGTGGAGTGAAATAAATAACATTGTTACAGTGATAACATCTATTAAATACATTCACTCTTCTCTATATTATTATAAGTACAATCTCTATGCGGGCCTAACACACGTTAATGATCATGTAACGTTAACAGTTTGTGCATACCTTTATTTTTATGCTTAAATTATGGAGTAGCACAAAGTTATAACCGATTTATTGTATTTATAATCACAGCTACAACCTAATACCAAAAATATTTAAAACGTATAGTTTATTATATAATTTGCGTAATATTGAAATACAAAAAAATCACTTGTTAATGAACATATACCGCACTAATTCTATGCTCTATGATGTCATATTGGGCCAACTCAAGCCTTTGTATAGAGGGTATTGGTTCCTGAAAGAGCGTGTATACTAGAGATGTATGACGATAGTCCATTGGATAGATATCAGGTACCTCGCCAAACTGTTACTTCAGGAAATTGGGTATCTGTGAAGATATCGATTTGTAGAACGAAAATATATTATGTCAAAAATAGTACCCCTGTTGATTAGTTTCTACGAAAACCGGACCGGCGGGAAATCGGTTTAGTGCCTAGTCTAGCGTGTTATTTTGATCTCCTGTTAACGTCGGCGGCCCCATAAAGTATCCCGCTGTGTACACAGTACGTCACCCTGCTACTCTATGCAGCATAGTACGTAGTGATATGGAGGCGATAGCGTATCAACTCGATTCATAGACATTTGTAATGCTGCCGAATGGACAATCATGTAAGCGTGTATTTTACTTGTGTTTTATTTTCGGTGTTTTAAACATTATACGGTATAAATAACGACCGATTAATGTTTTATTTTTTTATTAGTTGATTAAATTAGTACTTTATGTACGGCGATGTAGTGTATTTGGGCACGCGTTCAAAAAAATATTATCTAAAGTTTACATTAAACAATACATGTTTATTAAATATTAGCTGCTGCGCGCGACAGGCTTTGTTTCCCAAGTACTTTCCAGGAACTTGCAAATTTGTTTTATTATACGAAAAATACTCTTTTCTACCCCCATATGGTATTTGTTCCGGAATATACTAGAGGAAATTGATTCCACTGTTTCATCAGACATAAAAGAAGACGTACTGAGCTAAAACGGTCTGGATGGAATCTTAATTTATGACAAGTAGTACAATAGTGTAACTAAACGGCTTGTAGGAAATCAAACAGCTGTTCTGAATACTCGTCTTAATATAGCGTGTAAAGCACATAGAAAGATGCAAAAACATATCGCATAGAAAGCAAGTCCTGCCGATCAAAAATCGCTAGGCACTAGAAATTCGAACTGCTGCATGTCGTATGCAGTCAAATGGAGTAAGCAAATACTTCCGGGGGAAACTAAATCTCTACTCATGAAACACAAAAGCATTTTTTGCATGATGCGGATTAAAGATAAAAATCTATGCACAAAGTCGACCATGCCCCCTAACATAAAATATATAATATATATTATTTGCATTTTATGTACTTAACAAAAAGTTTCATGTAAACATTCGTGATAGCAACTCGTCATCTTACAATAACTTATCATCGACTAAACTAGACTGTTGTAGTTCTATAACTAATCCATGGACGAGTGGATACGTATTCTACGTGTCAATTTCTTAAAGCTCAAACTGTCAGCCACATCCACTTATGCAGCGAATGCAAATGAAAAATAATTTCGTCGAGAAATCTCTTAGCAAGACAGTTGTCATGTTAACCGTCGACAGAACACAATCCATTAGGTAATTTAAAAAATATCTATCTATAACTTCACGCCAAATCCCTTGCGGGGTAGGCAGAGAGAACCGAGAAAAAAAAATTAAAAACCGACTAAAAGTGAATGGAAATGAACTCAGTCTGTTACGCTTTCACGACAAGTCTGTGAACCGACTTTGATGTTTACCATAGAAAAAATACCTTGAGTTCCGGGAAAGAATACATTCCATTATTAACATAACTTCGCGCAAAGCCTTTAAAAAATCTAATAGAATTAAACCATAACCCGCGATAATTGCGCAAGACAAAATAAGTGAAATTGCACCAAAACTTATAGATAGGAAAAATATTCAGAAACAAATCTAAGGAGAATATTATTTCGATATTAATATTTCCAGGACGACTCGTGAGCGAGATATTAACAATGTCAGTGACAGTTATAATTATACTGAAGCATAAGTTGTTAAGCAGGCTATTATTAAATTCCTTTAAATTAATATATAAAGTGGCATAAATTTACATTTATAAAAATTGTCTCATTTCATGAAACGCAAGTAATTCTAGCTCTTATTGAGTAGGTTTGTAGGGGCTTTTCCTTTTTGTTAGTAATATGTAAGATTCAGCGCTGTCATTTTCTTTTTCTTAATAATGGTCTGCGTATTATCAGCCTTTTATAATTTCTTATTATTGTTCCTGTCCACAAATTTTAATGTTTTATCTTTTCTCGCTAGCGCACGTTATGTCGGGGCATTCTGTATGTATAATAAATTGCATATATATACATTGTTAAAGACGACATCTTTTTGTTCGTTCCTTCATCGTCCGCTAGCTGTATTCCAAATATTTACAGTTTTATGGCATAATTATATTATTACATAATCTACCTATAATATTATCATGTTATAACGTAAATTTCTTAATCTCAATGAAAGATCGTGTATGTATTTGCTTTATATACTTGCATAGATTACTTGAATCTTCCTTTAGCAATTTCGTCGCCTTATATATCTAATTATCACGTATATTGTATTAAAGTCTCGTGAAATATAAACTTGAAGTAATAATGATATTTCTATAATAGTTAGGTAAGGCGAGGTGGGGTAACTACAATATAGTTTCCTGTCGATAGTTGTAAGCATGTGATTGTTTGTGGTTAATTTAAGATTATAATTACCCTGACTTAAGATGAAAAAACTTTTATACCGTAACGTATAAAAGTTTTTTCATTTAGCCACAAGTATAGTACATAAGTTATTGCAGAAAATGTAAAACATGTGATACTTCTCTTAGTTTCTGAGCAAATAGGAGAAAAAACTGTTCATTCACACGTTCATTTGTAAAAAAAGGTGCGAATATGAAATTGGCGACTGGCAGTAAAGTTGCGGTTGCCAAGTAACTAGAAAAGGAATATTATAATGCATGACGATTTGGTCGAGATTTCAATATCACCAGTTAATTAATTGCTTTTTTTTAAATAACTGGCGCTATTGAAGATCCCGGGAGTGTGATAAATAAAATAGTAGGTCATTCTGATGAGCGTGTTTATGATTCTGTGATTGACAACTTTTACAAATGTAGATATGAAAAAAAATTACTAATCGTTAGAATCACGCCACTCCCCGGGAAAATCGCCAATTTCATATTCATAAAGGATATGCTACGGCTATCTCATGTAGTAAATGGTGATCTAATGGAATTTAATTTTGTCATTTGTTTATGGCATATTTACCAGCAGTATCGACATCTATCTTTTGGGTGACCTTGAAGATCCTTTAAGAAATGACAGCTACATTTAACTCCTTGGTGATGTACCCCACCTCACCTCTTTTTTATTATTTTGTATACTTGTTTACCCTAGTCTTCAAACCAAATATGAGTTATTAAGTTTGCGTTTAATACTGATTAGAATTCACGAATGAATGAAACTAAGTGCATGGAGTAATGCAATGAAGCACCAGTGCAAAAAGAGCAGCACAGAAGCTAATCGAATATTTTCTTGCCATTTTGTTGTAAATCCTAGATAGTTAAGTATTATTAGTTGAACACTTTAGGCTGAAAAGTCTTATTACATATGCACTAACTTTGGTGGCGAATTTAAACATGGGGCTGTTTAATAAATTTGATTAAAATACAATGGTATTTTCATTATTTTATTTTTATAGTTTTATGGCAAATTAACATAGATCAAGCTTGTATTTAAGCGGCTAAAACTTAATTTGGTATTTAGGTAACTCGTTGTACCTGTGTACTATTGTGATCTATTTACTTTGAAAAAATGTAGAAATAATCGTAACGTATTTTTTATACAACGTCGTAAGGTGCCACCCACCTGGACCACCTGAGGAAAAATGATCACCGTAGCCTACAAAATATTTGTAGAAAGGAAATGTCAGTCGCGCGTTTGCCGGACCAGCTCATTCGTCGATATCTGCTTAATAGTTTAAATGTGAACACACAATATACGTCGATGCACACACATATTATTATTAAATGCAAATATACACACATTATAGACCATTGAAACCCTTCCTACTGGTATAGCCGATGTCAACAGATTTTCTGCGATAATATAACAAGATTCAGAATATAATAGCTATGTTGTGTGGGGCTATTTATCGCCTTGAAGGCACTATCTGTAACATGAGTACAACGCACTAGAACGGTATTTGCATCCATTTTAGCACACCAATCTATTTTAGTACGGCGATTTCTAGCTATACTTTCGATGTCTTTATAAAAAATTCACAGCAGGGAAAATCAAGCCGCCACTACCTACCAGAGAGGCGACGGAAAGGTTGGTGCGCTCTATACACTGTAGAAAGGAGCTACCGAGAAATATCAGGAAACTGCTCTGCAAAAAGCCCGCCCTTGGGTAACTATGGTCGAGAACAAGATGTCCCCGAGTCAACTACTATACAAACCCTAACTCATCCTACTGCAGGGCTGCTGGTCACCCTTCAACCGAAGGGGTTAGACCATACTCCACTCCGATGGCCACTGACTTAGGTTAACGACTGTAATCTATCGATAACAGCCGGGATCGACGGCTTAACGTGCCCGCTTCACGGAGAAGTTCGAGATAGATAAACCTAACCATAGTCTGTAGTTGACATTGCTTAACTTGCATGTTCGGTTAGAGTGACACGTGCAACGACGCCATCGACCTCTCGAATAAACAATCATGCCGCGGCAGCTCGTGCTGTTTCCTCGCAATTTCGCTGGAGGGCACAAATTCACGCCGGAGTGGCTTCTTGTCAGCACTCTACGCGGTCTATATAATAAATAACATACCCATAGAGGAGCATGGTCTCAAGGGGGATAAAGATAGATAGACTGCTTCTTTATTTGTATCTCCAGCACACACGTAACAATTTGTTACAATTATGCTTATAAACGTAAGCAATACAAAAAAACGTGTAGGTACACTGCAGGGGGAAAAATCATTTATCAAGTAACACAAAAAGGCTGTAGCTCAGCTACTTGTTTTGTCCTGTTGAACAAAACGCTGATAATTCTAAAGTTGGAGCAAGCCCGGGTAAACCCGCAAGAAATAACTAAAATAGCGTGAAGTAAATTCCAAAGACAGATGAATATATATCCTACACAGTTAAATCTTATTTTTATTTCTCTTTCAAAAACTGTCAAAATATGAATTGTTTTGACAAGTTTTGTAATGTTCTTGTATTATTAACATTTATGTGTATCACAGTATATCCTCGAAAACATGAAAGAAAGAATGGAAAACTGATGCTCAATCCAGTTGAACTTATAGATCTAATAGCACAAGAGAAACTTGGATACAAGTCGAGTACCAGAAGCCAACTCTTATCAAGTAAAACAATAGATAAGCACCTTTTAGACACGGACGAAATGGAAATCTCGACAAGTATGCGAATTAATTTTATCTTATTCCACAGGGCTCCGTTCTATCGCCCACCCTCTTTCTTCTTCATATCAATGACATGCTGCCACTTGGTAATATACATTGCTATGCAGCTGACAGTACTGTCCATGGGCAATATTTTGGTCGGCCTGGTGCTGGTCGTACAGAAATCGATGAGAAGCGTGAGAGCCTTGTCGTTGAGCTGAATCAGGTTTCGGATCTCATCAGTAAATGGAGTTCCAATAACCTGGTTGAATTTAATGCCGAGAAAAGTAAGGTGTGCGCGTTTGCAACGAAAATGTCCCCATTGCTTCCCACTCCCAGTCTTCAGGGTTAAGTATGGATATTCGTTGCGACCTTATCCAACGTAGTTACATAAAGCGCCTCATCTCAACAGCTTCAAGAAAACTCGGGAGTGTTCTCGCCGGCCGGACCAGCTTTGTCTGCATTATAAGACTCAAATTCGGGCCTGCGTGGATTATTCCTCGCATCTCTGGGACGGCTCCGCACAGCACCTTTTTGAGGGTCTCGATAGGTTGCAGCAACGGGTTATCGGCATAATCGACGACGAAAAGGTCACCAAAAACATAGAACCTCTTCAACTTCGTAGGGACATTGGCTCGCTTAGCGTATTTTTCTGCCTTTACAATGGCGAATGCTCTGAAAAACGATTTTCCCTTTCCCTTCCGTCATAGAACCACACGTGCAGGCTTGTGATATCATTGCTCCACTGTTGAGAACATTTCTTCGCGTACCAAAAGTTCGGCAACTCCTATCTTTGTCGTAACATTAAAAAGTGGAACGCCTTGCCTGCACATGTGTTTGCGATTTGGGCTCCTCTTTCGCTTACCATCAAGCAAAGAAGTCACTATGCTAAACTTAATATAAAAAAAAACTTGGTTTCTCGTTACTGGGTATTAGTGAAACATAAGTTTCTTACTGCATTTTCCTGTTCTATAGCGACACAGTACGGATATAATATATAATATTATACCTATCTGTACTGTGATTACTGATAACCGCACCGAGTGAACAAGTTTTTTTTTTACAACGTCCCGAGGCATACGATCCACCTGATGTAAAGCGGTTACCGTAGCCTATAAAAGCTTGCAATATATCGAGTATCACTCGCGCGATGCCATCTCTGCTGCTGCCACAGCAACTCCTTAGGAGCTTACTGGTGCCTCACAATCACATGCAGAAAGACAATAACACTCCCAAGAAGTCGTTAGCCTATAGGGAGTTGTTGTTGTTGAGCGTTGGTGTCAAAGTAACGTAACAGCGCGTTTCACCACTGCGCAATCGAAGCTCGTCAAAATACCTACATAACTAGTCAATTTTTTTTGCCCGTGTCCATTTTTTGCCTAGCCAAGTAGCGTGCCAGTGACCTAAAAGAATAACCCCCCCCCCCCCCCCTTACATATTGTTAAATTACAAATTATTTCCACCAGTAATACACACATAATGTCACATTTTGGTCGCCACATTACACAACGTTACTCCTCCAAAAACCCTTAAATACGATTACCTGTAGATTTATATACCTACCTGCAGACAAAAATGGTCAAGACAAAGACACGTTGAGATCCCGTAAGATATGGAGCCGTTGGGGCAAATGGAGCGACTGTTCAGTGACCTGCGGAGGCGGCATCATCACAAGAAATCGCCTGTGTGTGTCTGGACGCTGCGCCGCCGGAGAACGTGAAGAGCAACGTCGCCCTTGCATCCTAGCGCCGTGTGTTGCCGACGCTGTCCATGAAGAACATGACTTGGATTAATGATTTTTAAGTTTGAATACTTATTGTATGTTTAATATTATGTTCGCTATTATATTTTATACACTTCTAATTTTAATTATTTTTATGTATGAATAACTGTACCACCAATGTTGTTCGTTTATGTTCACAGGAGTGTCGCGAACGAAGCGTATTATGTGCAGTGAATGACGACACTGAGTACTATACTGTACTTCTGGTGCTCCAGAAATAACTATTGGTATAGCTCAAAGTGGAACAATGTCCCATAAAACCAAAATGATGGCACAGCTACTTTTTATAACCGTACCGCTTGCCGACGGCGAAGAATTGACCGCAATGGTCGCGTACTGTGCGGTTCCAGAGAAGTTTCCTTCCGAGAACTCTCAAGCTGTGGAATGAGCTCCCAGCCGAGGTTTTTCCAAGGGACTACAGCATGGAACTCTTCAAGAAATGCGTGAAGAGATTTTTAGAGGGTCGGCAACACATGAGTGTCACCCCTGGTGTGGTGTTGCAAATGTTTATAGGCTACGGTGACTGTTTACCATCAGGCAGGCCGTATGCTTGATTGCCCACCTTAGCGGTATAAAAATAACCTAGCCACTCTTAATTAGATAAGGTCATTAACTTATCTGTGTTTGACGAGGATATACCTACACGCGTATCATATCGAATAATGATATTCAAATGTATATATGAAGGTGCAGTGTTCAAATAAGTGCGATTGATTTGACTCCGATATTTTATTTTAATAGATTAAGAGGTCTCGCTCTTGAAACGAACTACTGCCTGGTGGTACGCGGGTTTACTGGCCTTTTCAAGAATTGGAAGCACTGACGAGCGCGTATCCCTTTCAGAAATTAATAAAGGATAATGTGCGAAAAATTCCAAGATGAAAGTGTAAGACGTACCTACATGTATGCACGTTTAGTCATTAAAATACTTGACCCTTAACTTAAAACTTTTCTTAGTCTTCTTAGTTACGAATACTACGACTAATAATAAAATGGATATTGGATAGCGCAGAAGAGGCATAATCCCTCACAGAAAACCGGAGCCAAATATCAACTGTCTGGAGGGATGTTCTGTTCCCGCGTGTGAGTGAGGTCATGAATAAGCTCCTAAGAAGTTGCTGTGTTAGCAGTAAAGGTGGCATATCACGAGCGATACTTAATGTATTACAAGCAAAATAGGCTACGGTAACCGTTTTACATCAGGTGTAATGGTATGCCTCCCGACGTTGTATAAAAAGAAATGTAGCTATTGAAAGGTGAAGCAAGAAATAGGAAAGCGTGGCGGGATTGTAAATAAATAAATAAATATTGTCGGACAAATTACACAGCGCCACCTAGCCCCAAAGTAAGCGAAGCTTGTGTTAGGGGACTAGACAACTGATAAACATACGTAAATATATATATATTTTTTGTAACTACATACTTATTATACATAGAAAATACCCAGACCAAGACAAACAGACATGTTCACGCACATAAATGTTTGTCCTGTGTGGGAATCAAACCCACGAGCATTGGTGTCAAAGTAGCGTAACAGCGCGTTTCACCACTGCGCCACCGAGCTCGTCAAAAAAATCGATTGTGTATCATCTTTGCCCCTGAGTAAGAATATGAGAGAGAAGAAGAAAGAAAAATACCGTCTATACAGAAACGAAGTCAAATCTTTAGTGAAAAAGTCGCGTGAAAGACTAATTTCGAATTAGAGAGATCTCTGTTTTAAGTACCTAAAAGTGAATCTACAGTTAAAGGTCCCGAAATAAGTAGGCACTTGGCTAATTATGTCATAAAAATATTATTCAATGCATAGAATCATAAGACATATTTCTATGTTCTATTAGTATATAATTCAACAATGCTTGTTTTGCTGATGCAATTGTAAACAATGAGATGTGTTCTAGGCTATATTTTATAATTGTCTCCAAGTTGTCGAATTCGATAGTCAAACGGTATCGGTCGGCAGGCCCGCTAGCGCTGTAAAAATGTTAGTCAATATGTGTCTTTTACTAAGAATTGTTCTCCACGATTATTACCATACATTTTCAGTACAACAAGTTTCAGTAATACAATGCCAAGGTAAACAGATTTTTTCGAAGAAATCTGCAGGTATGTTTTCTGTAGTCATTTCTTTGACAGTGTATTAGCGGATTCGGTCAATACATGTTGTTTTACAAAAGAAATGCATTTTTTTACCTCTTTTACAATTTTTACAATGTTTACAGATATTATCCTAGCTGAAAATAATTGTAATTAAACTGTTAGATATTGTAATTTCAAACTGTGTTTATTTATTCTAACACACCGCAATTTTTGCTTTTTGACTATCATAATAATTACGTAAATTCGAAATCATGTTTTAGCAATGAACGAATACTCCAATTATTTAGATGTCGAACAAAGTGCAGCCAATGATAACATAGAAACAAGACAAGATTTCACGGAGAACTTTAATCCTCCTCGCAGTTCATTTTGGATTTATCAACCGGCGACTTATGTAAGTAAATGTGTATTTGTATTGCCCGTATGTATGACAACAGTGATGAACATTTTATAATAATTATGATTGTTTCAGCTTTCTCTGAATACAGACGTTTTTAATGGCAACAGAGTCATTCCGAAACCTCCATATTTAATAACACGGCTAGCAAAATCATTAAATGCAGGCATCGATCCCTATTTTAACAAGGTATGTACTTACTTATTAGTAACTTTGATATTACAAATTTGAGGTCATTGCATTGAGGACAAAATCAAATAAAAAAAATCAAGAGAGCAAAATGTGCGAGTGAAGATCGCACACGATACGACCGCTTTTATTAGGGTTAGCTTATATATTTAGGGTTATCGTCTTTTTGAAGAATCGTAAAAGTAGCGTGAAAGAAGGAAAAATATCAACACAATTACACTAAATTAACGGTAAAGCTGTTTGATACCTTTGATCCAGACCAAAGAGGATAAACCAGGCCAGCTCAACAAAATACATCCTGCATACATAGCGTGTTGCCTCATTTTGTTTTATTGTTGAACCGAAACAGACTCGACACGATCTGCGCATACCGAAGCTGCTCGACCTGAAGCTGCCTCAAGTACGTACCTTTACGTCACAATATCGCTATAAAAATCCATGTGTTTACAAGGTTTTTGTGCATATTAGATGATAATTGATGTGGTCTAAACATTTTAATTTATCTTTGTCTAATAATCTTGTTTTTTTATCCTAATCCTAGCTTGTTCTAATTTATTCTTCTTGAGTATTAACTAAAATATTAGTCATATTTTCTAAATCGTCGGTTACGATTTAAAAAAGATATGACTCAAAAATCGTTAGGTTATAAATTGCACTGTACTGATGTTTTAAGGTGTTGTTAGTATACATAGGTAACAATAGTTTAAGTGAAGTTTGCAGTTTTGAAAGAAAATTGCAAACTTTAATTACTAAACTTCACTTCACTAAACGAATCATAAACTTCCGGCCTTCGGACGGAAACTTGTGTTCGTTTATGAAATTCTCTATGCAGCTCTCTTTCGAAACGATTCCACGGCCTCGTTCTATGATCGCACCACACGCCATCGACAGGGAATTTTACTCAATTTTATTTTGTGTGTGAGTTATGTAGATCTTATAAGTACTTTTCAAAGGACTGCAATTCGTCAGGCCCCGTTAATGAAAATATCGTTTTTTTTTCTTGAAATTGAGGTTTCCATGTTAAATGTAAGAAAGAGAGTTACTCTGAACAAGAGTATCGGTGTTAAGATAAGAAAATGGTTGGTCTATAATCTACTATGTAGTATAATCTACATGCCCGCGTGTAGAAAGAATGTAGGATGAAAGAATGACGACATGATTGAACGTGTTTTATAAAAAGATGATGTCAGGAGCCGTAGGAACCGGCAAGTGTGCCTGAAAAGGGTTAAGAATGTTAAAAAAGCAAGTAAGGTATGTAAGGAGCGCGTTTTATGGGGCTTGGTTCTCTCCACCTTCCCCTCAAAGGACCTGGCGTAAAAATATACACACATACCGGTTTCCGCATGTATTTTAATTAAAATGAAGTAATGGCGTTTCAACTTTATCTTCACTCGTAAGATGAGTAGGTACATTAGACTATGTTCTATTCCGAAGATGACTAAAACTACTGTATCTAACATTCTGAAAATGATCAATTTTGAAGTACTGCATTTGGAGATCTATTAGGCGTACAGAGTTGTGGTTACACTGAAATTAAAGAAAATGTTGTCTATAAAAGTGTTCACAATGACCACTTACGTAGGAAAATGCTCTTTTTAGAAATCTGAAAAATAACTGGAAAATGTTCTAAAGGTTTTACGAGCATCACCCAGTTAGCACAAGTGTCTTAAAGTTGCAAATTAATTTTAAATGAATGATAACTATCCTACGAGTAATAACAATTCAAAAATCTGTCCAGCAAATTTTTGTCACCTACTATGTTTTAAATGCCTTGCTAATAATTCTATAGTTAGTCAACACGCATGCATTCAAATTAAATTATAATAACTCAATGACTATATAATTTTAACTTTTCACCTTTGTTTTATATCATTAAATGTAACAAAATTATATTTTCTGATATTAACGGTGATTCATTAAGTGTAGCAATGCATTGTTCACGTAGACCTGCATACACGCAGTCTCTAAATTTTTATAATTGTATTAGGACAGTTTTAGACTTGGCGGTTCATAACGCATTGCTTAAATATATGAAATAATAAATAAAAGTACAAATAATGTTGTCAAATAACGAATAATAGGGATACTGAGGTCTAATAGAGATATAGGCAGATAGAGGAGGACATATGATTATTAGGAATAAAAATGACAGCGTGTTAGGTCAAACAATATTGGAAGATAAACATTTTTATTAAAGTTGCGCACTTTATTTTTATATTGTATATATTCAGGAATATTTCCAGCCGTTCGAGAAGCGTTCAAAACTTATAACGTTGGTAGCCCTCAAAAAACACGGATTGATGCCACAGAAAAATGTGAATGTGAGTATTTTTAACATTGCAGACACATTGAAACAAAGATAAGCCGTTATATATTATTGCACAACAATTTCTGATTATATGTTAATGTTAGATTTTACCCACCATTTTTATCGAGAAAACTTAGTTGGCTGATTGGTAGTTGGTTGGTATGGTTGGAATATTGTTAAAAATCTTTTAGATGTCGATGCTGTCCCCGCTCAGAGCGTCTGTGTGCTACGAGTATCTTGGAATATCATCATGAAAATCCTTTACTGAAACACTCCGTCGTAGTTTACACAAGTTTTTTAGAACTACAAAGTTTTCTTTGGATTGCTTGCTTGCTCATCCAATATTTACTCAATTCATTTTATAATTAGTATTATGTATTCAGAACACTTTGGACGAGGAGCACTGTTGCCCGAAATACAGGTATCTTACCTAGTTCAGGCACAGATGTAATTCATTACAAGCTTGTATCAATTTTTTTTTGCTCAATAAAGTTATTATTTATTATTAATTACTTAAACAATATATACAATACAATGAGTTAGTGAGTTCACGAGGTAATTTAACTTCGGAATTGCTGCGTTTTGACGAGCTCGGTGGCGCAGTGGTGAATGACGCGACTTTGATACCAACGCTCGTGGGTTCGATTCCCACACACGATAAACATGTTTGTGCATGAACATGTCTGTTTGGCTTGGTCTGGATATTTTTAAGAGAGGTAAGGAGTATAAAAGCAACCCGTCTGAGGAAGTACCTCCACCTCACAGAAAACCGCACCCAAGTAACAAATCCCTAGAGGGTTGTTGTGTTCCTGCGTATGAGTGAGTTCAACCAGTTAGCTCCTGAGGAGTTGCTGTATTAGCAGCAGAGGTTACATCGCGCGAGTGTTACTTAGCGTTCATAGGCTACGGTAGGTACCCACTTTACTTCAGGTGGGCCGTATGCTAATATGCGTCCTGACGTTGTATATAAAAATAGATGTTACTTCTTGTATTACACGGTTATCGGAGACTGTCCGAAGCATAGAAGCAAGTGATTTTGTACATAGCTGGATATTTAATCAGTAATTTGTTAAACACAATGTCAAAATGTGCTTATTATCAAAGAAAACACTATTTCTTGGGCATGAGATTTATAGGAATCTTTGTATTGAAATTTCAATAACCGTTTAGAAAATTTGTCATGCATAGAACAGCACTGTAGTAGTTCTATGCCAGAGATAAGTATCTATAGAAGCTCGCTTACGGACGGCACAACCGACCGGAGAGATATGCGCGCTCCATAGCTTGCTTATGTGTATTCTAAGGATAGGTACTACAATATACCCCTGACATAGTATAAAAATATATCTGGAATCTCTGCCCTGTGTTGAAAGTTTTACTGAATAAAAATTAATATTATTTTTCTGATACAGATGACAGAGAAAGACAACAATACAGTAGAAGTTGCAGAAATGCAGTCTCCTTACAACACTCCCATCGGCGACTGAATGCTCAGCTGACTCACCATCCTACCTAGTCTATATCTGTAAGGATTTTAGTTGCAATTGAATGTGCCTTTTTGAACTTGTGAACAATAAAACCCTTTAAATAATTTCATACATCGAGTTTTACAATTGATTTAAAAATATCTACACACAAAAATCTATTTATGATTTTTATACAAAAGTTTGTGTTTTTTTTACGTAATATACCTATACTTTTAGACCAATATATTGAATGGGCTATAAAACATATTCGAAATAATATAAAATGTTGGAGCCAGTATATTATTACATGGATAAGGAAATGGCTCGTAATCAGTTATGACTTTAGTCACAAAAGACTCAATTTTTTTTATATTTGTATTATTCTTATATTGTTGTGTCGACCGTTGTGAAGGATTCACGGATGGCTCTGATGAGGAGAAACTCAAACAAGCTCTGTTAATAGTCGACATACTTAAATCAGGTATGGATGTAAGTATGTAGTATCGAATGACTGTACACTTACTTATTTTATTGGTCGTCACTGGTAAGAACACTTTTGTACTCGTACTACGATCATTTTTTTTTTTTGCGTTATCCCGATATCCATTAGGATTGGCAGGCTCTGCTACCTAAACCTAAGGATTTGGCGATGATACTGATTTTTACATTGAGCAAATGCCATCAGACCTCCACAACCGAGAGGGAAAACCAGATCTTTCTTAGGTTAGGTCACATGTTTATCAAAATATAATTACTTAGACTGCGGGGTTTCTTCGCGATGCTTTTGTTCGCCGCCGAACGAGTAATAATTACAAATATGTATGTAATTCCAAAGATGTCGGCGATTAGTTTCCTAGTTCTTCATTTTTCACGTATGAAATTTGCAAATTATTATAGGGACGAAATCTTGGTTATGAAAAGTCTTAATTTTACCAATTCCTAATTTTCCGAATTCCTCATTTTCCTAATTATAGATAGCACGAATTCGTTTTTTTTTACAGGTAGAAAGTACAGAAAACATTTGAGAAATTCGGAATAATTATGCAGTAATTCAGTTGTCTATGAAGTAAGCTACGTCTACTATGCTTGCCTATTTACTAAGAAACTCCTTGCGTTATGTTGAATAGTCAATAGATAGCTACGAATAAATAATTATTTATTCGTAGATAGATAGTGTCCAAGTATAAATGTCAAGTATCAATTTAATATCTTTGATAGTATTGTCTTAGGTTTTCGCGATTGTTATACATTGAATTAAACAATTTTGAACGGAAGTATCGCGTGTTTTATTTATTTTGTTGAACCTGACGTTTCGAATGCTTTGCAGCATCCCTGGTCGCAGGAAGACTAAGGTGACATTTGTCTTACATTGGTTATTCAATTATTACATATACCGACATGGATGGATTAATTATATATGTTCCGATCTACACAAAAATCACTCACGGTGTCCGAACGTTTTTGAGGGTTTGTGACTTGATTATTTTTAGAACTGGATCCCAAGCAGGTGGTACTTGCCAACCATCTTCTCTATTGAAATTGGGGTTGGGATTGGGGTGAAATAAGAAAACACCGACTACGACGACCAGAGACACATATGCGACCACGGATACTGCAAAGCATTCGAAACTTCATGTTCAACAAAATAAATAAAACGCGTTACTTCCGTTAAAAATTATTTAATTTAATATCTTATTATATTCCATCTTTTGTGTCCGTTGCATAGAAACCTGTGATATAAACTAAATAACTATGGCTTCTTCGAGTGCGGGAATCGTCGATTTAAATTTTGTTAACTTCGGACAAAAAGGCAAGAAAAAATTACTACGTAGTGGCTATCAATACTATTTTCAATCAATAAATAAAAATGGAACACAGATGGCGTTGTCCTAACAAAGGAATACTCTGCAATGCATCTGTAACACTGAACTCTGTACTGAACTCCGTATATATATGTTATTTCTATATAGAACCAATAAAGTATTCATACGTGCAAACCAGATTTTTCGAAAAACAAAATAGCACTTGCTGTTGATACATTGAAAAACCTTTGCCGCACAGAATGGAAGCCTGTTTCTGAATTATACGAAGAGTAGGTACTTGAAGGGTTTATCGGCGATTCCGATTCAAGCGAAAACACGAAATCACCGCCATTCAAGTTTTGGAAGAATGCGGAGAAAATAGGAATGTTAATGGATAAACAACATAGAATCGGACATTTTTTTTTTATACAAGGTCGGGAAGCATTCGATCCACCTGATGTAAAGCAGTTACCGTAGCCTATGAACGCTTGTAATATATTAAGTATCACTCGCGCGATGCCTCCTGCTGCTTACACCGCAACCTTAGGAGCTTACTGGTGCCCTCATTCACACGCAGGACCACAACAACCCTCTAGCAAGCCATGTTGAACCTAGTTTTAAGCAGACCAACATCCATTGTATCTTTTCATATATTTATCTGGTGTATAACTTACACATGTTTAAGCAAATAAATTATCTTATCTAGGGAGTTGTTATTTTGGCTTCGGCTTTCTGCGAGGTGGAGGTACTTCCCCAAGCCGCTTTGATGCGTCCTATCTCTCTATCCTGGCCAAGACAAACGGACATGTTCATGCACACAAATGTTTGTTTTGAAAACCCCAATTCGTATAAGTAATTAGTAATTTGAGGCATTCGGAAAAGTAAGAATTGGTAAAATGAAGACTTCATAAACAATATTTCGTCGCAATAATTCTTATATTTGCAAAATTTCATAGGTTCGTGGAAAATTAAGAATTAGGAACTAATCGCCGACATGAAACACAGAAATGCAGTGGTAAGTACATGTCCACAGTTGGATTCAAACCGAAAACCGAGAACTAGATGGTCAATAGGCCGGTCATATTTATTTACTGAGCTACCACTGTTCATACTTGGTTATCAGTCATACTCGTACTACGATATTCACTCATTTACGTACTATTACGTACGTTAAGAGTGGTATAAACGTCGAAGTGTCATGATTAACTTGTGATCAGCTGTACCCCAATGAACAACAGAAGTGATATGTTATTGTGATCGAAGGGGGTTAAAAAACAATTATATAAACACAGACGACAGACAATACCTAGGGTAGGTCCTAATTGCAATCACCGTGATATGTAGGTACACACAATTATTTGATATTGTTTAAGTCTGTTCCAGAGAAGTATCAAGTTGTGGAAGATTGCCGAGACTGCCAATGTTTTCTTTAGGGGTACTGTAGTACGAGATTTCCTTTAAAAAAAAGTCGTGGTTTTACATGGTCGGCTAGTGACACCCCTGGAGTTGCAAGTGTACATAGGCAACGTTAACCGTATACCTGGTTAGCCACCTCAGTGGTATAAAAAAATCAGATCATCGTAGACCCATCCACAGTACAATCCATCTACTATATATATACCATTTTTTTGGTGTTTTTTTAAATACTACTTCGGGAGGCATACAAGCAAACGGCCCACCTGATGTAACGCGGGTACCGTAGCCTATTAACACTTGCGATATTAATTATCACACGCCCGGCGCCTCCTCTGCTGCTTACACAGCAACTCCTTGGGAGCTTACTGGTGGCCTCACTCACACGCAAGAACACAACAACCCTCTAAGGAGTTGTTATTTGCTGCGGTTTTCTGTGAAGTGGAGGTACTTCCCCAGACGAGCTGCTTTGATGCGCCGTAACGCTCTTAAAACATCCAGACCAAGAAAAACAGACATGTTCATGCACACAAATGTGTAGGAGATCGTATAACTTTCATTAATTCAATACGCCTAAGATTTCATCTCAGAATACAGAATAAACCATAGAAGGAGCCTACAGCCGATAATACATGCCGTCCGCCGTGTCCAGAAACAATTCGCAATCCCCCGCACTCCTCATACTTCCCACCCGTACAGTGTAGCTAGCTTAGTAAGATGTCGCCTCTTTTAGGATATATTAAAAGTGTAATAATTATACTGTTATGCATAAAAAATGCTTTAGTAAAATAAAACACAAGTAATTTACAAAAAATATGTCTTTACTTCGGTACATTTTGTTGTACAATTTTTTTATAATATTGCCGTTTTGATTCTGAGGCAATCAATACATTTTTACGTTTCGACAAATGAAGAAGTCTTACTCTTTGCTTTTATAACTTCATCAGTCGGGACCTGAAATTCCACATATAATAATTAGATAGTTTTACACAAAACATTTTTGTAAAAAAACTACTATTTATACAATTTCACATATGTAGGATATATACCAAAAATATTAGTTAATAATATTTCAATCATTATTATTAAGTCAATAATTATTATTTATTTCAGGCAATATTTATATTAAAACATCTCAAATAATGTAAACATAGGCTCATATCATAAATACCTTAAAATTAAAAAAATGCATTTACATATTTTATATTAATCAAACAATTTTTAATTATTTAACACGCATTTATTCTTTCATCAATGTCAACTTTATAAAAAAAGTAGGGGAAAGAAACCAGTAAAACTGCCAACATGAACAAAATGGACTTGCCCAAATTGTTTACCACTATCAACGAGTACAAGAAATTCATTATTTAAATAAAATGAGATAAATGCGCTACTTACACATGAAATGTAATCCCAGCTTGTTTTTTTTATGCTTCTAACTGCATTCTTGCAGATGGGAACCGCACAAGACGGCATTATTTAATAAAAACTGTCGTGATTTTTTTACGTGTAAGAGACACGGTGGCCAAATATACAAGTATACTCGTCATCCAAATGTCAACTCTACTCTCTTTGAGAGTCTCAGAGGAAGTATATACTTCCTCTGAGTTGAGAGTACATAGTTTGTATGGCTTCAGTTTAGGGCGTGTTCGCGGTTTCTGGTTTATTCTGTATTCTGAGGATTTCGTATTGTTCCGACCATGCATCAAATGCTTTTAATACTTTTTCGTTATTTCGTGCAACCTCGAAGAGTACGCCAAAGTGCTACGGGACAATGCAGTGACTGTTAGTCCCGCTGCTGACTTGTCGACGTGCCCATTGACCACTAAGACTAAGAAGGCAGCTCTAGCTGAACTGTCAGTCACATTCACATTGGATAACGGTAAGTGAAAACATAGCATTAAACTACTTCGGTTGAAGAGAGATCCGTATCCCGGCAATGGAATGAATAACAGTTGGTATTTTCAAAATACTATCCGTTACTAGTATTTTGAAACAACAAATTTTACCCTTTTGAACATTTTTTTTATACGGTAGCACCATTTTGCCAATCGCGTTTTGTGAAAAGAGACTAACAGTGCAACCTGGCGAAGAGACAGCACTTTGGAAATCATAATAAAATCAATATCTTTTCTTGTTAATAAAATTTTCACTGTGACCAAAGAACTTCAACGTATCATAAAAGCAATTGACAAACGGTTTCCCACCATTAAAAAAAATGTTTCCCACATGCTTGTCCGGATACAAGAAATATGTTATTTATTTTGACCTGTAATATTCTTATTATTTGTTATTATAGCGGCCATAGTAACTCTGTGAAAATGCAAGTATTTATTACGGTTTAAAGATACACACACGGACGGATAGCGGGGCCTATTATCCCATGTTGATACTATTAATAACCAAAGAGTTAACAACGACATATCAATCACTATTTAATGTTTATGTTTACAAGTATAGTACAGTGCCCGGCAGTAAATATTGCACTTCGGCTATCATCGCATTTCCGAATATAAACGAATGCTAATTTCCATGTCCATTGATTTATCGTTTATCAGAATTTGAATTCAGAACTAAGTACTTTATTGTTGTTTTGTTTGATTCCCGCGTGAACTATATAGAGCTGAGAAACTACTTCCGTTTTAAATATCATTTACTCCTTTTCAACATGTATAGTATACCAACAAATTAATAAAAATATAAACAAAATAAAATACTTCAACCGTCTTCCAAAAAAGAGGAGGTTCTTATGTTTGACAATTATGTATGCAACTAAAATGAATATTAATTATCCGATGAGTGACGAAACACGAAGTTTGCCGAGAGACATTATGAAGCACTGTAATATAATTTCTAAATATAATTATTTATTTGCTTTTAGGTTGGGAAAACATAAAATATGCAAAAGAATAAAAAATAATATGTTCATATGATTTTATTGTCGGCAGTTCATTACAATTAAAACAATTGATAGATTGAACACAATTGAAAATCGTTCACCATTCTTCGAACAACATCATAATTAAAAACGTTCATATCTAAACGAAAATATTTTTGGGTCTCTCTTTTTTCGGTGAGCTGAACTTAATTGCACTGGAATGTGTTTCAGTACTTATTTTGTTTAATATATTGTTCAAAGTTCTTGAAATTCCAGTGGCATTTGCAACTCTCTCTTAAACCTTCTTAAAATGATTACTTACATTGTCATCCACATTTTTTTTTAATCTGTCGGCTTCGGTTTCAACATTTATAAACATTGTAGATAATTTCGCGTGACTGACCTCGAAATGGATTCTCTCTTTTCCTATAGATGCCATCGTAAAACTTTAAGTGATTTAAAGTTTGGAGTTTTAACAACTCAATATATATTTTGAACTGGACGCGACCGCACTCTATCATATTTGAATCATGACTAACAAATAACAAACGTCATAGTCATATCAGTAGTGTGCGAAAGAGATTGCGCTATACGAAGCCGAAATTAGCCGATTGTCTGTTTCCAAAGGTCGAAGTGCAACATTTACCGCCGGGCACTGTATTATAATTGACGGTTAACTATTTACATTAATTTATTTAATATATTTACTCTTCTATTCAGATAAGGCACTAAGCTTACAAGCTACACACATCAAAAGTGTCTAGGGATCAAGCATTTTTATGCGGATTTCTTGAGATTGAGATGTGGCTTTGTAATAAAAAAATATATAAAATATATAAACGTATACGACACTGGAGAACCCCTGGACGCCAACAGCGATTAAAATCCTGCCAGGAAGTCCATCCTTATAGTGGTGGAACCATCATGGTATGGGCGGGTATTTGGATCGGCGGAAGAACTGAGTTGATTTGGATCAGAGGCAACGCTCAAATTTATGCTGAGACGATTGTATCAGACGTCATCGTTCCTCTACAAGTGCAAATTGGTCCCTTATTTCAGTTAATGCATGATAATGCACGACCGCACACCGCAAGAGTTGTAAGACAGACTCTCGCCGCAGCTAACATCAATGTCATGCCCTGGCCTGCTCAGTCGCCAGACTTGAACCCGATTGAGCATGCATGGGATATGCTACAGAGAAGAGCTCTGCCGAATATGGAGGGTATCCAGTCGCAAGAAGACCTTTTTTTTGTTGTTGCAACGAACATGGGCGGCCATTCCACAGCGTGATTTGGATGAACTCATTTTGAGTATGCCAAACCGATGTTCTTGTGTTGTTAGTGTTCGCGGTAGAAACACGGATTATAAATTGTTTAAGTTACCCAATAAAATTTTAAAGAAAACTGTTATTTCAGTCTTTTTTTCGAACTTTAATGTTAGTGGTTCAAATGTCAAAAATCCCTTTATTATGAAAATGGCAAATTTCTTTATTAATGCAAAGGTGACTTGGTTTATCGTTACTGTAGACAAACGAAAACACTTTATTTGATGAATCCTTAAAGAAAACTTTAATTAATATCAATCAGGAGAAAAGTTATTGCAAAAATATATGTTGATCCCTAGACACTTTTGATATGTGTACTTAAATTCAATAGTTAATAGATAAACTGCACACAGGCCCTTCCTCATAAGTTTGACTGTCGAGCGATATTTTGCCGTCGCGTTTATCGTGAAAGCAACTGAAAGCACTGACGTCGAGTTCGCAGGCCAGCAGTTAAACGTGTGTACCGCCCAGCTCCAGGGAAGTAATAGCGTCGCTGGCCACCCGTGCTGCTTCCGCAGCCCTCCACTGTTCTATCTTGCTCGGTTCACCTCGGGTGACTCCGGTTGGAGGACTTCTCTGTCATCCGATAGGAACGCTTCGCGCTGACTCGGGCAGGGCCAAATGTATACAATTCCTTTTCGATCTCGACGCATCCCGTAGACGCAGCTAATTAATATATTTAGTTGAAATGTTTTTTTTTTATATTAGAGGGGGGCAAACGAGCATTTGGGTCACCTGATGGTAAGTAGTCACCACCGTGCATGGACATTAGCAACACCAAAAGGTCACTGATCCGTTGCCACCATAAACACAGGCTCTTCTTGAAGGCACCCATAACGTATTTGTTCGGGAACACCATTGAGGGTAGTTGATTAATTTAGCTCACGTTTCTTGTTTCTGTATCGTCCCTCTCTAGGGATCGTGCACCACTTGTCATTTGTTACACGTGTTGTATTATTAGTTTATTTTTCTTTATGTCTTCCGTGCTTGTTCTGGCCAAGCCAGATTCGTATCATTTTCATTGTTTGTCTCCAGAATATGCCCCAGGTTCTTATGCGAATGCTGCAGCACTAGCATCTAATGTACAACCAGTATCTAGGGCACGTACCACAACTCCCATTCCTACTACACAGGCACAAGCTCCTATAGCAAAAGGCTACCCTCCCATAGTACCTAATAGAGATTCTTCCAAATTGGCCCCATCATATCGGTATATTGAGGACCAAATTAGGACACACACCCAACGCGCGTCCCTTTTAAAAGCGCGTACGATTTATACCGAATACCCCAGAAGAATATTGTACTATCCAAAGCTACCGCCGCGACCTCCATAAAACACAATAGTATATACTGGTATTGTTACACCGTCGCAGAAGCGCTACCAATCAAACTAGCGGTTCGCGTCCTACCAGTGGATACATCTATAGATGACATAAAAGCTGCATTCAACTCACTAGGATATATAGTAAAACACGTGAGACCAATAACGTCCAACTGGGGAATGGCCGGCTACGTATTTCACGTCCAGCTAGAGCACGCCGCAGAACCAGAACTGGCACGACTATACAGTATCAACGAATTGTTGTGTATGCCCGGCATTACAGTAGAGGCTTGGCGTAATACAAAAAGAATTGCTCAATGCCACCGGTGCCAAGGGTTCGGGCCCTCGTCTGTAAACTGCTACCGATCCAAAAATGCATCCGGTGTACAGGTGAACATGATACCTCAAACTGCCCAGTAGACAGAGCAGGAACCCTGCGAGGACTGTGGTAAATCACATGCAGCATGCATAACGATAGACGCTGCGCACTACTGCGTAGAGAAGCAAGGCGTAGAGAGATACAACTCCCTGGAGCTCGCCCTCCTCCTCCTTCCACGCAAAGTCAACTCCCTCGTACCCAACAGGATCAAGTAAACCAAATAACCAGCGAAGAAATGGCAGATGGCTAGCAGACAGGTAGAGATAAGGAAGGCCGTCCTAAAATAATAACATTACCTAATAGATACTAACGTAGTACGAACAACGCATATGCAAGTAAAGAGTAAAGAGCAACTAGCTCGAAGCTCGCACGCACGCTCAAGATTCTACAGTAGGCCGATTCTACTAAAAAACTGCAACTGCACTGCAGCGCGGCGTGTGTCTGATTGACTTCCGCCTGTCCTGTTGTTGTTCGCTGTCTTGTTGCTGGCCATCACGTGACTTGCTTAGCGCCAACAGTACGAAAACCTTAAAAATTAAACTCGTACGATTTTGTGTTTACTAAAATAAAATATTCGAAACTCAAACAGTTAAGAGCAGCCTGGTACACAAAACTTTTAGCGTCCCGAGTCAACATTTAGTACAACTTATATTCTTAGAAATGTTTAAAGTTACTGTGAAAACATGAAAAATGAATGTACGCCAGTTCCCAGTTGCAGAATGCAACAGGGAGCCGCCTACAGAGTATAATTTAATAAATAGAAGATAATTTAATAATAGAGGCGGCCTGCCCCGCTCCGCATCACCGCCAGCTCGTAGCCTCCCTTTTCCGTTACATGGCGCTTTAGTTAGGTCACGTCCGCCCCGCCTTTTTTGACCATGGTTATAGTTCGCCAAAGTACCTAGCTGGCAGAAAAGTACCTACATGCAGAAGCGAGCCTTACTGTCGAATGCGTTATAGCGCTAAACGCGACCGTCTTAAATATGCGTCCTTATTTAATAGACAGTTTTCTTACTTCGTGATTTTCTGTATTCTGAGGTCGAGTCATTATAATCGAAGTGTCACATATAACATGTGACCTAAAGCTGATGCTTGGGGAACCGAGCTAGGCTCGACGTATTTTGCGAAAAATCATGAAAACAAAACCTTATCTCTATACAATATTTGATCTAATTCGTGAGAGCCGTTTCCGAGATACGCATAATCATATATGTATATATATATACACATACAAAATTAAATTTAAACTTGAATCTGATATTGGTTTCAGTAGAGTCACAAAAGCAGACAGACGTGGCCGGCCTGCCTACGACAACTATCGTATCACTTTTGCCCTCTTCATCAGGGCAAGTGTCGATACCGGCGACCACACCGTCATTTAATTATGAGAAAAATGTATACCCATATCCTCCAAATTTAAGGAGACTCTACAGTAAGAAATGCTCTTGTATTCTTTTTTTTTATATACTACGTCGGGGGGCATACAAGCATACGGCCCACCTGATGTAAAGCGGGTACCGCAGCCTATTAACGCTTGCGATATATCAACTATCACTCGCGCGATGCCTCTTCTGCTGCTTACGTAGCAACTCCTTGGGAACTTACTGGTGACCTCACTCACACGCAGGAACACAACAACCCTCTAGGGAGTTGTTATTTTGCTGCGGTTTTCTGTGAGGTGGAGGTACTTCCCGAGAATGGCTGCTTTAAAACATCTGACATGTTCATGCACACAAATGTTTGCTTTGTGTGGTTGGAATCCACGAGCGTTGGTGTCAAAGTCGCGTCATTCACGACTGAGCCACCGAGCTCGTCTGCCAATATCTTTCTGTACAAAAAAGTTACCACACATAACAAGCATACGTACTGGCTGATAGCAAGCAGATATGGACATATGCAATACTAGCGGTACCTAACACTCATCTGCAGTATCCACAACCTATGTGGTCGTGGAATAGAAAAAAACAGAAAAAACCTCTCTGAAACAGCGACAGGTTGAATTGATGGCGATATTTCATAACTCCTCAGACAGCAATCCACTGTACCATCTATACAACAATGGAGATCAGAATATCATGGCTAGAACACTCAAAGTAAGGCAAAGTCTCTTATATTTTAAGCTTCAATCTATACAAATACATAAAGCGAAACAGTTCGTTTGTCTGATTGTTTTCGTGTTTGTTTGGACGCGCTAATCTCTAGAACTGCCAGCCGTATAAGAAAAAATGTTTTTATATTTAATAGCCCAATTCTTGACGAAGGTAGGATGATATAGACTATTCAACATACGAGCTTAAAAACTGTGAAAAAAAAAAAAGAAAAAGCGGTTCCCACGGGATACCGGGATACGTGTGAACGAAATCGCAGGGTGCAACTAGTATATATATAATACCTGAAAGCTTGGAATCGTCAACAATCCGCACATCATGTAACATGTATGCACAGCAAAAGTCCTACTGGCTGACTCGGTCCTATTATATTTGATAAGTTCTGCCAATAGATATGAATCTAAAATATCACATGACAGAGTAAGCTCTCGATAGCATCCTTAATTCATGTCGTGACATTACCGCGACATTACTCACACTAATAAGAAGAATATGTAAGTCACGTGATATATAATATATTATATACGTAAATACACTTTTTTTTTGTAAATACATCTTATTTACAAAAAAAAAAATGTATTTACGTATTTTTATCAGTTGTCTAGTACCCATAACACAAGCTTCGATTACTTTGGGACTAGGTGGCGCTGTGTAATTTGTCCGGCAAAAAGAAAGTAAAAGAACATGATTTGCGCCATAATTTCCAATCCGTTTTGTTATTACCGCGGGAGAAATAGATTTTAGTCTCACTTATGTACACACAGTGACAAATCATGTTATAAGAACGGTATAAAGGTCAAAAGTCTACTATCTTGTGGTGTGTACATGAGTTGTTTTTTTTTCAGATTCGAGGAGAATTCCGTCCGATTATTACTTTTACAGTAAGTCTTTAAATCTATATAAATAGAAATCAATTGACGTACGTACTGATTTTATTATTATGTTCGTATTTGTATGAGTGTATAAGTAATGTATAATAAGGTGCATGAAATATTTTATTTTCGGAAAAAAAACCAGAAGTTTTAAATTTGGATGGTTCAAATTTGACTCTGAACCAAACTAGCGGTTCCGGACAGTAATGCCATTAGATAATAACAATGCATTCAATGGTTCATCAAAATCAAAGAATACCCACTCGTTTACGTTTGTATGACATTTTGATATTATAATAAGAATAGAAATGAGAGAAGAAATATACGAACGGCGGATACGGCGGGGTCCGTAACCTAAGCCTAAGGATTTGGCGAAGATACTTATAATTTTTGAAATGTAATTTTTTCGACGTGTGGGTTATCATGATGTTTTCCGTTACCGGCAAGTGATAAAATAATTACACATATGTATATAATTCTGAAAACACGAATTTTAGTTGTGGTAGTAGTTAACATGACAAGATTGGAACCAGGGACCAGTTGGCCAATAGGCCGGTTCTTTATCTACTGCTCTATCACTTACTTTTTATTGTAACGTAGTATAAACAAAAATCAAATATTTAGGCATTACCAAAACCAATTTCTAAATAACAGTGTATCAGTGTATCTTTTTGACGGTGCAGGCATAAAGTGCCACATCCTGAAGCAAAAACCATAAGCTACGACCCTAAAAGCCTATCGGAATATGCGAATTCCATACCTAAACGCGCTTGTGAGGAAATTCGACTCCGATGTCAAAAGACCAGAAATATTTGTGATCTTGAAGATTTTCTTACCCTCGGGCGTAAGATCAAGGATCGAGAAAGGATCACCATTTTACCGGTGGTTTCGGGTAATCCGGTGTACGCACCGGACGGGAGCTCTTTGTCTTTTAATGGACACGTAATCCGGTGTACGCACCGAACTCCTTGTCTTTTAATGGACACGAAAATGCCGTCAATTGACAACGAAATTAGGGCTGTATGTCTACACGGAGCTCGCGCTCCACCTCGGCTGGTGAGCTAATGGTGATCGTTGGGAGTTGCGACCGTCCCTTGCTCCGTGGACATGGACATTATACATTATGTGTACACGTTACGTACCTATATAAAAAAGGGGTCGGCATCGCATGAGTGACTCCTCTGCTATTTCATCAGACGGGATTATAAAAATACATGCGATTTTTATCCCAGTGATTTAACAATAATCTAATATAATCTAAAATAAGTATTAAAAATATGTATTATTTATCAGTAATAAAAAAATTTAAGATTAAAAGTAATTATTTTCTTTGATTTAAAAACTGTGAGGTAGATAAATTTAAAATAGCCATTCGGCTCGTACGTGCACATTGCGTGCACTTTATGAAGCTGTATACAAACAAGTGTGATGGAAATAGTACAATGTTTAAAGGCAGTAAAGTAGGAATTAAAAACAAAAGGCCACGTGTTAACGAGTCGAGTTTATAATTCTTACACCGCAAGTGATCTTAGAATATATTTATTTTTTTTGTATACTACGTCGGGTGCATACAATCCAATAAACAATTATCACCATAATTATCACCTTAATAATAGATTGTATTAGAGATTATGCTTCTGTCATTTTATATGAATACAATCGTCATTAGACGGTAATTTTATTGCACAGTCAAAGTAAATGTTTCGTTGAATGACGTGAACGTTAAGACAAAGCGGAGACAGTTGCAATTTATTTTAAACTAGCTTTTTTTTTTTTTTTTTTTTTTTTTTTTTTATTTCACATTTACAGACTTACAAAAAGATACATAATAATTAGCATTATAAAACCACTGAGGTTTGTCTTCAATGCTAAGTAATCCACGTCAACCAATTATACATTTAAAAAGTAATTACATTAAGATAGATATGATCCTATTGGTACAACAAACATACATTAATGTCTACTTGCTAACCATTAAACACGGCAGGAATGCGCGTAAACATACATAACCGCCATACAAATCAGGTACAAGTAGGTATAACCGAAGGTAACATCCCACCCAACCCACATCGACAATCAGGCACATGTTTATTATGACAAAATATAAAACAGCATAAACAGCGTAAACAACCCGACAACACAATACAATGCGTTACAGAGACAAGCCGGCCAAACTGTCCAAAAAATATTTCTTTAATTTAAATTTAATGTTAAGTGGAGTTAGTTTATTTTTTAAATCTAAAGGTAGTTCGTTTATTATTCGCGGTACAACACAGCTTGACACCCGTTCACCGTATACATTGTTGACTCGTGATATCGGCAACCGGTTTTGTGCAACAGAGCGCGTGTAATATACAGGCTGATTAGCGTTCGTGCCAGAAACATGTTTAAAATAATTTTCTTTTAATAAACTGTGTTTTACCTGGGTATGTACTGGAAGAATTTTACAGTGTTTGAAAATACCCAATTCGTTGTCACGGAATTGCGATTTTGTATTTGCCGATATAATTGTTTTTAATATTCTTAACTGAAGTCTATAAATATTATTTAAATAAGTAATATAGGTACGGCCATAGCTACTGAGCCCGTATTTTATGTGAGATTCAGCTAGTGAATTGTATAATAAAAGTTTAACAGAATAAGGTATACGACGATTAAGAATTTTAATTATTGCTAGAAACTGTCTCAATTTATTACACACGTGGTCAATGTGAAGCTTCCAGTTAAGATTTTTATCAATTCGTAGACCAAGATATGTATAAAAATCTACCTGTTCAATTTCGGGACAGTTACAAATACCTGAACATGACCTGTGCAGGCAGTTATGTTCATGAGCAATTAAAGATTTGGGGGCCATGGGAGATTTTAAGTAGGGTGATCTAATGTGCAATATTTTGGTTTTATTTGCGTTCAAAACCAAACCAGCATCGTGACACCATTTGCAAAGGTTAATAAAATCGGTTTGCAGAAGATCGCAAGCCTTATCCAGATTACTATCGCTTATCAAGAGGCAAGTGTCGTCGGCAAATTGATAACAAGTGCTATGTTTAAGGCAGTTGCTCATGTCATTGACATACGTCAAGAAGTGCAATGGACCTGCGACTGAACCTTGGGCTGTACCTTGGGTGATTTTTTTAATGCTACTATAGCTATCAGCAATTTTAACCGCAAATGTTCGATCATTGAGGTAGTTCTTAAACCAATGCATTAATGGACCTCGAATGCCGCAGGCATCGAGCTTCTGTATTAGATTGTTATGATCGAGAGTATCGAAAGCTCTAGAAAAATCAATAAAGAGAAGTAGTATATTTCTTTTCTGGTTCAGGTTGTCGTTGACGTGGTCGGTAAATTTAGATAAAAGATCACTGGTCCCTTTTCCTTGTTGGAAACCAAATTGGTTGTGATATATGACATTATGATCCCTGTAAAAGTTATGAATTTGATCACATATACACTTTTCGACTACCTTGTCAATAACTGACAGAAGTGTAATTGGGCGATAATTACTGTAATCGCATCGACTACCCTTTTTTTTGAAAATAGGCCTCACATTTCCCTTTTTCAGTTGGCGAGGATAATCCTCGGTCCTTACACTACAGTTCAGGAGATTGGCAACTGCCAGTGATATGTCTTCGGTAACCATTTTGATCTCAGAAACCCAGATCCCATCTATTCCTGGAGCTTTATTACTATTAAGACTTTTGATAATCGAGCAAATTTTTTTACTAGAGACTTTCTGAAATCGGATACTACAGTTAAGTTGTTCCAGATATGAGTTTCCATTCAATAGTTTAACCTTACAGTTGGGTATAATTTTTTTGACCGCGCTGTCAAATTCTTCCGCAAAATTATTAGCTATAACTTCATTCGAAAGGCCTTGAGACTCAAAAGCTTTAGTTATAGCTTGATCAACAGACAATGTGAGACGACCCATCATCTGATTAACAATCTGATACACTTTTTTTTGGTTACTAAAATTTTTATTTATTTTATTTAAGTAGTAATTATTCATTTTTGATTCCAATATCTTGTGCACATTGTTACGAGTTTTGTTATATTCCAGTCTTAGTTCTAAGTCTTTTGGGTTCCGTTTCCATAAGCTAAACAGTTTATCCCGTTTGTTACACAATTTTTGTATGTTATCATCCATCCAAGGAACCCGATATTCTTTACGGGGTCTCTTATAATTATATTTTTTCGTTGCAATACATCGGGCACTATTTAAAGAATTTTGAATAAAATCATATATTTGGCTAGGAGAATCCATGTCATTAGTTTGAGTCCACTTTATTTTATTCAATTCATCACGAAAAACATTATAATCGAAGTAGGTTTTAGCAGCCTCCTGTATACGACGCGTTTGCGGGCTGTTACTTACGCAGGAAAACACTATTGCATGGTGATCTGCCAGTACAACATCAACAACCGCGGAGAACGGATCTAGTGTGGGGAAACGGGCAAAAATGTGGTCGATACATGATCTAGTGACACAATTAGGTTTCGTATCAATACGAGTGTAGTCTGTGATTCCACACACTAGGCCGCGCTCGCACAGTGTTTCCAAGTATGAGTCGGTGTGGGATGATACCGTTTTCAGATCTATGTTCATATCTCCAATCAGAAGTGCATTACATTGAATATCGAAGCTGGAGACATACCTACGAAGTTCACTTATAAATAACGTTTTGTTTGACGAAGGCGGCCTATAAACTGCACACACAACTATATTTTGACAATCAGTTTTTAAGATACCTGTTATATTTTCGAATGTGTAACTTTTATAGGTTATTGTCGTAAATTTGAAATATTGTTTTATGTAGATTATTATACCACCACCCTTTTTACCTACTCTTAGTTGCGCATGCATGTTATAGCCCGGTATGTTGAACAGTTGAACAATATTGTTAGATATTCCCGCCTCTGTAATAACAATCATATCGAGCGGGAAATTACATTGATGAATAATTTGCAATAATTTAGGAAAATTTTTAATGAGTGACCTAATGTTGATATGTAAACATGAAAAATTAATTTGGTGATTAGAAGGCAGTTGTTGAAAGAAGTAATCAATAGTTTTACAGTTATAAATTTCTTTAATTTTTAGTGGATCCATTACTTATAGACTAGTTAGATCTAGAATAAACAGATGTTAAATTATACTTTTTTATTATATTTATATAGGAACTTGTTCGATGTCGTGAAGAGATCGTATATAGTATATTTTACTATTATTAGTTTTTCTGACACATACCTTGCCATCATTACACCAAATATACTGGTACAAGTTATGTAATTTTAGTTTAGTATTATATAGAACAGTCTTAATTTGCTTAGTTAAAGCTTGACGAATAAAAACCTGGTTATCGACCGTCTCATGTGGTGCATTTGTAAGAATCATTCCTACACTTAGACGTTTGTTCCTGCTGGAGGTTATCCATCTCTTTTGATCGATTTTCGACTTCAGTTCAGCCAATACTAGACCGGGCTTGTCCTTATTTCCTGGTATGAGTCTTGATGACTGGATATCACGTACATCCATGTCGAGTTTGTTAGCCACTATTGATAATATTTGAGTTAGGTCTTGAGAAGAGGTCTCGGGTAATCCAGCTATTTCCACAAATGTCGACAAGGACTTTTGCTCTGCTTGTTGCATGCCACTCAGCTACTCGACCCAGCTTCGCACGGGTGATCCAATCGTTATCAAACTTCACAGGATCACCTGCTGGGCTAACCTGAAGATTCACTGAAAATTTCATCGAAATCTGCCCAGCCGTTTTTGAGTCCATAGAGGACATACAGACAAACATTAATTTTTATACATATAGATAACAAATGAAAGTGGTATTCTGTAAAAACGGTAAATCTATTTCAAGATCTATTTGAATATGGAGAAGAATTATATGAATTGCGTATTATTATCAGATATTCTTACCGTCTTCTTTTTCCTAGCGTTACGCGTTTCCTGATCCATTAGCGGGGGTGGGTGGAGGGGGGTATCTGATGTAAAATGGTGACCGCTGACAATAAAATAAGTATCGCTCGCGAGATTCCAGCCCTGCTATTGAAACTGTTAAGAGGTTACTGGTAACCCAACTCACTCGGAGTAACAATAAAACCCTCCAGGGAGTTGTTAAAAAAAATCTATTGCAAATATCATTTATTACTTTTACAGTGTGTTAGTTTAATACATAAATATAAAACAATTTAAAATATAAAAAGCTTATTCGAAGTGGTCTCCATTGGCTGCCATACAGTCCTATAAACGTTGAGGCCAGTTATCAATAGAAGCACGCACTCTTTCCATGGGAAAATTCTTCACTGGCAATCGTACGGATTGTTTTAGGGACTCCAAATTATCATGGTGTTTAGAGCAAGCTGTACTCTCTAAAACTGACCATCAATCATAATCCAGCGGATTAAGATCGGGACTAGACGACGGCCAGTCTTCAGCTCTGATGAAGTCCCAAACGTTCGTTTCCAACCAAGACTGCGTAGACCGAGCTTCATGACCCGGCGCCGAGACTTGCTGGAAGGATCATTCTTGGTTATTGAACATGGTGTTGTTAGGGGGCTTCACTACCTTCTCAAGAATGGTATCTTGATACACTTGTGCCGATGTTTTGATACCTTTTTTACAAAAGTATGGCTCAGTCACTCCTTCATAGCTAATACCCCACCAAACCATCACTGAAGTCGGATAGTGCCCACGTTGCACTCTGTCGACTAATTGGGAAGCTTCCTTAGAGCTTTTTTGTCATTTTGTATGTTAAAATGTTGCTCAATTGTAAAAATTTTCTCATCCGTAAACAATGTTTTTGCGTACCGCTTCAGTAGTTGTTTCGATTTTACCACCCTATTCATTTTTAAATTATCAGTTAAGAAATGACCAGTACGTCTCTTATAGGCTGCAAGTCCTAAGTCGTCTTTTAAAATACGCGACACGATTCTAGGTGTTATCTTCATCTCCCGAGATAAAATCTATTGCTTTCGGACAGGATTTTTTCGAATTCTTTCCCTTACTGCTTTGACCACTTTTTTCGTACGAACAGTACGTGGACGGCCAGATATTTTTCTGTCACAAACAGAGGAGGTCTCATTGTACCTATTAATAGCCCGGTACATAAACATTTTACTAATTACAAGCGTATGGAGTTTTAAAAATTGCATTTGGCTCCATACCTACTTTGTGTAATGCAATCACAGCGATTCTGTTCTCTTTATCACCCCACTCCATTTTAATATCGCAAAATATTGTACAATGTATTGGCGCCAAAATGAGAAAACCCAATGAACAATCATATAAAAATGACAGATTCCAAATTCAAATGTAATATTTTGTTTATTTTTAATTGTAACAGTGTATTTATGGCCAGACTAAGTATACTACTCAAAACAAAATAAGAGCCACCATGTAATTCAAATAATCTGGGCTATCCGAAGGGGTTAGACATGGAGGTTGATAAATAATAAAATTAATTGTATTAAATATATATTTTTTATAATTAATCCTAATAATTTATATAAAATAGAATTTAAATTACAGTTAGTGTTGTTAGAGAAAAATTAATTTTGGCGAAAAAAATTAGAAAGAATCAGCAAAACGCGTAGAATCGATTTCCTGGTCCATTCCCTGTTATAATATGTTAAAAAACTCATTATCTACTTGGCTGCTTTGACTTTTCATCACAGATCTGTCATCACCCGGGGGTATATCCCCCAACCATGAAAAAAATAACCTACGGATCACCGATGAGACCAATATTACGTAGTAACTAACCTAGAAGATAATTTTATGAAGTATCTATGCATAAAGAATACAGTTTTTATTAAAATTTAACAAAAACAATGTGAAAGAGTCCTTCTATAACTTTAACATTTTACAATTTTTCTTATAATTAAATAATTGAAAAAACAAATGATTAGCCATAAACATAATCCAATAGCCTCATAAAATTAATCAGTCTCTAGAAAAAGATATAAAGAGAGAAAGAAAGCGACTGTATACTGGCCGTTTGATCACTTATGCCTGTAACACATTTCTACCCATATATTATTTTATAATCCTTGAATGTCATCCGCATATGAGTCTGGTAGCGCGAAATGCAAATACTTAAACCCGTCACCCGTGTCTTAGGTTATTATGATGGTTATTAAACAAGCTGATTATAGTGACACTAAGTATTTTTCTCAGGAAAGCAAATGGCAACCAGTCCTGTGCCGGCGAGCACTGGGTCACCGCCGGTGCATCCACCAGTACCAGCGGTCCGCAGGTCGACCGCAAATGTACGCCACACGACGAGCATCTCGCCTCCGTCCCATACCGTAGTCACAAAACTTAAGCAAAGTATTAATCTTGTTTTATGGCGGATAAAATTTCTTAGCCGACTCCAATACTATTGTTATCGGAAAGCAAACTAATGTTGTCGGAAAGCAAACAAGCATACGCGGTCCGGCTGCAATGTGAAAGATATACGGATGCCTACGGTGCATGGAGCACGCAGTAGTACGCACGCAGTAGTATAAATAGGTATTGAAGTGCCATGGGGTTCTACAAAAATAGAATGGAACCCAACCCTTTCTATTTTTGGTATATCTGAATGATCTGTCCTACACATCCATGCTATCAGAATGACTACCGTCTACCACACCTTTCATGCTTCTGCAGGATATGAAGCTGGCAACCCAACTCATTTGCGCAAATCCTGGGGCAGCCCGTACGATAGTAACTTCGATAGAAGGCCACGATGTCAGACCCGATAGAACGCCTTCTATATATCTAGGCTGACTGCCAATGCCAAATCGCCGTAGCCAAAATGCCAGGAGTCGTGTGTTTATCACACGCTCCATCACCTTGGATAAAAGGAAGGTTATAGCAATAGGCATGTAATTTAATGGATCAATAGGCATGTAATGTTATCGCTCTTTTTGGGTACCGGGTACACATTCCCTTCTATAGAGACGGAACCTCGCCAGACATCTCGCTATATAATTGAAATTTCATACATTGAGCTACCACACTACGGAATAGTATGAAGAAGGGCTTAGAATTGATTGAAAAGGAAACCAAGATAATGGTATTTGATATAAAAAGAGGAGACCGAACGAAAACAGGGATTACCATTGATGATGTAGTGTTGGAACAAGTTCATAAGATTGTATATCTTTGAAGCGTTTTAGCAGGAATGGAAGGTACACCGCTGATGTGGAGAGACGAATGAAAGCAGGAACAGTGTAAATAGAGCTTTGAGTAAACTTCTAAGCATTTGAAATATAAGTCAGAGGTAACAGCTCGCTGTAGGTACACAATGCGGTGACATTAATCCCAACGCTAACTCATGGAAGTGAAAGCTGAGAACGTGGCAGTACAACAAATGCTATTGAAATGGGAGCATTGCACAAAATTTCTGGCATAACGCATGCTGACCACGTTGGCAATGATGATAATAAGAAAGAGAGTTGGCCTGAAAGAGAGTATTGGTGTTAAGATAATTCATGATTCATTTATGAAAAGAAAAGGCATGCTCCGTTCGTTATAGCAGGTAAAAAGAATGCAGGATGAAAGAATGACGAAACATGTATATGTTACTGTAAAAGCCCGATCTACGGTAAATCTATTGTCACTAACTAGTTTGTAATAAATTATAATTACTTGTTACAACAAGGTGCACTATTATTGCATTTAAAATTGCAAAGTAATCATGATGACTTGCAAGCGCATTTCTTCAAGAGGTTTATTTTGAGACAGTTACATTTTTTGAATCCTTGTCCTCCAGTCAACGACAACTTCTCGACGACTCATTTCTTTTTCTCTAACAACGTCTTCTATCTTTATAAAATCTTCAGATCATGAAGTAAATTGGTTCAGAGTGTAAAGCTACTTTAGTACTCCAATTTTGTTACCAAGTTGGTAAAAGTCGTTTTCCTTTACATCTACCACAACTCCAATAATGCTTTTTGAGACAGTTTTAGCTCTGTCGATGTCAGGTACTCTGTCTTACATTTTGACCAACTTTTACATTTCGATACTTATTAACCGATAGGTATGTTTTTCATTCTTTCAGCTTGATTTTCTAAATTCAATTTATCTGTTTTCCTTATTATCTGGATAGATTCTATCTTTCTCGGTATTGCATGTTCTTGAGACTGAGTTGAGTTTTCTGTGTCTAAATCGGTATATCCCTGCCTGAATACTTACATTAGTATTATCGTTTATTTGCTTATCCTTCAACTTTTCGGTTTCAATAATTTCGTTTTCTTGTGGTTTAGCCTTCACACATTCACTGTTAATGTCCTCTTCGGACTCATTTTCAACAACATTGTCTTCATTGTTCAATTGCATTTTCCTTGTTAATATTTTGTTCTGTATATTTTTGCGAATGGAATAAGTTTTCTAAATCTTCTTCTGATCTTAATAATCCAATCATATCTTTAGGAATTGCTGACGTTGCAATGCCCGTCTTTATCGGACTACTAGACATTGCTTCGTAAGGGGAGCATTTAATTCCTTCAATATGCTCTATTTTTCATGGCCTAGATGAATTTCAAGCCCTCTGACCACTTTGATGACTGATTGGTTTTCATCCACGTGGTAAGCATATTCTGTCTTGATTAGCACGCTCCACTGATCTTTGACTCTGGCTGTGTCTTGGCTTTCCATGTACATGTTCATTATTTAACATCCGGCCACATAAAGCATAAACTGATAATTACTTGGTTACAAAATTCCGATTTATTAAGGATGTTAGGTGCTCCAAAAGTGGAGAACATATCCAGAAGCAACGTGCAACTTCTGCTGTGCGTTTAGTTTGTAGTGCATGAAGGATCACAAATTTAGTAAAATGATCTAGGCAAATGAACATGAATTTATAATTTCCATCAGGGTTAGTTTGAAGGTCTATGACATCTACTAGACAGCGTGAGTTCATTTAAGTGAAGAAGTATAGAGATGATGCCCTTTTTCAAAGTCTTCTGTTTCACGTAACAACATCCTGGCTATCCAAGATATAATATACTTTTAATATCTGTTTTCATACGCTTCGGTCGCAGTTTTGATACCGATTCGCATCTTTTAACACGCGTGTATGCACTGTGCAGTTATTTACTCACTGTACATCACGCTTGACCCTTGCAGTCTCATAACTTGTAATCTATATATTAGATCAAAGTGTCAAGCTTGAAGTACCTTAGATGCATACGCACGCATAAGCGTATCGACGTCTTGGTGATTCTTATGTATCGGTGAATCCTTTTTCAAGTATTAGTTATTCTAATCACGTTTTTACTCTTTCAGTATCAAACAGACAGAAGGTAAAAATGAAAAACACAGAAAATCTAAAAGGAAATACTGTTTTACCAGAAGATTCTAATGGCCCTGAAGCCAGCCTATTAATAAACCAGATTGCAGCAGAGTTAATCAGCGAATTTAAATCAGAAGGCATCACTTTGAAGAAAAATCATTTCGGTAGACAGTCGTCCCATCGCGATAATAAGGAACTGACTTTTAGAAGACAGGGTAAAATTAAGACCAACAAAGGAATACGAATAAAACAAAGTAGACAAAATATCAAGCCTAAACCGACAATAAAAATACATTTAGGACGTAGTACTAGATATGCTATTCCTTTCCCGGAAAATCACGCATTTTGCTATACTAATCCGTACAATGCACTTTGTCGAACTTTCATAGGGAAGTAAGTTATGGTTATTACTGTACGTATTTTTTTATCATGGCGGATTACAATTCAAAATCAAATTTTTCATTTTAATTTCAAATTCAATATCAAATCAATTCAAAGTTGTCTATTTTTAACGTCAATGGTATATTATGTTTACATTACAATTACTTGGATATATGTAATGGTTAGTGTAATAAAATTAAATTTACTAATAAGTAAACCAATATTGGCTTCGCCTGGGCAGATTTCTATCTATCTATCTATAACTTCACGCCAAATCCCTTCCGGGGTAGGCAGAGAGAACCGAGCGCCACGTGACTCAATCCTTACATATCTCACTCGCTTCTTTAACATTCATTGCTCTTCTCATGCACGCTCGCCGGTTTCTAGGGCTCCTGACATCACCTTCTGATAGAACACGACCTGGGCAGATTTCACTTCCATATATATATATACATATATATGAGCACATATATATATTGAGTATACAAACAGCAGTGCTTCAGATATTTTAAAGCGGCTCAAAATGAACAGCTCGCTCACTCACAATATTCATATAATCTTTGTAATAAATGGACTCTAACATTACTTCACATTCTTTACTATGCAACCCTAATCTACGAACTCAACTTGAGTTTGCAGATTATCTCCACGCTACTGTCCAAAACGACCTTTAAATAGACGTGCTATTCAAAGGAAATCTGGTACAATTGGTACTACCCAATTGTATTAGATAGACTCAGAGGAGAGTACGACTCTCCTTCCCTTCCCTATTTGCACTTATTTCTCCCTTACTGCCAGCTCCATCTCTCTTAGAATCATCGTCAACCGAGCGTTAATCCCTGTCGTCGTACATATTACGTAATTGTATGTATATTAAGTAACGAAATAAAGCTCAATAAATGTGGGGTTACTGTAAACATAAACCTATAAAGCACTTGACTGCTCATGAAGGCAAAAATGTTGTGTTTTAGCGCCTAAATAAATATTGTCGGAAAAATTACACAGCGCCATCAAGCCCCAAAGTAGCGAAGCTTGTGTAATGGGTACTAGACAACTGATAAACATACGTATTTTTTTATAATATATACATAGAAAACGTACAGACCAAGACAAACGAGCATGTTCACTCACACGATAAATTTCGCGATATTGATCTGCAAACTAGCCAATAAGAGTTGCGCGTTCTACTTTATGCCCAGGACCCGTAGCGGAAAACATCTTAGATAGTGATATATACGTCGTACACGCTCTAGAATGGCAATACAAAAGTAAGGTAATTGCCCAACTCGCATTCAGTTGGCCACGCACCGCGTCGCGACTATACCTATTTCGACACAATGAATAAATGTCTTACGATATATATTCATCTCTTTCTAACAACAGGTATCCCCTATCATTTGTCTCTTTGTTAGTGCAAAGAGTCATAATAAATAACTGTACGTAAATATAGTACTAATTGCGCAATTTTAAAATACAATAATGTTGGTGTATAACGTGTCTATCTTTTGCTACGTCACTGGTAGCGGTGTGTTTATTGCTACGTAATATCGTGTCATTGGGTCTCCACGGGTTATTTCCTTCGCGGCTTTGTAGCATATTTGGCAAAGTCACCTAAAAATCATATGTAGTACTATTGGTTGTTTTCTACTAAAACGTGACGAACTATTGGATATGTATATGTTGATAAATATCGCTCTTACGTAATAGGTTTGTTCATTTCGCGAACACACATACTATACCAACACCAAACCATAGTAAAATCATATAATAATAATAATAATAATCGTTTATTTCTCACCATAAATCAGGATGACTAAATATATACATGGATTGTGATACAGTATAATACTATGGTGGGTTGGCACCTGAACTAGGATAAATCCTGTATCTCAGGTTGTCAACCCTCCACCCCACAGAATGGTCTTATATCTAGTATAAGGCACTCTTTTAGTTGTAGAAAGTGAGTTTTGCTTTAAATTCTAATGATATTGTTAAATTATCACAAATTTGTAGGGTAGGCTATAACATTTACAATTACAAGCGTCTTTGTTTATGTTCAGATAATTGGTGTATGGTACAAGTTATGATTTGAATAAATTTAACGTAAGTAATATAAGTAACGTAAATATAAGTAGCCCGACTCGACCCCTGAGCGAAGGATAATAGCCTAAACACGTAAGGGTGTCGCTTATAGTTTATACAATCGTCAAATATGCATAGTCTATCTATATACAAAACAATTTTCCCCTGTAGGGGAATCATCAAGAATCTATAATACAAAGTTTTTCTTAATTATTTTTTGTACATAGACCAGGAGCTGACTATTGTATTGAAGTAATATACTCCTTTAGGCGCGTTATGAAAAAATGATGAGTGAAATTTTAAGATACTGTAACACAAAAGTAACAGGTTGAAGCTGCTCGCTAAACCGCTCATTAATCACGAAAAATATGCTCAAAGCTGCAGCCAAATAACAATTCCCTGGAGGATTATTGTGTTCATGCAAGTGAGTGACGTTATTACAGTTTTGAGCATATTTTTCGTGAGGTAGTAACGTCACTCACTCGCATGAACGCAGCATCTGCCCTTCGAATTGTTATTTAGCTACAGATTTCCGTGAGGTAGTAACGTCTCTCACTCGCCTGAACACAACAACCGTCCAGGGAATTGTTATTTGGCTGCAGTTGCCTGTGAGGTGGTAACGTCACTCACTCGCATGAACACAACATCCCTCCAGGGATTTGTTATTTAATGATGCCAGAGAAGTATAACTTCTCAGGCGCGTACATAAGTACACGCACCCATTTTTTTTACACAACTATTTTTACTTTTTCATTTACTACACTTATCAAAATTATAATCTTTATATTCGGAAATTTAATATTTTTACAGTAGCCAAAAATGATAGGCTTAATGCCTTAATATAGAATAATTATATATATATATATATATATATAAGGATATATAAGATAATATATATATACATATATTATAATAAGAATTTTTTTCTGTAGGAAATTTGAGATTTTGTAACAAAATTACACATTTGATACAGTTTTGATACAAAAAAAAATCTTTTTACTTTTTAGCCGTCTTTACGAATTTGTAATTAAAGTAGCTAAATACAAATACAAATTATTACGAGCGGGAGCGCAGCGGCGGTATATAAGTGAAATTAGTTATTTTCATGTTAGTGAATTCTACGACTATCTTTCTTGATACGTGTTCTTGAATTTTTAGGACATGATTATTATTAAACATTCACTAATTTCGCCTAAGAATACATAAATTTACTCAGCTGTACATTACATTAATAGAACAGGTCAGGCAAAGGTATCTCTATTTAAGAGAAGCAGGGCGTGTCTGTCTGTTTTTGAGATAGATAGGGCGCATCAAAGCATCCCGTCTGGGGAAGTACCTCCACCTCACAGAAAACAGTAGCCAAATAACAACTCCCTAAAGAGGTGTTGTGTTCCTGAGTGTGAGGTCACCAGTAATCTCCTAACGAGTTGTTGTGTTAACAGCAGAGGTGGCATCGCGCAAGTGATACTTAATGTAAGTAGAAAAAGTGTTTATAGGCTACGGTAACCGCTTTACATCAGGAGGGCCACATGCTTACTATGCGCCCGCGACTTTGCCAGAGTGATAACTATTCTATGTATCATGAAGGTCATGATCTATCTGTGTGCCAAGTTTTATCCAAATCTCTGTCCAGCCATTTTTTTTTATACTACGTCGGGAGGTATACAAGCATATGGCCCACCTGATGTAAAGCGGGTACCGTAGCCTATTAACGCTTGCTATATTAAGTATCACTCGCGCGATGCCTCCTCTGCTGCTTACACAGCAACTCCTTGGGAGCTTACTGGTCACCTCACTCACACGCAGGAACACAACAACCCTCTAGGAAGTTGATATTTGGCCGCGGTTTCCTGTGAGATGGAGGTACTTCCTCAGAGGGGCTGTTTGATGCGCCCTACCTCTCTTAAAAAAAATATATAATATTAACAAACATACACACGTTCGGATTTATAATTTAGCGAGAAGTGGGATGTGATTAGGCAACATAATCACTGATGCTCTAAAACTAACAGCAAGAACAAGCCGGTGCTCACAAACACTAACCTTCACAGCAATGGATCTAAGACACTTTGCTTTAACACACTTACTGCACTTACACCAGATCGCATTATTTACATATTTCTTTTTACTATACTGGTACCCTTCATATAACCCCCTCTAGGAAGGTGTTATTTGGCTACGGTTTTGCGAGGTGGAGGTACTTCCCCATACACCCAGACAAAGACAAACAGACATGTTCATCCACACAAATGTTTGCCCTGCGTGGGACTAGAACTCACGAGCGTTAGTGTCAAAGTAACGTAACAACGCGTTTCGCCAGTGCGTCACCGAGCTTGTTGAAATACATGTAAGAAGTATACATGAGGACACAGGAAGTATGAGAACTGTTACAGAAGTAACAACTCTTATTTATGGTTTAACGTCCCACAAAACTTACCAAGGCCTATGTAATTTTATATTCCATGATAAAATCACAAATTCCTACCAGATTAGAATTCTTATAAGTTTTTAACAGAAGAGGGAGCAATGAAGGCCATGTTTGTATTTCACGATGTACTCGTAGTAATAAAAGGGTGCTGGTTTCATTTTATTTTTAGAAAAGCTGTGATAAATCGCATTTTTTGTTAATTTCCTTATTTTCATTACCTATATAAAGTTATATATAATACTTATATATTGTAAATTTTAATAAAATAATTAAAAAATATATTACATTTATATCCAAGATGAGTATACTTACAATTATTCACGTATCACGTATGATATTTTAAAAGCCGGGTGAATTAAGTGCCCACCGTTTGGTATACGTAAATCACATAGGTGACTAAGTGGAAAAAATCATACAATTTATTTTTACAGTCCTAACATCGTGCCTATATACACCTATTTATATATTTTATTACATTCGTCTATGTAACGAATATTCATCAGCACAATATTATTATTTTCGTTTAGTGCAATTGACATTTAATAATTGTTTTTAATAAATATTTTTATATTAATATTTTTTCTTTTCAAGATTGTCTTGTCCGCCAAGAAAGATTTGTAGAATTTTATGTGTTGAAAATTTAAAAGAGAATAGTTCAGATTGTTCAGGAAGGAGTGGATCCAAATTGAAGATGAGAGCTCTAGTAAGGATGAGAGTTAATGTGGAGTAATTTAGCAGTAAGGCTAATTCACAGAATACACGAAATCCGCTTGTCCGAGAAATTATATGTCGAAATACGGTATCTTCACGCTTAGGTAGCGGACCCTGCCAATCCTTATGGATTATGAAACGGGATAACGCTAAGAAGAAGACAGCGATAGTACGTACATAAGTGTGACAATGATAGAGCTAGAGATGTATTAAAAGCCCTGAACGAGTTCCAACACTTTTTAATATCGTCGATGAAGTACCAATACCTCCTATCTGACATTTTTGCTTAAATTTAGTTTTTGAGAATTGAGAGACTTAAAGTGGTTTATTACTGTTATTAGTAATTTAATAACCATTCCACAAACTGTACAGAGCCTTTCTGGTAATGATTGATGATTAGGTGTAATTACCACCGATGCAAATTCCAACTTTAAGCCTATTGTATTAAAAAACTCAATTTAATC
Organism: Pyralis farinalis; assembly: GCA_947507595.1. Taxonomy (NCBI): domain Eukaryota; kingdom Metazoa; phylum Arthropoda; class Insecta; order Lepidoptera; family Pyralidae; genus Pyralis; species Pyralis farinalis. The sequence continues at coordinate 23,252,517 of OX382265.1, read as the reverse complement.
AAAAATGTCACTTAGGAGGTATTGGCACTTCAACGACGATATAATTATTTTTAATATAATTTAATAGAATAAAATACTCTTTCTTAAGTTTTCAAAACAAATTCTTTTACACAAGTTCATTAATTACATAAATTAATTGAAATCAAGTTATGATATGATAAAAAAATATTTATGATAGGATTAAAAATGTTATATGAGCAGGGTTTGTGTACATTTGGTCTGATATTCTGAACTGATTCATGTCGATATTCAATATAAATATAGTTATTATGTGTGCTGATGCCATACTAGATTGATTTTGTTGCGTCCGATGAATGATGCGTGTGATTTGTGTGCATGAACATATCTGTTGATCTAGATTTTTTTAAGAAAGGTCTCGCATCAAAGCATTCCGACTACGGAAGTATCTAACAAAAAATCACTTCACCCTAGAGGGTTGTAGTATTCCTGCGAGTGAGTGCGGTTCGGTTACTGGCATGGGTTACGGTTCGGTTACGCGCCAGGTATATTTATTGTACTGAAAGTGTTCATAGGCTGCGGTAACTATTTATATAGGTTTAAAATTAAATACGTGAAACATAATATGTAATAAGATTAAATTGGTTCGTACTCTTTTTCTAATTTTTTATCTCGAAAAACGTAATGTCGAAGTGGGTACCTATGTACTGAGAATGTTAGTTTTTTTTTTATTGGAATTCGGTGTTCACCTATGTGACGTTCAGAGGAACTTCCGCTTTGGATAAAATATTTGAATTAGCGGTAACTGCTTACCATCAGGCAGGCCCTAAGCTTGTTTGCTACCTTAGTGGTATAAAATGTTGAACGTGTTATTACGGTGACGGCGCCTGAGGAACAACAAACATGGCGTCGTTTGACCTTGAGCCGCACGTAAAATCACGGTGACGGCGATCGGAGATAATCTGAACTAGTGAAGTTCTCAGTTGTCGCTTCTTTATCGAAACAATAAATTATATCTAATATTTAACACATAAAATAAACATTTTTATTGTTTTAACATGCTTCTAATTAGTACATCTATTCGTGCTTTGAATTTTACGAAATAATTTGGATTTCAATACAATATTTTTGCTTTCACACTATGATTATTCAATAAAATTTCATTTAGATTGCATTGATTTGCCTATCCCTAGTACACGTAATATCACGTTATTGGAGATTCGTGTTGGTACTAAGCAACACCTTACAACGATTTTTTCTATAAATATCATAATGAAACGCAGCAAAAATTTGTTAATTATTAAGAATACGTCCTGGATTGTAATGTAACGTTTATTGCAACTTAATCTTTAATATAATAGCACCAATAAACAATTTATAAAACTTAACGTGAAATTATGTCTGTGGCGCGTGGAGCACATTTTTCATATACCGTAATATTACGCACGGGCACGGCGGTTAAAGGGTTAATAAGGTATGTTAAGACGTTTGTTAAGCTATCCGTGCATACTTTCAGAATTTGTGTTTATTCCATCATACCCTTCGGAATTAGTTTTGTATATGTAATGATAGATAGTAATTTTTACTTAATTTTCTGGCATAGGTTTTAAATACATTGAATTCACATTTGAATTTCTGCTAAAATTATGATTTACATAACTTTTGTGTCGGAGTAAGCCCTGCCGCCACGCCTATTAAATAGTCGTTAAAAGCAGTAGCTATTTCTGTAGGGTTTGACACTATTTTACTTCCTGTTTTAATGGTACCTATCTACATCTGTATACTGTTTATAACTTTCTGATTATTTCATTTTTAATAATGGTCCACGCTGCTCTGCATTTGTTGCTATTACTCGTAAATTTAATATTGTCAATTTGTTTAGATTTATTAATACATTTCTTTAAAATTGTTGAATATTTTATGTAGTCGATTTTATTTTTTTCCTTGTAGTATTTAAATCGCAATAATCGTTTATTTCTATAACTTATTTTTAATACTAGACTATCAATTTATTTTTTCTTGAGACTATAATTTATTTTTATTCTGACGTCAGATGGTGACAATATTATCTGCTTGTATAAATATGGCATAGGATTTTACCTGAAAATCAATATGGTATGGTCTGCGGTGCGCAGTTTTATTTAGGTACATTTAGAATTTTAGTTTATCCAAACCTACAAAATGTTTTGCAGCGTAATGCGTCAACTCGCCTTTAGGTACTGTTAAGGAGGGAATTTTGATAATTACATAGGTACCTACAATTTTCATAATTCCCCTCCGCCAGTCTATCTGAGATTATTTAATAATAATGATTAATCATATATACGCGTTTTATTTCCAATTATGTAATAGCGCTAACCGCGTAGGTAGTAACACTGTATAATCAATACACACCAAAAAGCAGGTCTAAGTTGTAAGAATTAAGAGTGAAAGTATCTGCCTAGACTAGCTTTACGATTTTAACACTCGTTCCAATATTTCGACATGAAGGACCAAGGCGTCGGACCAACTTGCTACTGCTGCAAGTGTCAATCGGATATTAAGATAGTAAAACTACAAAACCGTCTGGAGAAAGGGTAGTATTATCTTAAGTTTGAGATTGTTATACATTGAATTAAACAATTTTCAACGGACACGTCTTCCTGCGACCACGGACGCTGCAAAGCATTCGAAACGTTAGGCTCAACAAAATAAATAAAACACGCGATACTTCCGTTAAAAAATGTTTAATTCGAAGAAAGGATAGTTTTGGAGATAAAAATAATTGTTAATTTCATCACTTTTATTACGTTAAGAAAACTAATTTTGACAATTTTCCATTACGATGTTTAAAATAGCATCCTTATACTATATGAATCTTTTAAATTCAGTTCCCAAAAACATGCACAAAGATAATTATTCATATTCATTTAGTAATATTGAGGTAGTTATTAGTTTCAGAACTTATACCAATTATAAAATGGTTCTATAAAAATAACATTAAATTCAAAAGAAAATTTTGGTGGAAATATGTATGTAATCGGCCGGTACGAACAGTTAAAAAAAACGAATATTTCCTGCCTATGGATCTCAATATATTTAGTAGAGAAGCAACGCCCCGGTGAGAGTGGGCCCGATCGTATTCAATTATACGGGGCGTCGCGACGCCATGCGACCGGGCCCGGGGGCGTGGGCCCCACGTTGCTCTAAGGTATATAAATACATACGTACATAAACACTATCTGCTATATAATATACTTCAATAGTAGATGGAGGGGTGTAACGTGCGAACAACAATAAGTGTTCCATTCAATTCCCCACGAATTAAAAATTAACAATAAATTGAATTGTGTGAAATAGCGTGGTCATACAAATATTTGAAAAATCAATGTAAGTATAGTTCTTCATTAAAACATTTAATAACCAATGCAGTTTTAATTCTTCAGTATATTTAGTCTGCATTGGGTACACACTATTTTTAACCAAATAGTCAAACCATGCACATAAATTGAATTCGAATTCAGTTACGTAGTACACGACAAATACACAAAATCGTGGATACACACATGAGAAAGTAATATATTATAATGTAAATAACAGGTAGATTCATCAAACAAGAATGATAAGGTATGAATATTATCAGCGAGAATGATAAGTAATGGGCGCGTCGGCGCGGCGGCAGGGGTGTAGTTCAGTCTCGAGGCCGCGCGCCGCCCGCGCCTACCCTCAACTTAACACTACTCCACAACGATACAATTAAACAACTAAAACTATTTCTGCATCCTAACATCCAAATCATAATGTACCTCTCTTGCTCATATTTGGAAGGAATAAACAGCATGCTTATATGTACACTCTTTCTGTCGTAGTGAAAGTAACAGTTTAATAAACTCCATTAAGATTGCCGATGTAAGCGGACATGCCCGCTATGGCGCATGGAACGGCGACGCGGCCGAGAGTCGTCCTCGGCCGCGTTGACGCTCGCTCGCCTCTGTAATTAACGTTCACATCTGCACACTCGATTCCAAGGAAACTAGAGCGTCCATTCGTCACTGATGAATAACAATTAGCACTATACACGCGCCCGTACCCGAGAAGCCAGAGTGTGCAGATATGAATAGCCCTTCAGTATGGTAAGATGTCGTGTTCAATACATATGTATTCATTTATCGCGTGGAAACGTTTTACACAACATGAATTCTATATAAATTCAACACACAAATGCAAACGTCAGTAATGTTACAATTTCCCCTAAAATGGGGAAAGAATTAGTTGTTCGTAATGTACAAATAACTGCTAACAGCAAACTTCATCTTGTATTTCAGGTCGTCGACCGATACAAAGATAATAATTACAAGTCCTTACCACATAATAACATTAAAATAGATATAAGTATAATATAATATATTTAAATAAAGATATTTGACTCTATACAAATCTAGGAGCACAATTGATGATGAAACGTCATTAAAGTATGGAATGTTGAAAAATAAATGCCGTTATTTATTTAGAATCAAATACTATATTTTAGTGTTAATGTGGTAAGAGAAAGTTGGCCGAACGCATTACAGCTGTTGGCACCCTGTCTACTGCAGAATTGCAATGTTACAGTTTTGTTTTAATAATAGTAAACAGCATGTCGATAGATCCCACATTCGAACGCGAATCTCCACGGCACGCAGACTGAGCAGCCTATATTGGTGTGTTAAAACCGTGAAGTAAAATACTGTACACATTTCCAGACAGGTGATCAATGTAGAAATGTGTGGTGCAAGACAATCACCTCTCCTTCAAAGCCAAAGCTGTACAATTACCAAACGAAGCCTCTGGCAAAGGGGTGACGAGGTCAATTTTAAATAAGACACAATCCCAATTGGGGATGAGTAGACCTACGCCTATAGGATCGCCAATCCCCTAGAGGATTATTTTTCCTGTTCTTATGTACGGTCACCAACAAGCGGTGGGGAATTGCTACACTAACAGCTAGGGTGGAAATGTACAAGCGACATAGTGGGTGATAGTTTCTGATGCACTTGTCTGGGGTAGTAGAACATATTTTAGACATGTCCCTGCTTAGATTTGCTATATATTTCATTGTCGTTAAGTATGATGCCTATCAGATCTTAATCGATTACCGTATTTACGTATTTCAACTGAAGCAAAACTTCTTACAGTGGTTGCAACGGTTATGAAGTTTCAATTGTCTCAATTTTTCTGGTGAACAATTAAGTTATTCGATAAGTTCGTAGTTCTTTCTCTACACAATATTCATGTATATTTACAAAATTAAATTCTTATCTTCAATTTCGGAGAGTTTAGTTCACAATGGTACGAGAAACTCGTTTTATAGCCCCCGCCCATAAAGTTATATCAACTACTTTCTTCTTAGTTTTCTCATCTTTCTCATAATCTTACTTTTTTATTTCTTTCTACAACAGTCACAGTTGGTATCGTTGTGTGATCTATTTTCAATTTTCGTTTATATCAGATTACTCGTTTTTATTTAGTTTCTTCTTTTGACCAGTACGCGAGCATGTAATAAATTATAGTCAAAGATGTTATCACTGTTTCATTTTTGCAAACAGTCTGAAACGTGTTTTGGAACTGCACTGTTTATACGTCCATTTGAGATTTACTGTACCCATATGTAGTAAGTTTTGAATAGCATAACACTAAAATGACGTGTCTCTGCAATACTACAAATGCACATATCACTATTCCTGCAGTGTAGCATTGCGAAGTGTCGTCATATAAACAAATACGCGCCATTACCGACACATTTAACACTAGATGTAATATGTACGTTCAGAAATAAAACAGGCGCCTTACCTACAAATGTTTACAGTTAAATCACTGTGTGACAGTTCTGCGATTGATTGCACGGTGATCGATGTTTTAAATGCGTTATAATTTATTAATAATAGATACATTAATGGCCTAGACTGACGTTTTTTTTTTACTGCCAACGAAACCATAACGATGGTAAACCTGTGATAATTAACGATATTGATCTAATTCGCTTCTAAACTATAGTAAGTCAATCAGAACATACACCACCAGTACGTTAATTAACGAGAGTATCGTTATAATTTCGAATCCTGGGTGCAGGCTCGGAAGTAGTGTCCATATGGTGGAACAGGCCATTAACGTTACACATTTCAATGTTTAAATTAAACTATCGATGTTGGATAGACAAGTATTTGTTGTATTAACATTAGTGGATGATGTTCATAGTTGTCAATATTCAGATTTCGTTTGGACATTGCGTGTCGAAGTCAAACTGGCACAAGCGATCAATGCCAAACGTGAGATTACGTTCAATAATATGTGGAAGCAATACAAAACTGCTAATGTCAAAATGGAAATTAGAAAAATAAGATAGGATTGTGAGGTGATCTATAAAATAAAAAAAAATCATCAATACGCAAATTTCTAATATATGGGGTGGAATCGCCGTGGCGAAAAGATAAGTCTTTCGATAGTATGATTACTATCCTTCGGAGGTGAGTTGCTTTGATGTATTTGGGACATGAAAGACAATCGTCAAAATGCAACTTTTACAAATTAATTTTCAGCGTACGCTAAGTAATCCACGGGCGCCGAAGGCAACCCGCCGGATTCCGCGCGTCGCCCGGTACAACTTACATTGTACATTTTCATTATTTATAATCTAACCTAAAATCGAGAAAATGGAAATAAGAATGTACAACATTCTTAGTAACATTTTTGCCAAAACTTCCATATATTATCACATTTAAAAATATAAATATCTAAGCATTCATTAATTTTGATATTATCCACTTAATCTTAATATCTCAATATTTTAAATATCTCACTTGGCACAATTATAACGCAAATCGTACATTTGAATCATTAAAACATATCACGGTAGAGTCAAACCAATACTATTCTTCCACTCGCACCAATAACGATACCGGTATCGTTTAATTTTCAAAATCTTTTCTGTCATTACAGAGTACAAGAAAACATTATAAAGCTAACAAAGACAAAAATTACAAAGAAAACGATCAACAAATGTCCCTTACAAATTAAACTCATACGTTTACTTCTTACTCTCCAACAATTACTATTATATCAAAAATATTTATATCCATCCTTGCGGACCCTATCACGTCCGTGTCCGTATAGTGCGAGAGCGCGTGCCGGTGCGGCGACGGCGCTCGCCGCCAGTCTAGTCAAGGCTCTGCGGCGCGATCTCTTTGGATTCGTTACTAACACCCGACGCACAGCGGACACACTCCTACACGCCGCTGTTACTGTTCCACTCGCGCGTGCAGAAATGTATCCCTTAAACACAATATTCCTACAATATACTCGCAAAGCATCAGTTTGTCCATTGAGCCTCCTCATTAAAGCGATGTCGTGTGTATTATCCGTTCCTAGTTGATTTTTATCCCACACACACCCTTCAAAATTATATCAACAGTAAAATGTAGTGCTTTAACAGATTAATCTATTACTTTACAACAAAACAAAATATGTACTTCTTCTTGTTTGTATAATAATGGTGTGAATACTATAGCTATTGTTATCAACGTGTGTATACAATATATGTATATGTATAGAACATAATCGTTTAGAATAACTATTGCAATCTATGACAACTATGGTAGTATAACATGGCATGAAAACAATATAACAATTAAATATATTCACGGCACTAAATTCATATAACTGGCACTATCGTTAAAAAAAATAGTGTATATGAATATATATATAATATATATTATATTCAAATATTAATCAATATTATTATTAACCATCAACATAGATAATCCCGGGATAAAATATGGATTTATCAATAGTATATAATTACAATTCACTACAATAATATAATTATGTCAACAACAATATTTGGACACGTGCTGCCAACACGGCGCGGCGTTCAGCCAGCGGGCGGGGCGGGGGTGCGAGGGCTGAGGGTGAGGTGGTGCGGGCGCGGGGGAGCGGGGTGGCAGGCCGTCTACTGCGCAGCGGCTTGCGGCGGCGGAGCGGTGCGGCGGCGGCCCGGCGCGCTCGCCTGCGCAACCATCGCGCGGATACGTCGCTGAGCAGACTGCAACACCACAATACACGCAATTTACAATTTTGAACCACAGCTTCAGGTATTAACATTCAGTACTATGAAGAACAAATCGCATACAAACAAGTATTCGCCCATTGAAATTAATTATACAATTGTATGTATTGTCGTAGTACCACTGTTATTTATCTGCACCCATAGCGTTATTCTCAAATTACGTATTCACAAATAGAATTTATTATAGTAAAGTATGAAAAAATATTAGTTTTTTTACGCACAAGTTATAACAGTTACAACGCGAATTCGGGGGCCTTTTACCGGTGGCAGGTATTTCACTACGCGTGAGAATAAGGTAGTGGCGGCGCGAGGTCGGGAACATAAATCGCACATACGCTACCGGACCCTTGGTATTTATTTGAGCGCTATTTTTAACAAATTATTTCTTTAGCGTAATTAACGGTATATCTCAATTGTTTCTTTTTAGTAATAACAGCATGGCACTAATATGATATATATAACAACTACCCGCTTTTAACCGAAGCATATTTCCATTCAGCGACCTGAACTAAGTTATAAAACTTGATATTATACGCCCGGCAACAGATAAGATAATTATTATAGTTACTATGGCACGGGCGGGCGTTAACACTCCATTACGTAATACAGAATACCTCTGGCTTTTGTACACATAATGAAAGATTTACAAATGGGCATAGTAGATAAATATACACAGTGTTTCTTGTCTGTTCTTTATAGTGTCCGTAAGAAAAGTGCGGATGTACCTTAATAGTATTGTAATTTTATAGCACTGTTGAAATATTACTACCATGTTAATATGTATTGACATTTCTTATGTGAATATGATATAAAACACCGTGTATATAAAATAACTAGTATAATATAGTATAGTGTAACTTTTGCGAGACTCATATACCATATATATATATGGTATATAAGTCTCGCAAAAGTTACACGCTCGCCAAAAGCTTTTCTTAAACTACAAAAATGGGGTACTAATAATCAGAAATATTGCTTAACGTAGGAATTACACTATTATGCAGAAGCTAAACCAGCTTTTATCCGATTTTATTTTTATCAAGTAAGAAGAAAATTCGACTACCTAATTTTCTATTTTGTCTATTATGCGTAGAAAGCTATTTACAGTTTCAAAATCCAAGCTATGTTTTAAAACCTCGCCGCATATTGCCCTGTTGCAATCTGAATAAGACTCGTACCAGTTTTGTGTTGTAGGTGTAGCAAGAGCTTGGAATTCGAACACACCTTTTTCTCTCATGTTCATCTGTACTCATGGCATTTGACATGCGCAGTTTGTATTTCATCCTATATTGACCACTATGTGGTGGACCCCATCACTTTATACACAATTTTTGTAGTTAATATTCTACATTCTTCACATATCTTATCGCTTAAGTTCCGACTAATGTTTTATATTTACAAATAATAAGTACGAGGGTCGAAGTACACGGATCTTATTGCAATAATGACACAAATAAACTATTTTCGACACAGAATGGCAAAACCGTCGTTTTAAACACCTCACGGATTCATTATGGTTTTTGTCATTTTACAAATGATTAAATTTAAATTAAGTTGCCGTCTTCATAATAGAGGGTTGTTATGTAAAACTCAATAAAATAAACTGGAAGTTGCGGCGATAAATATTAAACTACTTTAAAATATTAATCATTTCATAATACATAATAATAGGAGAATCTTCAATTGATTAAACAGTTGAACTTATTGCCATATATTCTTTAACTATAACATAACCTTTGTTTTTAAATAGCCCCACCAGTTTCATCCGAGTAGTCCCAATAACTCCCTCCTGAGACTCAATTGTAAACAAAATAGTCTTGTAAGATCTTTATGAAAAAATTATACTTTAAAGAATTAAAAACTAAACTGTTAATTCAGGACCTAAATCAGCCACAAACTGGCAATAAACTAATATATAATATCTCTAATTCCACGCGAGGTATATGGCAAAATACATTATGTGTATGGTGAAAAATAAAAGGCGCTATTTCTATGATTTGTAAATGCAACTTGTTTGACACATAGCATTTGAGAGGCTAACTGAAATTAGTATCGATAACATCGATAATCCACGCGGATAATATATGATAGACATGAAGTGAATGCATTTCATAAATCTTCTGAACATTCCACATTTCCGTATAAATTATCGTTTTATCATTTGAAAATAATAAAAAAAAAAAATTTCAAGAGATTTTTCGTTCAAAATATACTTTAATTTTGTCTATTTGGTCTTGCAGAACTGAGCTCGAATTGATTATCGGTTTCATACAAGGATGAAAAGATTTCAACTGGATAACCAATTGTGGAATAAAATATATCTTTGATTACTTAATTTCATATAGGGACGAAAAAGTCCATGACGATCGCAACTAGTTACGATTTAGTTACACTTAACGTGTTTCGGTTCGACCAGACAGAATCAGTTTCCTACTTCACAGTGATGGATAATTTCCCAATGGTTGCCAGATGGACAATGTAATATAACATGCATACAAGTTCTTCTGCACTTCAAATATTTTCCCAGTTAATAAATGAAAATGCCCCAAATGTAAGCAATGGATACAGTTTTATTGCGGTACCGTATATGCGTTCGTGATAATAAACTCAACAATTAACAACCAATCATCACACACGTCATTTCACTTTTTAAATGAAATCAATTGTCTCACATGTAGTTACAAAAGTCCATACAATCAATAATAAAGGCACAGCTCAAATTAAACACTGTTATAATTATATTAACACAGTTTATTAGTATTGTTTATATCATTTTACATTCGCTATGTCTTGGGAACATTGTATTAAAACATAACTCACCTATGGACAGACCGCATCGCAAACGAAATTATGTCCATTGAATGGCCATGTGATTGGCACACTGATTGATCCTTATACAGGTCTCGTCTTCGTTATCGTTTCATCCGGCGTCAGACGCTTGCTACAAAATGTAAAAATCTCATTATGCCACAGTGAGTCGATCAAGAATTTAATTAAAGAAATTCGCATTGCATCAGCAATATTTAAAAATTCCATACTTATCTTGAAATAACTCGCAACAGACGCCCACCATATCTTCATAGCTTAATGTTAGATACTTAATATAATATTGGACTTGTAACTACATGTGTATTTTATTAGTAACTCACACACTAGTACTTGCACAACATCTCACTTGTACACTAAATTTATTTCGCGAAGCAACAATTGGTAGATAAACAGTTTTTAACTAAAACACCAAAGACACCATAAATAAATCTTAATAACAAGAGCATGTTACTGTGGCGATAAAAATTGACGTCAGAACATAATTCGTGTTCATGTCATGATAATTATATGTTTTTAAAAATCGTAGGAACAATCCCGCACGCCACAATGACAAGCCAAGAGCAACCAATTCATCGTACCTGGACGCTGTAGAATGGGCCGACGATGTGCACGGTAGTGTCGTGGTCCTGTTGCGGGCCTCCCTGTTGCTGCGGCTGTTCGGGCAGCTTGATGAGCGAGCCAGTCACGCGCTGCAGTTCCCGGACATTTTGCCCTCCCTTGCCGATGATTCGTCCCACTTGCGACGAGGCCACCACTATTTCTACAGTCAGCCGCACGTCGTCGGAGCCTGACATGAATCCCTCCTCCCTCATTTTTTCGAAGATCAAATACTGTGCCTGAAAAATCACAATAGCGCATTTTTTTTCAATCAAAATGAATTTGGATATACTTTTATGAAATTTCAAGTTTTACTCTACCTATGAATGAAATCATCATTATCATACATCTATCTATAACTTCACGCCAAATCCCTTACGGGGTAGGCAGAGAGAACCGAGCGCCACGCGACTCGATCCTTACATACCTCACTCGCTTCTTTCACATTAATTGCTCTTTTCATGCACGCTCGCCGGTTTCTAGGGCTATTATTATCATACATTATATGAATTATCCTTGATCTGCATTCGTATTCAGAGGTAGGATTATTGTTTCGACACATGAATTAGTAAAGATAATTTTTGTGATTATTGTACAAAACTAAACTAAAATAATCCGAGAGGTTCGTTTGTATATGGTAAACCAGTCTAAACATAAAAAAAAATTGTCTTGAAATTAAAATACTTAATAATAACACACGTAATTTTCCCCGCAGGGCAACTTGTGGCGAGCTGTTGGTGTGCAACGACACCACGGGGTACCCGAGTGTTCTAGAGAGTCGAACGCGGCCTTCGTCTCCGGCGTGACTTCGTCGGTCGGCGTGGAAAATTAAGAAAGCCCGCACTCTCAGTTCTGTTCATTGGCCGCCCAGAGAGGAGTCGATAGAGCATATTGCTTTATCAGTTGATATGCTCCAGGGGTGGAAGTGTTAAAAGGCATAACGTTGCGAATAACTTCGGAGAAAGCGCAACACACCTCTCGACACCCCTGAGTCAAGTCACTCACACCGGGTGTTGTACCCGGCCGACTTTCTCAGGCATTTTGGGGTTCCATCTAGTAGTGCCTGCCGAAAGTAACATCAGACTGATAGTGGCAGGCTTACACTGTCCCTCTTCTGTAACAGGCCCAGTTCTAATAATACCTCCAGATCTCATTTCAATAGCTAAATCTTTTCCGACATATTCGCAATAGTCCCTATACCTGCCGCGACCTGTTCATGGGTATATTGTTACATTGATATCAATAACTGATCCGTACACCCCTGCCGTGGGCAAGGCACTTATTGCTACAATATATATTTGTTTATACAAAAAAAAATCTAATAGCTATTATACGCATAAATAACACATTCATACATCATCCTCTCTTTCATTCCGCAATTCATTCTTCCATTCATCAGCTTTCAGTTTTATTTCCTAAGAAAAAATTGATTTTGGCCATTTTAGAACGTCGGTGAAACGATAATGGCTGTTTCCAAACTTCCCTCCCTATACTGCGTCAGTCCAGCCATGGGCGACAGAGAGCTTCACAGCTCCACCTAGCCATCGCGATACCATCGGCTATACTACAGAGTATAACCGAGGTATACAGCATTAGTCCTAGGTGGAGCCGCTCTGCCCGTTCCGATCTATGACAGCCGTGGCTAGGTACGCCACTGTTTCGGAGACCGTTCCAAATCGTACCGCTTTTTGGAGAATGCGGGACACCGAAACAATATGTGCTGCACTGTCTGGTCCAATAACTGGATCAGGTCACAGTGGGTTATAAATACATTACATCATTCTCTTCGAAGGGGCCTCTACGCGTTGGATTCATGTCGTCGTCGTCGTCCCCCCCCCGTCCCCCAACGGAGAAAGGGGTGAGGATTTGGTGTCTTTTACTGTGCAGCGCGGCCTTCGAAATTCAGATATTGATCACGACATATAAAATAATTTGTCGTCATTTAAGTGCTAGTGCGGAGCTATAATATCGTACCTTCCACTGTGCCTCGGGACTGCCGACAATGGTGACCTTGCGCTCCTGCTGGGCATTGTTCTGATTCTCGCCCTGCTTATCCTGCTCTAGCGGTGCAATCTTCACAGAGGCGCTGCTGAATCGGATTATGTTGCGAATGTGTGAACCCTTAGTGCCAATGATTGCTCCTACAGCATTATTAGGTATGTACAAGTACGTGGTTTCCTGCAACAAATTAACATCATTTTTTTTCTCCTAAGGAAATAACGACCAATTCAGTAATAAAGAATTTAGTTTCTTATATAAAAGAACGCTAGATACCTGTGAGTCGCCAGCTCCCTGTTGCGCACCTCCCTGGCCGGCTAGAGGCGCGTAGATAGGCGGGGGGAACGGTGGCGGAGCACCGCAGAAGCCGCGCCCTGTCGACATCATCGCCATTGGGTGCAGCCCCGGGAACATTATGCTCTGTGGCGCCAATACCTGACACAATACACAAGCGTAAGCTTACCGAAATGTACATCACAAACAAATTAAGCTTATTGAATATATGCATATACCTGTAAATCATTCTCATAGCTTTGACGAAGTTTGGCTGATATTTGTGACTCTGCTTTAGCCATGTTTTCAATAGATCCCTTTACAGTGATGATACGCTCCAAGTTGAAGCTATTTATATCATTTATAGAAGAGACAGTGATTTTGGTATCAGTTTCCTGCATGATTCTTTTGATCGTGTTGCCGCCCTTGCCGATGATTCTCCCTATCAAATTATTGTGAGCCAATATCTTGAGACAGATATCTCTGGAAACGGAAAACAGTTGCAGATATTAATGTCAATCGAAAGTATGTATTTTAACCATACAAAACTTTGAAAATGTATTTCGCCTACCCTTTATTAGTATTGTTGGCTTCCTGTTGCATTACTTCTAGTATTCTCTTGCATGCGTTTGTGCAATTCTCTGGATTGCCGTAGATGGTGATAGCTTTCTCTAGCGAGCCAACGTTGTCCTTGCGGTGTACATCGACACGTGCTCGGCTTTGCTGTGTGATGAGGCGGATGGTGCTGCCCTGGCGACCGATGATGGCCCCGACCATGTCGCTCTGCACCAACAACCGCAGCGGGAAGTCGGTGGGACGCGAGCCACCGCCAGCGGCACCGCCGCCGCCGCGGCCGCCGCCAGGTCGCCCGCGACGCCCACCGCGCGCGTTCTGCTCCGCCGCCTCCACCTTCATACGGCTACCCTCCAACTCGCACCCATTCAAACCGTTGATAGCTCTAGAACAAACAACAAAACATATTTAACGATTCTGTCGCGGCGAGTCGCGGTAAGGAATGGATGCGATAGATATATCATATATAGGGGACTGAAATGAAATTTAAACTGTGACCAGGTTTCATTTGCTAACTGTACTTGTGTTATATAATTTTGTTTAACGATAATAGGCTATAAATCTCGGTCGATATAAAATGTTTAATAACAGAACAATAAAACTAAAGTCAAAACAATAGGTACGTACATATATTTTGCGTTTGGTTCATGCTTTAATTATCTAACAAGATGAAATAACAGTACGCCATCAGACGTAACACAAAAACTACACTTTAACATTACAGTTATTTCTTTATTTTTAACTTTACGTAAGGTAAAACAGAATAACAATCATGCTGTGATTATGTATGACAGAGTGTGTATTAAGTTAAACAGTACGTCGGTGAGCGGAAAACTGTATAATAATGAATTTTACAATAAAGCAAGAGAAGTTTGCAAGTAAACAACACACAAACAAAGAATGGTCATGCACGAGTTGGGGAGTAGTAAGGAGAGAAGAAGCGCCAATCCAAGCCCCGCCGACGGTAGTGGAACAAGCGTTGCAATGCGTCCAAGTGTGCAACAAACGTCAATACTCACTGCTGCGCCTGTTCCGCGCTCTCGAACGTTATATACACCGCTTGGGTGTTCGCATCGCGCGAGCTCACTTTGTCGCAATGCTGCACGTTGCCGTACTGTGACAGGAGGGGCTCGATGTTGTCGAATCGCACATGCAGGGGTAGCCCACTGATGAGTACCACCTTTGATGATCGGCTGTGAGAAGCGACACAACACCACTTGTAGATATTCCAAAACAATTAACACTATTTGCGATAAACCAAAATGTCTATGGGAATTTGGGATTGCTTAAAGTGGCTTTAAATCAATAAATAATACTTGTGTTACGTTAGCTTGTACATGACTGAATATTTCCATAGATCGACTGGGTTCAAAAAATAAAATTACTATCTACGATTAATATTATGGGTGCAATGTGGAAATAGGTACTATTAAAAACGTATAGATTGTGTAAATCATCACGTGTGATCGAAATAAGTGATTTGTCGCATGTTCTCTCATGCGATAAACTGCATAGTCTACTACAAAGTATTTGGACTGGTGCAATAGTTTATGTAGACGTAGTGACTAATGAAGAATGTACGAGTGGCAGATCGGTCGTCAGTACACTTGAACAACGGGACAGCAAGCAACATACAAACGGAGCGGCTAGCGGTCGGGCGCAGTGTGGGGCTGGAGCTGGGGCCGTATCGCTCGCTACAAAATGGCCGAGCACGGAGCGCCAGAGATGACATCATCACCTGCGCCACCCCGCACCGCACCCGTCACTACACCCGCCGCTTGCTAGACGCTCCTCGCATTCCCCCCTCTCCGCTACGCCACCCGCGCGCCATTCACAACTTCGTTCCGTTGCACCCGCTCGCTACATGACCCCTCGTAGTGAGTGGTAGGTAGTGCCCATAATACCTACTATCTCTTCATACAGAATAAATTTACAATCTCACTCAAAATTAGGTACTCTTTCTGCTAATGTAACCTTTTAATATTTATCCTACACTATTATATTATAATACAACTGATTGCAGTTTATTTAAAAGCATAAGCATGTATGTACAGAAGCACTCTTAAACATTGATCCTAATGATTCAGAATATTGGACCGTTATCTCTTCATTATTTCGCATTGTCAAATATGTACTTGATGTGTATTATTTGTACGTTAAATATAGGACACTGTCGTACTTTTATATAGCGTAGGGATTGGGATGGCAAATACAACGTTTGTGGATATGGATCCTGCCACTCTGATCATATATAAATTAGCAATAACGGATGTTGACAATGTGTAATTATTTTAATATACGGGAATTAAAATTTAAGCCCTTTAGTCGCGTATGTTCACTTCATTCATCAATCCGTAATCATTCAATTGAGATACAGGCCTCTCTTGCCAACATAAAGGGTTTAGATCATATTGCGTCAAGTCGTTTCATTGTAGTACACTTTTCGCTTCAAGCCGCACAAAGGTCACGGGACTTTGCATAATTGGCCGATATGCTAAACGGATATGCTCGAGATAAATACACGCGTACATAGACAGGCCGCAGTAACTTGCGTGTGCTTTTACACTAAGATGAGGAACGACGCCATCGACCTCTCTAATTTTTACGTGTAAAATAGCTACAATTTAATTTCACAGATTTATGTAAAAACGTGGTGATGCAGCACGTCCAAGAAATTCGAAAGACGGTGTGACCTATGATCTAATCTAAGTATGGCTTATCGTCTGGGTTGCGGAGGTCCGATGGCAGTCGCTCCATGTAAAAATCAGTATCTTCGCCAAATCCTTAGACTTAGGTAGGGGACCCTGCCAATCCTAATGGATTAGGATACGAGATAACGCTAAGAACTAAAATTTCATTTCACAAAATTAGGTAAACCAGACAAAATGTTAGGCATTGATGAACATTTTAACATACCATAGCATTGGAAACATTTAGGTATAGACGAAAACTGCACAACAAATTATATAAAAATTAGTCAGGTCCTGTGTAATGAAATAAGATAAAAACATAGGATGCTGAATTTTGGCAGATTTCGTAATTCGCTAATATATGTGTAACATGTATTTGAGAACAAGCAAGGTAGATACAGTAATTTTTATTGTACCAAGGGTCAAAGTTGAATAACTTGTAGGTACCATCACTGGTACTTAGTCGATGTACTCCTGAGATCATAGCACTTCTATTAGTGAAAAAATACGTTACAAATAGGTGATGTATTATCCCCCAATTGCTGGTTTTTATGTTTAGCACTCCTGTTTAAAACTTGATAAGCTGGACTCCCGGTAGGCAGAGCCGTGGGCAGCGGCCAGTACCTATATACATAAATGGTCAATGTGGCATATTCAATTGAGTATTTACTAAAATCGGGAGTGTTAAAATAAGGGCGCTGTGACGGTGCTAAACACCATAAAACCAGTCCTGACCTTGAATATACCAGATATTCAATAAGCTATACACTGTTTTATACATTGTGGCAAGCACGTGGAGTGCATAAACGTGGGAACATGCGCGCATGTCGCAGTACCTTACAACCCTCTATAGGCTTATTTATTATTTATAACATAGGTACGGCCAGCATTGAAAAAGGCGCAATTATATCTACATATTAATTAAGGTATTAAAAACACATATGGTGCCATGTCATGTGTGACAATTATGATATGAAATTACACTCGTGTTTTGCCTGACTATAGCCAAATTAAAACATTGAATTGTAATCTTTAAATTCTAGTAGTTTGTTAAACTAAGCACCTAAAGAAAGCTAAGCTTATATAACCTAAACTTGGGCGTAGCACGAGTTAGATTTAAATAATATTTGCAACTGTACGATATTTTTACACACTTTCACGTACATGTGACAAAAGCAAGCATAATAAACCGAAAGGATTTAAGTTACGTCGATACAGAATTTCCCATATTCCGAGGAAGTTTGGTACGGTATGTACAACATACGTGTACATACTTAAGACAAAACACAATTTCAAGGTCTACAAGGCCCATAGGGGCAAATTATGTTGGGGCTAATTCTTAGAGACGGTTATGTACAGGATTCATTACATACATATAATTGTTTGTACATAAAACAGTATAAATAAATTAGGACAATAGCAACCCACCCCCACACGCCACCTGCGTTCTTCCTAACTTAACCCTACCAGGTCATAGTAGACTTAATTTTTATTTTCGCGCATGTCGCTACGTACAGGTTGAATTACTTACTATAGACAATACCCATCTCCTCTCCGTCAAGCATAACCAGCGAGCGCCGTTGTAATAAAGTTGGATTGGTTTATGACTAGATAAAAACAGACGTCAAAAATAAATTTAAAAAGTAAATTTTGATTATTAAAAGAGTTTGAGTTAGAGATAAATAAACGAGTACGGCATTTCTGGTTTTATTTGAATTTCGAACTAAATTATATTCCTCTCACTCTCTCATTAGCTTCTTATTCCTAAGGCTAATCCGCATCATGTTCCTTACAAATATATCCTCACTAGCTGCTGCCCGCGGCGCCGCTGGCGTGGAGTCAAATAACGTAGCCTGCCTATGTGTAATCCAGATCATTATCTACGTGCCAAATTTCATTCAAATCCGTTCAGCCGTTTAAGCGTGAAACAAACATCCATCCATAAATACAAACTTTCGCATTTATAATATTAGTAAGGATTCTCTTCCGCATCCGCGACCTTTATGCTTAACAAATCTCTCATCCACATCCTCTTTCTCACTACTACTCGATGACGTCGCCATATTCTTTATAATAATAGGCGTTAAAGTATGAAATTGCCGTTTTATATAATAAATTCTTTGAATTTGAATGGACATTAAACCTTCATGGTGTGAGATTTTAGAGTAAAACATTTTTCACTTAAAACTTGAGGTTTTTCTTTTAAAAAATGTGCAACATTTGATTTCCGAATTTCAATTGTTTTTTTTTTTAAGCTAAGACTGAATAGATGTATACTTCGAAAATCCGAGTAACATTTGATACGAGTTCTGACGCGGAACTAACGCGGCAGAAACGGCTCGCAATATCAATGCTGCGTTTGGAGAGGAGACTTCGAATGAACGCACAGTGCGTTTTTGGTTTAAACGCTTTCGTAATGGAAACTTCGACTTGAAGAACGAACGACGCGGAAGACCCCCTACACAGGTGAATAACGCTGAATTGAAGGAGATGGTAGAAGCAGATACGAGTAAAACTACCCATGAATTACGTTTAACGTTATCTTACCTACAATATTGACTTATTTGCATCAAATCAATAATATAATATGAAAAAAGGGGTCAGAATGGGTTCAGTTGGAAAAAGAAAAGTAAGTGGATTCTTTACGATGACCAGGTCAAACGCCGCAACAGTAATGCAAAGCTTACCAATAAAAAAGAAATGGTAACTGTTTGGTGGTCTCTTTGTGGCGTTATTCACTACAGCTTTCTCAGGTCTGATCAAGCAATAATAGCAGATGTTTACTGTGCCGAACTTCCAACAATGATGGCAAAACTGTCAGTGGAATAACCCTGAATCGTGAATCGATCTTCACCATTATTGCTCCATGATAACGCAAGACCTTTACTGCACTGCACGAGAAACCGTTTTAACTCTCCATGTGCTGCAGTTAGAAACCATAGGTACGTCATCCTCCGTACTCTCCAGACCTTGCTCCAACTGCCTACCATTGTTTTCGTGATTTGGACAATTTTCTACGTGGTAAAAATTTTCTTCCCAGGAGGAAGTAGAAAATGCTTTCACGAGTTTGTCGAATCTAGATCCCCAGAGTTCTATAGCAAAGGTATAAATAAATTTTCGATTAGATGACAGCAATGTACCTAGTCTTGCCATAAATACTGAAACAAAAAAAATCTATTGCAAATAACATTTATTACTTTTCCAGTGTGTTAGTTTAATACATAAATATAAAACAATTTAAAATATAAAAAGCTTATTTGAAGTGGTCTCCATTGGCTGCCATACAGTCCTTTAAACGTTGAGGCCAGTTATCAATAGAAGCACGCACTCTTTCCATGGGAAAATTCTTCACTGCCAATCGTACGGATTGTTTTAGAGACTCCAAATTATCATGGCGTTAGAGCAAGCCGTACTCTCTAAAACTGACCATAAATCATAATCCAGCGGATTAAGATCGGGACTAGACGACGGCCAGTCTTCAGCTCTGATGAAGTCCGAAACGTTCGTTTCCAACCAAGACTGTGTAGACCGAGCTTTATGACCCAGCGCCGAGTCTTGCTGGAAGGACCATTCTTGGTTATTGAACATGGTGTTGTTAAGGGGCTTCACTACCTTCTCAAGAATGGTACCTTGATACACTTGTGCCGATGTTTTGATACCTTTTTCACAAAAGTATGGCTCAGTCACTCCTTCATAGCTAATAACCCCACCAAAGCATCATTGAAGTAGGATAATGCCCACGCTTTTAGCATAAATACGGTCATTTTGTTTGTTAAAATGTTGCTCAATTGTAAAAATTTTCTCATCCGTAAACAAAATTTTTCCGTGACCTCCCTTTGCGTACCGCTTCAGTAGTTGTTACGATTTTACCACCCTATTCTTTTTTCAATTATCAGTTAAGAAATGACCAGTACGTCTCTTATAGGCTGCAAAGTCCTAAGTCATCTTTTAAAATACGCGACATGGTTCTAGGTGCTATCTTAATCTCCCGAGATAAAATCTTTTGCTTTCGGACAGGATTTCCTCGAATTCTTTCCCTTACTGCTTTGACCACCTTTTTCGTACGAACACTACGTGGACGGCCAGATCTTTTTCTGTCACAAACAGAGGAGGTCTCATTGTACCTATTAATAGCCCGGTACACAAACATTTTACTAATACCAAGCGTATGGAGTTTTAAAAATTGCATTTGGCTCCATACCTACTTTGTGTAATGCAATCACAGCGATTCGGTTCCCTTTATCACCCCACTCCATTTTAATATCGCAAAATATTGTACAATGTATTGGCGCCAAAATGAGAAAACTCGATGAACAATCATATAAAAATGACAGATTCCAAATTCAAATATAATATTTTGTTCATTTTTAATTGTAACAGTATTTATGGCCAGACTAAGTATAGATAATAACGGTAAATATTTTGATTAAATTAATATGTCACATCTTAGAAAGAAAACGTGTTTTAATTTTTCAGTACAAATAGGCAATTTCATACTTTAACCCCTAATCCTATTATATTTATAAAGCAGAAAAGTTCGTTTGAACGCGTTAATATCTGAAACTACCAGTTGTGTTTGAAAATCTTTTTGAATTCGATATAGCCCAATTCTTGAGGAAGGGGCACAGGCTATTCAACATCACGGTCCTTTGAATTCAAGAGAAAAAAATAGAAAAAGCTGTTTCCACGGGATACGATACGCGTACGAAGTCGCGGGTTACAACTAGTTATTTATATTTATTGTGAATAATAATCATTAACAGTAAAATTACAGTCAGCGTCAATATTCCGTGTATGTTTTTTTATACCGAACGTGGGTCGTCCCATTTATCGATAAGATAAATTGCGGGCATACAACTCTATGGATTCATTGCTGTTAGCACGTTTATTGCTCCGCGTGCCACGACCGATTGAACAGAGTATAGTGAATATTTACTGACCCGAACGATTCAAGTTAATGTATTGTACTATTTGTATATAAAATAGGGGTGAAGTGTATGCATTATTGGTGTAATTGAAATATATACAGTAATGTAGGTAGGGTATGTGAATTTAAATAACTCTGCACACGTTTGCGAAGACAAACGGGGCGGTGCGTTAACACACCTTAACGATTTTTTTTTAATACAAAGCTCTGTAGCATTTAGCAAAGTAGCATTTTTAAACACCCCGCCACAGAGGTCGTCACAACTCCTTAGCAAACTTTCCTGATTGATTAGACTTTTCTTGCGATACATATTACTGTAAATTTAGTACCAAAAAAGGGTTTTTGTACTGTAATAAAAAAATAGTCCCGTATTGAGTATGCGTAGCTTCATGAATGCATTATGCCGTGAAGCGAACCGTATCGAGCTGCACACAGAAACGAAGTATTAATAAAACAATACAGTATTTAATCGAAACAACTTATATATTCACTCGAATAATAATGTAGCTAAAAAAGTCAGCTAAAATATAGAAAGCAGCTAGTGTTCGGTATTTTATTCTATGCTCATTCTTAGCGTAAGTGATTCACTTCAACATTCACAACAACTTCGCTCGCCTTCTCATTACCCTAACACACAGACAGACAATAATTGTAAAAATATTCATTTTGGTATATGTACCGTGTATACATCCATATACATTTAATAAAAAGCGGTTATTTTAATATTACACACAGACACTCCAATTTTATTTATCTGTATAGATTTTCACAGAATACGTATTTTTTATGACATAAAATAACTACGCATTTTTTTATATATTATAAATAACATAATATGTAATATAATATAATAATAATCTCAAATACAGATAAATAAAATTGGAGTGTCTGTTTGTAATATTAAAATAACCGCTTTTTACTAAATGTATATATACCAAAATGAATATTTTTACAATTTTTGTCTGTCTGTCTGTCTGTTTGTTTGTTCCGGCTAATCTCTAAAACGGCTATACCGATTTTGACGAGACTTTCACTGGCAGATAGCCGATGTAATAAGGAGTAACTTAGGCTACCTTTATTTTAGAAATTTTATTTATTGTTATTAATATAAATAAATAATAAAAAAATTCTAATCCGCGCGGACGAAGTCGCGGGCACAGCTAGTAATAAAAATAAAACTGCAAAGTCCCCCGAAGGGAAGATATTTCCCCCTAAATTTAAGTTTTTCATGTTTTACGCAGGAACCCTAAATATTTACGGGATAAAAAGTACCCTATATTGTGCTCTGAACAGTCGTCTACCTACCAGTGAAAGTCCCGTCAAAATCGGTCCAGCCATTTCAGAGATTAGCCGGAACAAACAGACAGACAGTCAACAGACAAAAATTGTAAAAATATTCATTTTGGTATACGTACCGTGTACACATATGAATTTAGTAAAAAGCGGTATTTTAATATTAAAAACAGACACTCCAATTTTATTTATCTGTATAGAGTATAGATAAACCTATAGTTCTTTAACCTGGGACCATGAAACTTGGTAATTAGGAGTCTCTTTTTGTATAAGTAGGCGGCACCTTGTTGACCTTATTGACGTATAACTATTGTCTCCAAGAGTTGCAGCGAAAAACTTTCTGTATAGGCGAATGTGCTTAAATTTTAATAAACCAACACACTTTGCCACATTACTTGTATAATATTTTAAATATTGTGTAAGTAACGTAAAAATGATTACACATGTGCGGAAATATTCAAATTACAGTCGGTAAAAGATTACAAAACAACAAACTATTCCCATGTAGTTAGGATATGTTCTGGATTAACATTTACGTTGAAGACAAACAGACATGTTCATGCACACGCAAAAAGTAGGGTACATAATATATAACAACCGATCGTAATTAAAATTAGACTGCTAAAAATGAATATCATACATTGGATGAACGTATCTGTTCTAATTATTCCAATAGGAGTTTTTGTATACTATTTTTTTGTAGTTGCATGTCCTGTTTCGAATCGAACCCACAAGCGTTGGTATCAAAAGAGCGTTACTAACCACTGCACAGTAGGACAGTTACAAACTATATTACGACTACTCGTAATACAAACGTTATTTACAACAGAATGTGGGGGGGGGGGGAGGGGAGTGTAGTCAAAAATTCAAAGTTCAAAAGTTAAAATGCAATATTACACTATTAAAGTGTAATATTACAATTTTTTATTTTAAATACTAGACTTAGCCGAATCAGATGTATGAGGTATCGTATCGTTAGAATCCCTACGTTATCCCGGGTAAGAAAGGCAATATAACTTTTTTTTATACCACTAAGGTGGAAACAAGCGTACGGCCTGCCTGATGGTAAGCAGTTACCGTAGCCTATGGACATTTGCAACCACCAGGGGTGTCACTCTTACGTTGCCGACCCAGTAATAACCTCTTCACGCCTTTATTGAAGAAACCCATATTGTAGTCCCTTGGGAAATCCTCCGCAGGGAGCTAATACCACAACTTAATAGTTCGCGATAGAAAACTTCTTGTGAACTGCACAGTGCGCGAACATTGCGGTTCCAGTGTATGAGGATGAACTCCCAGCTGTCGGCGAGCGGTGCGATTGTAAAACGAGGCTGTTGGCATGATGTCGAACAACTCCTCAGAACACAACCCACCACAGTAGGTAACCACAACAGTAGGTGTCGGCATCATATCCAAAAATTCTTTAGAACACAACCCGTTGTATAATTGGTAGAATACACAAAGGGCAGGCAAAATCTCCCGCTTAAACTTGGGGGTTCATTACCGTGTGTACGGATGCTTAGGATCGTCGATATTTTTTACAGCTCATTTCTGAACGGAGTCACACGGTCCAAGCCTCCCACCCAAAGGTGTAGTTCAAACGCGTTTTTATTAGTAGTAGTAAAGGTAGGCGTGTTATTCAATTTACTAATAAATTATCTCTGTATAAACTATTTTTTTTTTTTACCTTGAATAGTTTTTATTACGTAACTTTTTAATTTATCCTTTATATATCTTCACAAAATAACGTGGGACTCAAGTGAAGTCCCGTGAAGTACAAAAAATATCTTCCCCAAATTCATATTGAACTAATTTCTGCTCTACTTATCCACCGGTTTGAGTTATCCAAATCTGTTGATAGGTAGGTAATAAAAAAAACTCCTGAAATCTCGTCTCTCCGAACATGTCATGTTCGGAGAGGCGAGCCGCAAATAACACATCATTGATGTCTTATTTGCGGCTTGCAAAGTATTCATTAGGTACACTAGTTTTGTCTTGCCACGTAACAAACACCAAGTCTTATTTATGCAATAAGGAATTGTAAAAGTGTGGATTTGTCAAGATAAATGTTCCCAAATTGTGCTACTGTAGCTAAATCATTTCTTAGAACTGGTTATTATCGAAATACACTAATAATACTTAGAAATAAGGTAACGTGTTGCATTCATAACAAAACAGAAATGCAAATGGGCAACATCTTCTACACCATCATGAACATCTTTGTCTAATCAAGCAGACGCCGTAGTCTATGGATTCTAACAAAAAATATAGATTTATCAGAATATTATATTCAAACATATTATATTGTCGTTAGATAGATGAATTATGTAACTCCCCGCCTACGATTTTCACACAGCTGTGAGCGTCAAAATACAAGTGATGCGCTTAGTGTTAATATGTTCACAAGCTATGTTGAATAGGAAAAAATAAGCATAACACGTCGTAAAAAATAACATAGGTAATTTATTTGTAGGGTAGGTACGCTTTATTTTTATCAGACCTACATAGTTAATTGTAATTAATAGATAGTATTTATGTAAGAATACGCTGTTATAGGTCTAGTCTAGTATGTACAGCCATAATTACTACACATACATACATACATATAATCACGCCTCTATCCCGTAGGGGTAGGCAGAGACCACTTCTTTCCACTTGCTACGATCCTTACATACTTGTTTCGCTTCGTCCACTCTCATTATTCTCTTCATACATGCTCTTCGGTTTAGGGTACTCTTGACCTGGCCTTTTTTCAGGACGTCCCTGATTTACTACACATTAGTGTTATTATTCTAAAATATAAATAAGATAAGACTGCCAATTAGCTAATATACTTTAAAAATATATATGCTGTATTAGCTAACAGCTATTATGACACTAGACGTGCACAATGTAGTTATGTTGGTGGGTACATACAGAATGCAGACTGGTTAAAATGTCAATGACGCCTATTGTAACTAGGACGGACGAACGCTCGATAAAAAAGGCATAAAATAATTACATAGGTATGTGAATAGTGTCTGCTGATATTACGTTGTCGCTAGATAATCTAAGAACGTTTTTATCAATAGAGCCGGCTGACGGTGGCGTTTTAAACGAGTGAATCATGTCGGATTCACGAGCCGAACAACTCACACAACGCCCGGCGCCGTGGCCGCCATTTTACTTTACGCACCACGTGCTCAAGTGCATAAAATTTACCGAAGCATAGTAAAATTTCAGAAGCATGTCAGGAAGCCACTGTTTCAACCATTAATATACTATACTTTGCTTAGGATCAAAGTAATAATAACAATAATTTCAAAGGAATGTTAGAAAATTATAATAGTAGCCATACTTGCGGTATTTCGCCATTTTTGCCATAAGCAGGTTGTGAAACAACAGCACGCTCCCTCTGGATGCACACTGACGTAGACTACTTTCAAGGTTGACACCAGGAATAATCTTGAAAAACTTTATCAATGTATTGGAACGCCCGTCACTTAGAAAAGTTTTATTACGAACTATTAAAAAGTAAACTGGGCGGGCGTCTTTTCGCAAAGACTTGTATTGCAACTGCGAATGTTGCCGTGTGACTGAAGTGAAGAGTGAGCGAGTGAACAGAGTTCGTGCACACCGGGGGCGCGGGCGTCGCGCGTTCAGACCGAATGCAAAACGACACGAATGCGAGCCGCGCCCTCCCGCCACCGCACATCCACCCCCGCTGATTGATAAAAACTACAACTCATTTTCATTAATCCTCAATTAACTACTAATTAAACAGCCAGAAATCGACTTTCTTTATTATTACATTTACATACAACTTATCCGTCCATCGTCAGTCGTGACAAAGTTATGATTATTTTAACCGTTATTATAAAATGACGTTAGGCAGGGTAGGCACGATTTTCAATCATACAAGATATTTGATGACAGCAGCTAGTCTTAACATTCGTATTATTATGCCGATTACGTATATAGATTAAACCTTTCACAACGTGCTACACTGCAGCCGCAGGAAGCTACGTTCACAAATTCCGTTCATTATTCCCACGTACAACTTTTGCTATACCGTTCTCGTTATTACTACTCCAGAATGTTATGTTATGAATGTTAGAGAAGCGAATGAAGTGTTAAAGCACCGCGTCTTATGGCGCTCGGTTCTCTCCGCCTACCCCGCAAGGGACCTGGCGTGAAGATATACATACTACTCCAGACATAAATTAGGTGTTTTTGTAAAGTATTGGACTTATTGAGAAAGGAATCTTTCTCCTTTTCACGATAAAAGTCATCTAAACCACAGTTCACTATAAACAGTCCATAGGGATTTTACAAATACAACATTCAATATTTTGAGGAATTCAACCCTTAAACGAGAAAGGAATATAGATTATTAATCACTTTATGTGACCAGATTGGTTATCTATAGGAACACTATCACAAACAATTCCGATTAATGAGAATTATAACGATTACTTATCTATTCTGTGCTTTTATATACTAGGACATAGTGTAGCGCAACAGATTCGAAGTGAAGAAGGACGTAGCGTTGTTAGATCTCGCAAGACCAGCCCAACTTGGGGGACGTTGTATTGCTAAATAATTAATTCAAAGGATTTTTAGTGTCTGCGAGTTGTCACCAGGAAGCTAATAGCGTAGTGCTGTGTTAGTAGCGGGGACGCCAACACTTCTAATCAACAACTTTTGTTGTTTGTGGTCTATTACTCCAAGTGTGTCAACCGTCGTATCACAAAAACAAATGAATAATGACAGCTTTTATCTACGTCGTGTTTTTCAAGGAGATTATATATGCATTTAAGAAAATACACTGAAAAGCATATAATTAAAAAAATATGGCTTAATACCTACTATTGTCGATATAATTACACAAACAATAAAAATATTTATTTTATTGTTTGTATAATAATATTAATTGGTCGTGTTCTATCAGAAGGTGATGTCTGGAGCCCTAGAAACCGGCGAGCGTACATGAGAAGAGCAATGAATGTTAAAGAAGCGAGTGAGATATGTGAGGATCGGGTCACGTGGCGCTCGGTTCTCTCTGCCTACCCCGCAAGGGATTTGGCGTGAAGTTATAGAAGAAGAAGTATAATTATATCAAGTCTAGAATAAAACAATACCTATATAAGGTATATTGTAAGAAAAAGATTGCATATTATCTTCTTCCTAGTATCGTTAAGCGACTGCGTACTGATTTATGACATGCGAGAGACTGCCGTCAGACCTAAGGAAAGCGTTGTTTTCCCTCTGGGCAAAACCTTTAAATTAATTATTACTTTATATTGCTTATTAATTATATAATCAACAATTGGAAAAACTAATAAGTAAGTTAATAAAACAACAAATGACCAATAGTAATAATACGCAATGAAAGTTTCCAAAAGTAAATAAATAAATAGGTCACCTGTATAAAAGGTCACACTTCTAGGTTTATTTAAATAGGACCTGTATGTGTAGACCTCATAAAATGGACGGGTCTAAAACCAGTTATGCTACTTTTACTCATTGCTTCGACATTGGAGTAGATTTCGTTTCGAGAGTAATTCTATTGTGTTTATTTTGTTATTCTGAAACCAGCAAGCCGCCGGCATAGTTATAATTTAAAATCTAATTGACAATATGAAAAAAGACATTAGAAAGTTTTTTTCGGCATTTTTTACATTATTGGTCATTTTCGAAACAATTATCAATTAAAAATAATATAAAAAATAGAAATTAATAAAGCAGAAAGATAACAAATACATATTTTTTATCTTTTATATGTAATAGGTACTACAAGAAATAACGGCGTTTGAAAAACCTCACTCGCTATAACATACCTATTCAACTGATATTCATGGATCATAATCAAGTCTTAATTGAAACCGCGAGGCCAAAGGTAGCATGCATGGGCAAAATACGGCTCGCTCGGCTTGGATGATACTACCTACCTACCACAGGGGGGACTCTAATAAATTCCCCAGGAGCATTGTAGTATTCCTGCAAGGGAGTGAGGACTATGTGTAGTTACATTGAATTAAGCGATTTCGAGTATTTTCATATAGTCACGAAAGAAATTTTTAAATAATAACTTTTATTACGGAAACAGCTTCAAAATCGCAACGTCATCATACCTACGTTTCATATATTTTGTACAAGTAGGTTACAGAACTTTTGTTTTGCATCTGATATTTTTTGTTATTTTAGAGTTTATTCTACTTTCTTAACGCTATTTAAAAATCATATTTCACGAACACGTCCTTAAGTAGCATATAAATCACCTAGACATCTTTGAAACTATTTGTGAATATTTTGTTAATGGGTAAGATATGTATTGAAGTATCAAGATTTTGCCTCCCTTTGTGTGTTATATGGATCGTACAATTTGTAGTAAACCGAGATATTATTCAGATATGATGCGCATAGCTCCCCTTCTACAACCGCACCGCTAATCATCGCGAGAGAATTTATCCTCGAACACTGGATCCACAGTCATCGCAAACTGTGCCCTGATCCCTGCCGAACGTTTTTCCAACAGTTCTTTAATAGGTGGTTACTTGGAGCTGAGAACTACTGTGTCTCAAAAATCGATATGAGAATCATAGAAGTTGTTGGATTCAGTTTCCGACACACCAATTTCTATGATCGTTATATCAATTTGAAAGAGTCAGTTATATTCTATTGAACTATTTTGCCTATATTGCAATAAAAATATTTTGAGACAGCAGTTTTTAGCTTCTAAACAGCTAGAGTCCCAAGTAAATAAAAAAGAGATTACCATGTAATCTCTTGACTAGCCTTGGCTCCTTTTAACAGTCTCTTCACCCCATCTGTAGTCTCTTGGAAAAATGTTAGCATATTTTTTTTCCGTCCATGAAAATGTTAACCCCCAAAAGAAGGAGTTGATTTCATAAAGGATTCAGCTTTCAAAGCACCTCTCTCTCTAACAGAACGAGATATTCAATCATTTTTGCCTCCTAGACTCACTTGCCTATATATTTTCTGTTCTCTGTACACCCGTAACTAATTTTTGAATCTAATGGACACCACTTACTGGGGTCGAATTAGACAAGTTTAGGAAGAACGGCTCCAACAGAATGGAATCACATTGCACATCAACGAGCATAAGAGGTTGTAGGAATCATACTAAACAACTCCTCTAAACACAACTCATTCTACAATTGGTAGAAGACCCATTTCTACACAGGACTCCAGGATAAATTATTAGCAGTAGATTCAAGGAAATACAGCTAGAGTCCCAAGTAAATACATTATTCATATATCAATTGAGGAGCAAGTACGACCGCTCACTTAGACGTAGGTGTAACTGAGCGGCCATACCGGAAGAATTAGTACCTAATAAGTATCACTCGCACTTACAAAGTTAATTTAGCAATGTTCATCTAGATTATGTTGACAAACCAACTATGGCAAGTATAACGCGACATACAAACTGAGTAAATTGCTTGCATTAGATCACCATGTGATCGGCAGCTTGGCATTATTAATTTAATAGTAAATAAACTAATCACTGAACAGCAAGTTGTTTTAAATCAAATACAAGTATTGACGCGAAACAACAATCGGCAACCGAGAAGGCGGCTTATCGATTGCCATAACCTACCCACCTACTTATAAAATCTTGATAATGCTAACATAAGTAGAGTACATAATTGACCTAAAATAAAAACGCGATCAGGGATGCACATTGCGTTGAGGCAAAATAAAACAAAACCAAAGGAAAGGGTGTATCGGATGCAATATTTCTTTTAGCAGACTATCGATCGAATCCCCGTGCAAATTTATAAAAGAATAAAAAGCAGTTGGTAATCTGAACTCGGCGATGGCGGCACGTGCGCAAACCAGGCAGCGCCACCTGCCGGCAGGTGCAGGACGCATCGGAACAACTGCGCTATATTGTACACATGCGTTGCATGCAGGTATACCCAAGTGTAATGCCACAATTATTAAACCAATCATTACGAAAATAGTAATCAATGTGAATATTTGCGTGAAAGGATACATCATCGAATTGTCGTCCCTCGGGCTCTAATAAATATGATTATCAAGACAAAAAGTATCCGCTTTTTCTGACAAAATAAAACAGCATTTCCGTAATAGAATTTGCCGGGAATAAAGATAAGATTTTAGAATCTTAGCATGTATTTTACGTACACGTTACAATTTGTGAACGATATACTTAAATAATTTTGACAATTTTAATCTGTGCAATAAGCTATAAATATTGAATTAAACAATTTTTAACGGAAGTATCGCGTGTTTTATTTATTTTGTTGAACCTGACGTTTCGAACGGTTTGCAGCGTCTGTGGTCGCAGGAAGACTAAGGTGATATTTGTCTTACATTAGTTATTCAATTATTACATCAACAACCTACGCAAGAACCCAGACCTTACAATTCTCCGTGCAGATAAAGGAAACGCAACAGTAATCATGGACACGTCGGAATATATCAGTAAAATTCAACAACTTTTGTCCGATGATACCGCTTATAAAAAGGTAAACAAAGACCCCATCGCAAAAATTCTCACTAAAACTAAAGAATTAATAAAGAAACACTCCGAAAAACTGGATCTAGACGTAAACATGCTTGTACCTTCTTTCGTTAAACCACCAAAACTGTATGGATTACCTAAAATACATAAAAACAGCATTCCTTTACGACCCATATAGTTAGCCAGATTGACACACCAACCTACAAACTGGCTCGACATCTATCGAAGGTATTCTCACAACTTCGTGGACATACAAGTGCATATGTTAAGGATTCCTACTATTTCATTAGCCAAATAAAAGACCTAAAATTGACTAGTGATTAAACTATGGTCAGTTTTGATATACAGTCACTATTCACCTGCCTACCTGTACAAGACTGCATAGAAATTGTGAAAAGGAAGCTTCGTGAAAATGACATGCCTGAGGAATATGGAGAACTTCTAGAACTTTACTTAACATCTGGTTATTTTCTTTGGAATGACGAATTTTACACCCAAATCGATGGCGTAGCTATGGGCTCTCCCATTTCTCCTGTTGTCGCTGACATTTTCATGGAAGACCTTGAGGAGAGAGCGCTGTCGATGGCACCGGCTGTGCCGAAGATGTACAAACGATACGTAGATGATACTTTTGTTGTCATACCCAAAGATAAAGTGTCTATATTCCTACACCACCTTAATTCCATCAACAACAAAATAAAATTCACCATGGAATTAGAGGCAAATAATTCACTAGCATTCCTTGATATATTATTTACCAGGAAACTTGACAACTCACACAGTGTATAGGAAACCCACCCATACAGACAAATATCTCAATGGTAACTCACACCACCATCCATATCAGTTGGCTACCATAGGCAAATCTTTGTTTCAGAGAGCACACTGCATCTGCGACGCTGAGCATCTAGAGGAGGAACTCCAACATGTCAAACAAGTACTGCGGAGCAATAGTCACAAACTCCCTCGCATGCGTCACAGAAGCCGCCCGAAGCCACCGTTCGTTGAACGTCAACCTGCCATCTTACCACACTTAAAGGGAGTCCCAGACAAAATTGGCAACATCTTACGGCGAGCTTCAATTTTAAAACTTATTTCAAGCCCCATAAGAAGATCAGTTAATCAGATCAGGGGATATTAGACTTGATAGGTCTTAGAAGACCTATCAAGTCTAATATCCCCTTACAAGATGGCAGGAGTATACAAATTAGACTGCGAATGTGATTTATCATATATAGGGCAAACAAAGAGAAGCGTAGGTACTCGTGTGAAAGAACACATTGCTGACATGAAGAATAGGCGCGATAAAAACTCTGCAGTATGTGAACATACACTGGACCAGCCAAACCATTACATCCGGTTCGATAAACCACAAATCCTCGCGAAGAAGAATCGTTACATGCCGAGAATGTTGCGCGAGGCTATTGAAATAAGAAAACACCCCATTTTCAATAGAGAAGATGGTTGGCAAGTACCACCTGCTTGGGATTCAGTCCTAAAAATAATCAAGTCCCAAATCCAAAGATCTACTAAAAATGTTCGGACACTGAACGATTTTTGTGTGAATCGGAACATATATAATTAATCCATCCATGTCGGTAGATGTAATAATTGAATAACTAATGTAAGACAAATATCACCTTAGTCTTCCTGCGACCACGGACGCTGCAGAGCGTTCGAAACGTCTTAGAAGACCTATCAAGTCTAATATCCCCTTACAAGATGGCAGGAGTATACAAATTAGACTGCGAATGTGATTTATCATATATAGGGCAAACAAAGAGAAGCGTAGGTACTCGTGTGAAAGAACACATTGCTGACATGAAGAATAGGCGCGATAAAAACTCTGCAGTATGTGAACATACACTGGACCAGCCAAACCATTACATCCGGTTCGATAAACCACAAATCCTCGCGAAGAAGAATCGTTACATGCCGAGAATGTTGCGCGAGGCTATTGAAATAAGAAAACACCCCATTTTCAATAGAGAAGATGGTTGGCAAGTACCACCTGCTTGGGATTCAGTCCTAAAAATAATCAAGTCCCAAATCCAAAGATCTACTAAAAATGTTCGGACACTGAACGATTTTTGTGTGAATCGGAACATATATAATTAATCCATCCATGTCGGTAGATGTAATAATTGAATAACTAATGTAAGACAAATATCACCTTAGTCTTCCTGCGACCACGGACGCTGCAGAGCGTTCGAAACGTCAGGTTCAACAAAATAAATAAAACACGCGATACTTCCGTTAAAAATTGTTTAATTCAATGTGTAACAATCGCGAAAACATAAGCAATACTAAGCTATAAATAATAAATATGTTAAACCTAAACCTAATTGAGGGGTCAAATCACGAAACAAAATTACAAACAAATGATTACCATTATTATGAAAAATCATTTTGATTGACGAAGCAAATTTTATTAATAAATTCATTATTAACTTACGTTCCGCCTCGAACCGACAAATTGGTAGGCGATAAATTTGAAATAAAGGTGCAGTCTTTAATTAGATTAAGGCTAAGCGAAGTAATTTGGAAAAAAAACAGGACAATATTCTATTGTAGTTAGATTAATTATTTATGTGCTTTATTGCTAACATACGCATACAATTTCATTAATAAATATCTAAACATAAAAGCGATAGTGATTTGTTTGCATTTTCAAAAAGAAAAAGAAAATTCGAAATGAATTAGACAAATATTTTCGACAGGGCATTTTTATCTAAATTTCATTCCCAACATTTATTCACTGTTGCTAAATATGCTTGAGCTTTTGATTATAGGCATAATATTGATTTTTTGCATTTACGGCGGCACTGATTTGGAATATTATTTGCGTTTGAGTGGATCATTGGATGGTTTAGATTCGCAATTGGATCCAATAGGCGGTGTTGAATTTAATTTAAGGATCTTATTATCTTATTATGTTACTATATTCGGCTCCTGCCCGAAAATAGTAATGGTTAGATGTCAGGTTAGCTATAGTGACATGTGTATGTCACTAGCACGTATTTATTCTCAACCAGATGTTGTTTACCTAAATCAATTCTGATTTTCTAGGCCTGGCGCATCACATGCATGAAAAAATATTTCAGATGCAAAACAAAATGACGAGTAGTACCATCCTGATTACATAATTATACTGCAAATTTCCTAAGACTGCCTGTCAAAACAATATTTGCTGTTTCAACTTATGTAAGGCAGCTGCGCCGAGTTGGCCGTCACTATGCTTCACCAATGTATGAATACATCACATTATATGGTACGACCGTTATTCTGATATCATATTCAGTTTCCTGGAGTTTTAGTTAGCATCAGATAATCGACGAAAACAAACGGAGTACCTCACTTACCGGTTATATTACAGATGCGCAGAGTACTCGGCCGAGTAACTCGTTTCACATGCCGAATAAACGGTTAATGCAATTTATTGTTAAAAACATAGTTTCTTGTTACTGAGATAATAGAAATAAATAAGCATATTTCATTTGAGTAATTAACATTTAATTATTTCAATCACTGAAATGGAAAATTACATCTATCTACAACTTTCACGCCAAATCCCTTGCGGGGTAGGTAGAGAAAACCGAGCGCCACGTGACTCGATCTTTATATACCTCATTCGCTTCTTTAACATTCATTGCTCTTCTCATGTACGCTCGCCGGTTTCTATGGCTCCTGACCTTACCTTCTGATAGAACACGACTAATTTGATCATGGTAGGTAAATCTTAGCCTTCCTCGGCTCCTACATCCTTCTACTTTTGCATTGTATATCTGCTTCGTCATTCTTTTTACATGTCCGAACCAATGAAGCATGCCTCTTCTTATTTTAACACCGGCGCTTTCTTTCAGGCCAAATCTATTTCTAACATCATCATTGCGATATATATGCATACGGTCTACAAGCCTTACGCCACAAATTTTGCGCAACGCTCACATTTCGACCGAGTTTATCCTATTTCCATGCTCTCTCTGCCATAGCCAGCTCTCGTTTCCATAAGTAAGCGTTGGGACCAGCACCGCATTGTGTATAGCGAGCTGTGCCTTCTGGCTCAAATTTTTACTGCCAAAAAGTTTTCCTAACGCTCCATTCACACTATTCCCAGCAGTCAATCGTGATTCCACATCTGTGGTATACCTTCCATCCTTGCTGAAAGCGCATCCAAGACATACAATCTCATCCACTTGTTCCAACACTTCATCATCAACCGCAATCCTTAGATTGGTTTTGGTTTTCTCTTTCAAATACCATTATCTTTGTTTTCTTCGTATTCAAAAGTAAGCCTTTCCCCATACATTCTTCTTTCATCATTGTGACCAGTTTGCAGGTAAGATGATGTTTCTGCTTTGGGTTCTTAGGGTCATTTGGGTGTTCCGTACATACAAATAAAAAGCATGTTACTGGAATTAAACCTAAGCCGTAAACCAAACCGGAGCTAATATTACATAAGACTGACGGAACTTTTATAAAGTGTTTTCTTGTAATATCAACTAATATACAAATACTGTTGTACAAAAGAAAATAGGTATGTTACTCTACTAAACTACCTGGGTACAAATGAAAAGGGTTATTATATAACTTATTTGTTATTATATAAGTACTGTAATCTGTATTTTGTTTAATATAAAAGAGTACACTACTCTTTCAATTCGAAACTAATAATAATCGGATCGCTTTGTAACCGTTTTGTCATATAAATTTTAACTAATATCTTCAATTACATTTTCGTAATCATCGCAGAATAAAAATCATTCGTCACAGCAACACTAATAAGTGCACTCCAGAAAATACTTCGGAATTGTGCATCGAAAATAACATATTAATCCTGACATTGCTAATACAGAGTTAAGCGAAATAACTGGTGGATTTATAGTTAAACTCTAGGTTTCGCTTACTTCTGGTAAAGCAAGGTCGTCGACTAAAGGTTGCACAGAGTTAACAACTAACTCCAGGTAATAAAGGTTAATATGCAAGTGTTTATTTCAAAACCTTCTCGTTATCCCGTTTATTAGGATTGGCGAGGTCCGCTACCTAAGCCTAAGGACTTGGCGAAGATACAGATTTTCACATAGAGCGACTGCCGTGAGATCTCCATGAGCCTGAGGGAAAACTAGACCTTTCTTAGGTTAGGTCACACATCTTTCGAAAATATTTTCATGGGGGCGTGAGTTTCGTCACGATGTTTTCTATCACCGCCAAAAAAGTGATATTTAATGCCAACAAGTTAATGAAATTAATAAAAAAAATGGTTAATCATTAACATTGTGGTTAAATTGATTGCATCTATAAATTACTTTATATAGGTTTAAGAGTATATCCATGTGACGCACGGTTCTCTCTGCCTACCACACAAGTACAACGGCAAGATATAGTCCACCATGTCTGTATTTAAAAATAAAGAAATTTGGATGATAATAATATTTTAATTTTTTCGCGAGCGGTAGCAACTTGAATAGCTATAGCGGGCATGTAGAGCCTTGTATGCAGAGATTTGCTGGAAAACCTACCTACTAGCCAGCAAGTTTTGTGTTCAAACAGTACAGTAATGTTTCATTGCTAAGACGTGTTTCTACTATTATTTCTTACTAGCTGCTGCCCGCGGCTCCGCCCGCGTGGTGTCAAATAACGTAGCCTATGTGTTAATCCAGATCATAATCTATCTACGTGCCAAATTTCATTCAAATCCGTTCAGCCGTTTAAGGGTGAAAGAGCAACAAACATCCGTCCATACATACAAACTTTCGCATTTATAATGTTAGTAGGATATTTCACCGCCAATGCTTCGTAGTAATGAGTGTAAAATGGTACTTATATATATGACAGTTTGGTTGATGTTTTTGTGGATGGAAGATGTTTTTATAGTCATAGATACGTTGTACACGCTCTAGAATGGCAATACGAAAGTAAGGTAATTGCCCACCTCGCATTCAGTTGGGCACGCTATCGCGTCACGTCTATACGTACTTCGCCACAAAGCGTAAATAAGTTATTTCTGGCAAAAATGCCTTCCTGTGTTTTTAGATGGTCCACAAATTACACGGCAACTGTTAAAGTCAAGAAAAACGTGTCATTTCATTTGTAAGTACAGTTTTTTTTTATTAAAAACATAGTAAATGTATTTAGTTTTTAGCAATATTAAAGCGGGTCTAGTGGCAGCCGTTGCTAGGGGAAGTTCAGGAAAATTTAACTATCACGTTATGAATACAAATTGTGAATTAAATTTATTCCTAACTTTGTTTTATATTAAGTAATACGCCTACCTACCTTATTTTCAATTATTAGATACTAGTAATACTACACGTTCTAGAAAAGAATGAAGTGAATAGAATATTACTTATCATTTATTTCTTTCCATTTTAGATTATCTAGATGGTTTGATGAAAAAAAAAATGGTTAAATATTTTTTTTATTCTACGTCGGGAGGCATATAAGCATACGGCCCACCTGATGTGAAGCGGGTACCGTAGCCTATTAACGCTTGCGATATATTAATTATCACTCGCGCGATGTCTCCTCTGCTGCTTACACAACAACTCCTTGGGAGCTTACTGGTGACCAAACTCACACGTAGGAACACAACAACCCTCTAGGGTGTTGTTATTTGGCTGCGGTTTTCTGTGAGGTGGAGGTACTTCCCCAGATGGGCTGCTTTGATGCGCCCTACCTTTCTTAAAACATCCAGACCAAGACAAACTGACATGTTCATGCACACAAATGTTTGCCTTGTGTGGGAATCGAACCCACGAGCGTTGGTATCAAAGCCGCGTCATTCACGACTGAGCCACCGAGCTCGTCAAATTTCGAGTCGTCATTTAAAGTGTTTCCTATATCGCAATGATGTATTTTCCTCTTTAAATTGTTATTTCCTAGAGCAATATCCGACTTATAATCACAGGCTTCACCTAATACGCGCTATTATAGTGAAGTTAAAATATATTTCGCGCATTAAAATAGTCTAGATTAGAAAACTGATTAAAAAAGACAAAAAAGGAATAAGTTAAGTTTATTTGAGGGAATAATATTTTATCAAATACGTATTTTTTTTATTCACTCACAAACTGACTAGATATTATTTTATAATTTCATTGTTCACAATTCATATTACGAAAATAGATGTTTTGTACATAATTGGTTTTATTATTTTAAACACTAATTAAATTCAGAGTTTTTCCCCAGTCTCCTCCATATCGGTAAATCAGTGCTCGCGCCAATGAGCGCTCAGCAGCAATCAATACGTAACTAAAGATGTATATTCATCCCTTTCTAATGACAGGTATTCCCTATCATTTGTCTCTTTTTAGAGCAAAGTGTGATAATAAATAACTGTACGTAGATATAGTAGTACTTGCGCCATTTTAAAATACAAAAATGTTCGTGTATAACGTGTCTACCTTTGATACGTCGCTGGCGTACACAATTGTTATAGTTAATAATGAGAATATGTAGCCTCTTCGCAGAATGTTTGGTTTATCCTATGTTTGACGAACTAAGTTTCGGCAAAACCTGAAATATATTCCAATTTCATGTATTTATTATTAGCTAGGCTAGGTAATTTGTTCAGACTTAGTAGAGTTAATTCTAGGTGCGGCCAGGGCAAATTAACAACGCAGATTTATACCTACCACACTTGTTGCACACTTCAACAGGTTTATAAACGTTAGCCTAAGGCTTTGTCAAACAGCGAGCTCGGCGGCAGCGTGGCGCTGGCGCGACGCGAGGCTGGCGGGTCGCAAGCGCGGCGCGAGGCTGGCAGGTCGCAAGCGCGGCGCGGTTAGTCACACTGCAGGCAACACACCACCCCGCGCTAGCGCTGCGCCAGCATCCCGTCGCGCCAACCAGGAAAGCGTGACTTTTTATCTAATAAACAGTGCAACCTTAATATAACGACTTCCTGGAACTAACAAATTCTTCGTAATCCCCTTGAATTGTCCATAAGAGTCAATGTAAAATATGCCTTTACATTGCGAACATTTTTTGGGAAGAACCTCTTTATAACGAATTTTCAA
The DNA here is from genome assembly GCA_947507595.1 of Pyralis farinalis. Taxonomy (NCBI): domain Eukaryota; kingdom Metazoa; phylum Arthropoda; class Insecta; order Lepidoptera; family Pyralidae; genus Pyralis; species Pyralis farinalis. Next base: position 23,212,787 of record OX382265.1, on the reverse strand, counting down.
CTATCAACAAAAAGTGTAAATATCTCAAATTAATAAATGTGAATGGCGAAGATACAGATTTTCACATAGAGCGACTGCCGTGAGATCTCCATGAGCCTGAGGGAAAACTAGACCTTTCTTAGGTTAGGTCACACATCTTTCGAAAATATATTCATGGGGGCGTGGGTTTCGTCACGAGGTTATCTATCACCGCCAAGAAAGTGATATTTAATGCCAACAAGTTAATGAAATTAATAAAAAAATGGTTAATCATTAACATTGTGGTTAAATTGATTGCATCTATAAAATACTTTATATAGGTGACGTGAGCTGGGCGCGGAGTGGACCAGCGCGGCCGTGACGTGTTAGTTGTAAAATTTTACAGATTTGTATACAAATACGAACAAGGACGTTGAAAAATTGGTTGAACAAGTAAATATTCGTTTATATCAATTAATTCGTTGAACTGAGTTTTGTTATGTTGAGATTAGATTGGTCTAAAATTTGTTATAAAGAGGAATCTTTAACAATAGTGCGAGCCGCAGTGTTTTACGATAAAAAGCGTGTCGAAACCTGTCGCGACATGGATCATATACAATGGGATTATTGGTGGGAATGTTATATAAAGGTTTTGGGTTAACAAATTCATTAATTAGGGGTAATTTACACTTTTTGTTGATAGTTGAAAATTCGTTATAAAAAGGTTGTTCGCAAAAAATGTTCGCAATGTTAAGGTATATTTTACATTGACTCTTATGGACAATTCAATGGGATTTACTAAGAATTTGTAAAATCCAGGAAGTCTTTATATTAAGATTGCACTGTATTATTAGATAAAAAGTGACGCTTTCCTGGTTGGCGCGACGGGATGCTGGCGGGGCGCTAGCGCGGCGTGGCGTGTTGCCTGCAGTGTGTCTACCGCGCCGCGCTTGTGACCCGCCAGCCTCGCGTCGCGCAAGCGCCACGCTACCGCCGAGCTCGCTGTTTGGCAAAGCCTTAAACTTTTGCAACAGCTGTGAAATTAATTTGTTATGCAATAATAATACGCGTTCAAGACTGTTACAAACTGTTCTGATTAAAAAATTGGATAAGTAGTTTGACAATGAAACTTTTGCAAAATTACTAATTTAATTAAAGTGTTCATCATATTCCTCGGCTCCTACATTCTACTTTCGCGATGTAGGTATATTTATTATAAGATATAAATTATATTATAAGGTAAAAAAGATAAAGATAAAAATTCTTTATTTGCCATTGGGCCCTCGCGGGCACTTAGACACGTCTTACAGTTTTTGAAATATAATCTTATTATATCTTTTTACTTTTTCCTTTTTTTTCTACTAGCATTTCGGAAATGACCATTGGCTAAGAAGAAATGCCGAAAGAAACTTGCCAATATAGGTCTCTTTTAAAATTGTCAATTAGATATTACAAGAACAAAAAATACATAAGTATATTGGTACAATAATGATAACAAATGGTAAAATTCAAAATTATTAAGGACAGGTAGTCTGTGCTGAATTATTTCCAGACATCTTTGAAATTGTCAATTAGATATTACAAAAACAAAAAATACATAGGCATATTGGTACAATAATGATATCAAATGGTAAAATTAAAAATTATTAGGGACAGGTAGTCTGTGCTGAATTATTTCCAGACATCTTTGTAAGTTACATATTCATCAATTCTATTCTATAATAAGCCCTTCTACTATGTACACATACACAACTTATTTCTACTTCTAAGTTTTTGACTGAAGTTTGAGAACGACTTAAAATTTTTACGGGCATACATTATGTTTTCATAAATATATTGAGAAGTAACAGTGAGGATATTTATTTCTTTGAACAGTTCCCTAAGGGATTCTCTGGAGCCCATGTTATAAATAAAGCGAATGGCTCTTTTTTGTAAGATAAAAATTGTCTCAATGTCAGCCGCTGTTCCCCACAACAGTATACTCGTACCATAACGACATAATGCTGTGAAAGTAGCTGAAATAGACTGAGCGCGCAGTAGCCACATCCGTCAATTGCCTGATTCTCCTAACTGCATATATAGCAGAGCTGAGCTAGTTTATTTATGTGGGGGCCCCATTGTAATTTGGAGTCTAATGTAATTCCAAGAAACACAGTGTTATTAACAAATTCGAATTTATTATTCCCAATGAGAACTTCTGTATTGGTAGAACTCAATTCGTCAATCTCTACTCTTTAATTATTTTTACAAGTCCGAGAATATGCTTGTTTTTAAGACCGACTATCTTACTTTTTAGATCAACTTTCTTTCTTACTATCAAGTAATATACAAATACATTATAAATATATAAATACATTGCGAACTCTGCTTACAAGAGTTACGAATCAAATTTTGCGCAACGGTCGCATGTCGAAAATAAATTTATAATTTGTAAACAAGTCGTGTATGTTGTGTGCGATAACAGCTGCAATCTTAGTACCTATGTACCGACATCAGAAATTAAGCTATATACTTTGGCTGTGCATACACAAAATTTATAAATATAAACAAAAAGAAGGCCTTTGAAGGTCAAGCTAATGAAATTAAACAATTATTTGAATAAAAAATGCCACCAATAATAAAATAGTGTAAGTACGTAATCATAGCGATTCCCTAGCTTTGAGAGAAATAGAGATGTCCGAAATATTTTTATCTTAATACAAAATCAAACGGAGGGTATTTTTATATATAGAGTAGGTATAAGCAAACAACACGGAATAATAAACAATATTTGCTAGGATACAAAAAAAGGCACGTTTAATTCTTAATTCTGAGACAATTCTAAGGAGACTCTCTCTGACCCTCGAAAGGCACAAATCAGTACAAAAATTCTAAGTTAGCCAAAATAACACTAATAAAAATGGTCTTCGAAAGTATGTAAAAGTAAAAGAAAAAAAAATATCGCCACAACGTATCACCTTGTCAAAATAAAGGATATTTTTTGAATTATTGTCATTAAGATTGTCTTAAACTAATTAACAAAATAAAATATTTTGAATAATTATCAATTCATTCTTATAATATTGTAAAAATGTTCATTGAAATTAGAACAAAAGTTTATTTTTTATACTAAATCTAACAACTTAACATATTCCTGTACCTAAGTTAGGCATGACTGGTCAAACTTAGATGATTCGTATTAAGTTTTGGCGTTTTGACTGTCCAAGTTTGTCTCCCTTGAATTGGAAATAAATTCGTTACTTGCGCTATTTTATTTGGTTGTTTGATCAGTGGTTAACTATACTAATGGTTAAAATACGATGATTAATTAGCCATTTGTTAAAAATGACCGAACATCGTTTTTTGATCGATAGTTAACCTGACTATAGTCAAAAGCAACTAACAAATGAGTATTTACTTTTAACAATTAGTTGAATAATTTAAGTAACTGTGCCGATTTTATATAATAAAATATCATAAATTTAAATATAGTCCGATATTATGATACTCGGAAAACACTTCAAACGATAAAGTTATTGTAGAGTATGTTTAACAACCGTCAAAATGATTCAAATTCAGAATAGGGAATATGCATGAAAATATTTCGGGCAGATTAAAATAGCAACATGTGTCGTGGTAATAATTAAAAACGTCAATTTTTTTTGTTTACAGTGTACTAAACGTGAGAAAAATTAAAAATAAATTTAAACGAAACTATTATTGCCAGTCGATATATAAATTTCTCGGCACAAATTAAAATCTACCATGTTTATTATTATAGCAACACTACTGACTATTGTTAAATATAACCAGTTAAAAACGAGTTGAATCAACGTATGACAAACTTAACTATTCAATACGGCGTTAACTATTATTATTGGTCAATTTAACCATCTGTTTACTGAGTAAACAGATGGTTGAATTGCCCAATGGTCACATTTAACTAAGTTTAAGCAATGGGGCCCTAAGCCTCCTTAAAGCCAAAATTTTAACCAGTCAAAACTAGACGTGCCGCATTTTATATATCTGAATATAACATATTATATATCTATCAATATTTAATAAAAAAAACTATTACATACCCCTTTTTACAAAAATTACGCGGACGGAGGAGTATGAAATTTGTCACAGTTGAAGCTTATATCGAGAAGTGCAGAAAGGTATCTTTTTTTATAATAATGCTTCAAAAATATGTACATTAAATTTCTAAAAAACCATTACACTACCATGCGTTTGATACACAAACACATATGTACCCAAAAAGGAAACTCTTTTGTTTACCGTTAAAGTCTGTGGTCAAACTGAGAAGAGATTAATAATTACTGGTCAGTAATTTTATTTGCCTATAGTCTTACTGAAAAAATATTTTTTGTTTATTGTTGGACTCTGTGGTCAAACTGAGAATAGATTTAAATTTCTCAATGTCAAAAATAATTATAAATGATAATGTCAGTCATAGTTTATCTAATAGATATGTGTGCTTTATATATTAGTAATTCAAATTCGACCACTGGGCAACCACTAGTATAAATAGGCAGTGTGTGAGACAAAGAATAGCTACCCTAAAAAAAAGAGGCGTACTGATAGATTCGGGCGACAGGGTTCAGAGACGCTAATTTTTGTTGTTCCATTTCTATACAGGTATTTCGGGTTTGAATTATATAGTACCTATTTTTAGTGTAGCAAACGCGAACATCGCTTATAGTCTACAGTTAATGGAATTTGTGATCGGAAACTCATTTGAACGGACTATCTACCGCTATCTTCTTCCGCGCCGCATTCGAGTCTCACGGAATATCTTCATAAAGTCTATAATAGCAGAATGGTAGAGAGGACTACATTATATAAAACAGCCAATAAGCTAAACTAAGACAAGTGTATACATGGCACAATAATAATGAAGAATTGTATAGATATTATCATTTGTTTTATTTTTTATTTTTGATTTCTTATTTTTTTTATTTTTCATTGACTTCTTCCCGCGCTTTTGACGACTGACATTGCTGTTATTATACTTGAAATTTTTACAATTCAGTATAAAAATAGTATTATGTGAAAATTTCGATAGTATTTTGTAACTTAAGTGCCAGTGAAATTATAGAGTAATAATGTAAAACTTAAATATAACACATCTATATACTTTTGGAAGACGTAAACAAGTTCATGAAAAATCGTAAAAATCACTATCGTTTTACGGGTGGTATTTAAACTGGATTGATTTGGCGAGGTACCTTTCGAAAGTACTTTTTCAGCACAGTTCCTGAAGCTGGAACATAGTATTAAGATTTTAAATGGTTCTAAACTGAAGACTTGGCTGTATGAGCTAGATCCCTTTGCCTTTCCCCTCGGGGATAAAAAGAGCAAAAAAAAAAATATCACATCACTTTTGTGTTGTTGTGTGCGGTACATACATACATAAAAATATTAAATCCCTTTTGGTTTCACTGAAACAGTTGTGCGTTAACTAATAAAATGTATCGTTTCGCGTTGCTCATGTTCAGTGCTTTGGTAAGTGGTTAAAAATGTAATATAAACGTTTTAAATGAATCTAAGTAGAAAAAAATTAGTATTTATGTAAAAATTGACATATATATATATAATATATATATATACTTTACATTCATGAAACAGATAAAAGCTAACGCAACACAGCATGTTTATTTAGTGCGTACATTTTTTTAGAATTAAATTTGATTCGACTAGCCAAGTAACTTGCTAAATGTGTTCTATAATTTGCATGTTAATTAATACCGTACCATACCACTAACCTTTGGTCTTGATGATCCTCCTGTTCAAATATTTGATCATGATCCTCCTGTGATAGAGTAAGCTCACTAAATTGCTGCTCCACCGAATTAGACATTTCACTTATTTCTTTTCACAATTCTTATGTTTATATATATTTGAATACTGATGAATAATTGGAATGTTAGCCCGTGTCACTAGGAATCTATTTTAACTCATAACTTAGGGGGGTCCGAATTTCCGGAGCGTGAATATTTGAACGATCAAGAATGATTACGATGATTCGATCTAAGCCGGCCGGTCGCACACGTGGTTTGCTTTAGATGTAATGTTTATTTTTGTATTACATAATTTGATACAGGTTAGGTAAAGGAAAGGTGTCGGTGTCGATGGGAATGTCAGTACATAAATGCGACTGGTGTCGTTATCGGTCCAATGCTGGGTCGGCGGCGTCGCCGAGCGAGCGGCGGGATCGCTCGGGGTATGTATGATATGGAGAAGGGATGGGCGCGAGCGGCACGTGTGCGCCGTGCGTACGGTTCGTCTGCTATAGAGATCACTACTCAACTGAGCTGCCTATCTGATGTGACGTGCGTGACTGAACGAGGCGAGGCGAACGACGACGCCGACTCGATTCTCCTTGCATCCATTTCGTGTGGATTTTGTTTGAGAATGCGCGCGCTGGGCGTGGCTCTAGTCGGGGCCCGCGGGGAGAGCACACCTTAGTGAAGCGCAAGTATCGATTTTATTTTATCGAATTTGAAACTGGGAGTGGTAGTTTCGAGTAAACAATTTATTTTTAATACTGGATTTCATTATTAGATTTCTCGTTCTTTTTCCCATCTGTAAATCCAGCCGCTTAATATATTATGTGTAGACACGGAACCTATTCTTTTTATTGCACGATATAAGAGTTCCTGTGACTGCACATGAAGATAACACCGGTGTGACTTCCAAGTACACTCAAGATACAACTCTACAACTGTTTATTTTTTTGTTGTTAATAGCTATGGGCTAGTAGCTATTTAGATCTACTTGGGGTTCCTCAATCTGGTATAGTACCAGATTGATTATGTAATTTTACACACAGACTGATGATGTAGTATTTATACTGGCGGACGGCAAGTCGAATGGTTTTAGGTAATTATTTACGTTACAGTAACTTTTAAACCAGCCAAGTGGGATATAAAATAAAAACATACTTTGATTTTTGGCCAAATCAAAAGTACCCAAAACCGAAGAGCATGTATAAAGAAGTTGATGTGTGTGGAAGAAGTGAGAGGGGTATATTTGGATCGGTGCACCTGGCATCCTATAGTCTCTGCCTACCCTAATGAGAGACAGGTGTGATGATATGTATGTATGTATATACTTTGAGTTTATTCCATTTATATTTCACTTTTCATATATTAAATAAGAACTATCCAGTACAGCTGAGTAGTCACGCCTACAATCCTGTAGAACAATTCGTCTAGTTCCAGAACATTTCTTATCGAAACTGCCGGGTTCCAATTTATTGTTTTTATTCAATTAATTCATTCAAGTTATTATTGCAGATATCATGACTTGATTTTTTTAATTATTCCATCGTATAAACTACGACGAGCCATGAATGAAGCCATGAAGCCAGCTTGTAACGTTAAACACCATAATATTTGTTATTTTATTTAATTAATATATTAATTAATAAATGAGTTAATTCTTAATATTATACAATACAACCAAATATATGTTGGCCTGGCCGAATTGTATATTTATATATATATATATAATTTAATAATTTGAATGTGTAGTAACGTAACCGTTCGGTGCGTTCACCGGTATTATTTAGGTATTGGTGTAATATTGCTACAGCGCTACAGCTTAGACATCAAAATATTTACTAAATCGTAACACAAACTTTCTGGCGATCTTACAGCAACAGAAATTGCTAGGAATTTGCAATCGTCGAGGTCGAGGTAGGTATTCTGCAATGATTGTAACTATAATCATTCTGTTCATCCAGAACCACGTCAAAGCCTGGTGGCAATGCACCCATCCTGGAGAGGTTGGTTTCACTCAGATTTTGTGCTAAATAATGATCTATTTTACCCTTACTACGTATTTTTGAATAACGACAATTATTAAGTTGAGTTTCTTTAAAAAATATCCAAAAGGCATGTGAATAAAAGATGTATTTTCTATTGTACTTGTAATTAAATATTTATAGTGTGAAGTTTATATTGCTATTATTCTCTTGTTAACATTAACGCTAACAAATCAATCAGCATTTATTTGTATTGCACACTTGAACATTTGCAATAGACTATTATGGCTACATTAATAACGCAATCAAATATATACAGATTTGCAAATAGACATGAATTGCGGTGATATCGACAACAGTGTATCGATTTAGGCCAATCACTACAGGCGATAGCAGTTCGTGAAGTATATTTGTTAGTGGGTCCGTACGACAGCGCCCCTCGGCCCTCGCCTGTGCGTGCGTTGTGCACAGCGTTCGGCCGGGGCCCGCGGAGGGCGGTCGCCTGACACCGCCTACTTCGTCTGGTACAGGCGTCGCCCGCCTCGTGTCCCGCTTCACCTTCAAATTACAAGTACTGTGTAGAGACGTCGATCCAAGGAGAGAAAACGCCCTTCGAACCACTGCCTGCCTTGTGTCGATAGTTATTAAAATCTACAGACTAAAACTTTTAATTCGGAAAGAGTTAAAATAAATTAACTGATATTTTATTCTTATAACAAACGCATACTAGACATTTAAATAATAAAATAGTTTGAGAAACGACACGCCCGATATCATAAAAGGCACAAAATCGAAATGAGGCCAGTTGCAAAGAACCTCGCCGCATACGCGTCGCGAGACGCGTGCGTTTCGTTCGGGCGAAGAGAGCGGGCGCACTAAACTGAGCTCAATTCACCAACGCCTGCAACACAACCATTCACGTCATTCGAATGATTCATTTCGGTTGACGAAAGCACTTCAATGGAATGGTTTGTCGTTATTATCATGGCAATTTATAATAAAATAACACTTTATTATATCAATGTTATATTTCAACGCTCCGGCATCAAATACAATATTTTTTCTACATATTGTATCTATTTCTGGAATAAAACCCGGAAGTTTTTATGATTGATAAAATCATGCCTCTTGCGATAACTTTGGTAAAGTCGCAGACTTCTCTCTTTATAATTTATCAAACAATCAAGAAAAAAAAACACTACACTATGAAATTATAAGTAAGTACCTAGGTAGCCTAATTATCGTATCTGTAGTAGTCGTTTAATGGTCAATCAATTTATATAATAAGACATGGACATAGGTACTTTCTATTCTATAACTTCACGCCAAATCCCTTGCGGAGTGGGCAGAGAGAAATAAACATAAACGTACCTACATTGAATTCGTATAATTACTAGTACTTACATTTTTAATTATTATATTAATGGTTATCGAATTTTTGTATGTCATTCCAGTGGGCATTTTTGTACAGGTCGGGTTTTATATTTAACTTTAATTTTCCACTAAAATATTAATTAAAATTTATCTTTTGTAGTATAGGAGAAAGAGCAAAGCAGTTAAATCTTTGTAGCAAGTTAGTGTCAAATATTTTTTTTTATAAACAATTCTAATATCACCTATAGAAATTCTTTTTGAATTTGAAATGCACCTTTTGTCAAGAAATAAATTCAGTTCAGTCCACCAGTCATTATTCCGCGTTATTACCATACCAGTCACCTACAAGTAACAGGCAGATACAGTACATTCCTCCATGGTGGCCCTGTTCAGGTACTACTTTAGATAAGGAAATTGGAAAATTTTAGTAGTTGGAACGATGGCACAGATACCATTGCTCCAGCTTGGAACTATAAGTCCCTATCTGAGTAAGTACCTATTTCTAATAGCGCCGTCCTTTTGTGGGGTTGTCGTTTTGTGTGGGGAGTAATAAAAATGTTAATAATTTAATTAGGTAGTTATTTTATACTTTAATTCTAATTATTAGAATTAACGTTTTCTTTGTCTCTTTTGCTTCTTGAAACTAACCAGAAATTACTTTTAAAAGAGAGATGTTCTTAATGACTAATTAGATTTTATTATTCACAAATAATTTAATAATAAGTTGCTACTCATATAAAACATATATAGTCACATGAAACATGTACAGTGCATTCAACACAGAACTAAACTATGCTCGAACGTTACTTCGCTGTTAGTTAAAAAAAAATTCAATAGGACCACTGAACCGCGCGGCTTGTACAGCCACGACCACTCACTTAATTGTTTTAATTTCAACTGTTATTTCTTTATTCAACTTATTACAATTACGATAGTTTTTGTCCAGATTTGATACTAGAAAACTCACTGGGACCACGTTATTATGTTGTCCTCGAACGTTTTTAAGTTCCTATAAGACTTTACAACTCTTTAAAGTCGTTAAGCCATTTATTTAAAGACTTGATAAGTTTAGAGTTCAGTGCTAATTAAAATTAGCAATGAACTCGAATCTTTGAATTTTGTTCATACAGATGCAAATGCGTGCACGAGAAGAGCTATGAATGTTAATGTAGCAAGTGAGATGTGTAAGGACAAAGTCATGTCGCACTCGCTTCAGTCTGCCTATCCCACAAAGGGACTTGGCGTGAGGATACAATATTTGTTATGTCTATTATCATGTTTGATTGTATATTTGTCGTTTGATTTTTTTTTCAGATAATTTTAAAGACTGAAATCGACTGGTATACGTTTTGGTATGAAATAAAAGTGGGTGGCATACGGTAGTTACTGTTCATCTCAAGCTATATCTTCTTTCCTGGTGTCTACAAGACATGAGACAAATGATTTATAAACGTACCAACGAGTATTATTTTACGAGTCTCGTATAAGTACACGGTTTTGGCAAACATCTCCTGGTGTATATTAGCCAGTAGTATGAATCCGCAACAAGCTCGAATTAATTGGGGACACTAACTTTAGAATAAGTACAAGTTGTTTTCCATAATAAAAACCAGTCGAGAAACTTCGAGGGATACGAATGAGTTTTTAATTGCGCTACCAAGGATAACCCGCGTGTTGTCCATCAGATGCGCGCGCAATACAAGAGGGCGCGATCAAACATCCATTGAAAAGAACACCAATTCAAATTACGACATGTATGTTACCGGTAATATGTATAATCCGGTATTGTATAGAATACCTAGGCATTTTATGTATAGCATGCCTAAAACATTCAGGTAAGGTGTCACCCTACTTACATTGCCGGTGGTTCAATAGATATTCTATACTATCCCTCGGCCTTGTACACAATATCTTGGTAAAGTATGTAAGATATTTATAATAGTTTCAAACGTCTGTTTTTCATTAGGTCTAAATTGTTAATTTAATAGTATGATTATTTTACTTTTTTTTATTATTTTCTTCACATTTATTTTGACGACAATGTCGATATGATGGTAAAGTTGATACATGGACGTTGATACATTTGAATAAATGCTGTTTGATACTATTGATAATTTAATACTTTAGACCTTATGAACCGATAGGGTTGCAGAGCAAAGCTTCAGTGTTTAATCGTATAAATATGAGCAACACGTTTTGTTTCCAAAGTTGAATCAGACAGCGAAAAAATTAACAATCTGCAATCACATTGATTTACTCGTATCGTAGATAATTGGACAAAATATCAGTGCAAAACAAAAACAGCACGCGTATGTAAATGATATCGTATTGAGAGCGGTTTTCGTTTTGAAGTAACTTACATTTAGACCAGCAATGTCGGAAGTTGTTGGCAGGTAGGTAGGCGGCAGTACGAACGTAGGTATAGAGGTTCGCCCAAGACGGGTTTACACAGCGTATCATTGGCGACCATGACCACCGGCGAGGCCACAAAATTCTGCTAGTGGTCACTGACACAAGATGGCCTTGCCACCAATAGTCGTTTTAGCGTTCGAACATGTCAGATCATTAGTGAGTTTAGACTTTAGTGACAAACGTGATCTTGAAACGCGCCGTGGTTATCTACCTACGACTTGTCAAAGACTCTACATTTTTACATTTTGTTAAACTCAAAGGATGAAAGTCTTTAAGATGAAAAAAATTTGTTAATTAATTTATAGGATAGTAGGATATCATACGAGATTTTCAAAATGTTTCAACAGCCTTGTAGGAGTTATTTGAATTGTTAAAACACAGTTGAGACTGCGAAGGATAGGAATCTTGGAATGAAGGTTGTCCCCACCGCAGGTAGGCATTTCGTGGGATAACAATGGACGCAAATCCTTTAGAGAAGCCGAAATAGAATGCGGATTTCTTAAAAAAAAAGAATGGAATGTTTTAAGATGTAGGTTATACCTAAGAGCGAAATCATTAGATATTTTAACATAGTAATAGATATTTTAAGCCGTACCTATTACCTAGAGGATTTATCTATTTCTTTGGTCGTTTCTTATTAATTATTGCTATGACAAATATGTATTGCGTACTATATATGCTTTACATATATATTTAACATAAATACGTTTTGTGGTCGAGTACTATTTATATATATAATGTCAGACACTAAGTTCCACTATAAGTGTTATACCCAGTGGGTCGTAGTACATTTAAATAAAATATTTTCAGTTAAGTTTTGGAATTAACTTCATATATCAACCACTGTGGAAGTGAAAAGGTTGGCAATAGATCGTTGAGCTTTTAGAGTTGTTGATGTCTATGGGCGATACTTAAGTCTTTCGACAGGGGTACCCAGCTTGTTTGCTCCACTCATATATATTTCAGTCTTAATTCACAGATATCATTGTAACGTCATCACTTTTTTCCAAAGAGTTAACAAATTATAGCACGAAGCCTTCCTAGATTATCCCTCTTTCTTTTGTTACAAAGCGTATGCAACCGTATGCAAATCCGTACAATAGAATCTCAGATGAGTCCGAACAAATACAAAACGGAGCCGAGGACTAATTTATAACATGTAGCGATGAATTGATTAGAATTGTCTAAAAAAAATGGTTAAATTGACACCAGAAAACAGTTAAATGTATTTGACGTAAGCCGATAAACGCGAACGTGTATTCAAATGGCTTAGTTGTCTGGGGCAAAGTGCCCAGTTTTTTTTTAATATAATAGCCGTCAGAATAGTCTGTCAGATTTATTCCACATTTTAAACAATAAATTATTGAGTACTAATCACAGATCAGATCAGTTACAAGTGTTTTTAACGAGCCAAAATCCGCTAGGTCTCTAGTTAAAGCTGAGTAGATACAGGAATTCATTCATACGACATGAAACCACATCCAAAGGGAAATGCGCCTACGTTCATAGTTATAATACGCCGCATGTCATGGTGCGCCACGTCTAACGTTCTTCTAACGCCGGCGGCAGCTGTGCACCCGCACCGCGCAGACAACCCCTCGTATCCAAAATACACATTACAATATTCTCCCAACATTCCTATTGTGACGGTACACCAGCTGCTTGAGGCGAGGGCTACTGAGTCGAGCTCGCTCGCTTAAATAATAAATTTATATTAATATCACTATGAGATACTATATTTAGCCATAGAAGAAATATGTATATAGTCGTTAGCATCTGCAAATCGAGAAGTAGACGTCAACGTCCGCGAGACACACGGTCTGTATAACAAAAGTAGTAAATGAAAATGGAATCATTTTATTAATAACGAAAAAAGAAAACAACAATTTATTAACGTACCTCTAGCATTGATGAGATTAATCTCTATTACTCGTAGATTAGTCTTAATTAGTAAGTAGGTACATTTATTAATAACGAAGAAAATCTAAAGTATCAAAACTTCTTTATCAAAATCTCGTTTCACCCTCTGTTTTATAAACCTTAACTAGTTAGTAATATGTTAATAAATATATGCTTAAGTAGCGAAAATATGTCAATATTTTCGCTACTTAAGCATATATTTATTTTCGTACCTCATCTAAGTACGCTGTACCTATAATACCTGGACTAATAAATTATGACACAGATTTATTAATAGTTGATTGTCGTATTTAAATTTAAAGAGAGCGCTAGTTTGCAGTAAAGAGCTTTTTTTTTCACAATTACAATAAATTCGTTTTTTAAGGGGCTTGTACAATATATGTATATATTTTTCTTCTTTATGTTATCCCCTTTCTAATCTATTAGGCTTGGCGGGGCCGTCACCTAAACCTTTCTTCACGATGTTTTACTTCACATAGGTATGTGTACATGCTCACGCCAAGATTTGAGCAGGAGAACACTTATTAAGCAACTGGTCCCCCAGTACGAACGAAAAATACTATATATAAAATATATAGTGTATATTATAATATATACTTTATTATTTAACTATTGCTACTCTATTACTGCGTCCTGTTTTTAAACTGAATTTGTCCTGGTATTTTCGACTGCAAATACTGAAATTTTTGTGTGTCAACACAAAATTTCAGTCAATTTCATCCTATGAATTGTTTTTTAAATATATACAATATAATATCATTGTATTTTGCGAGATAGGCGTGCGCCGTGCGTGAATAGCCTGCATAACCAACTCGTAATGGCGCCATATCTGTAAGATATAAGGGTGATGTCCACCCAAATGTGCATGAAATCTGGGTGGACTGATGCAAACTGATAGAATGTAGTAAGTAAAAAGGAAGTGTTTTCTATTCTACTCCGCTATTGATAGTGTTGTTACCATAATAATATGTCCCACGACTACCGACTAAGAACACTGCAAGAAATATGTAAAATCACATGGTGGTATGTGAGCGTCAGTGTACCGCCATGCATTATTAGAGACGTTGATTGAATATTTCGAATATCCTGAACTAACCCCACAAACATGTTCTAAGTTATACCATTTTTTGTGGCTAGTTTGAGAATAGACGAGATAACATCTACTCGTCGCCCTTCAAACATGCATTAGCAATTGTTTAATTTCATCTTAGAACTCGCATAATGAACTATTCCCAGTTTCAGCTGGATGGAATGTTGTAATCCCGTAGAGGTTTAGATAGTCCTACCTAATCCTATGGTTATACGACAAACTGGAATATTTCGAGTAAAATATACATTTACAAACGATTCATCTTTATCCCATAGGTGTAATGTTTATCTAAGTAAAAAAATACTATTTGTAACCAAAACATTAATAGCTTTGCCTAAACGACTGCTTTTATTATGCACAAATTTGTATATCCTGTAATCCAGGCATGAACATTGTCGTGGCTTGTATTAAGTCTCACCGACCTCATGGCCACCGTGCCCTGGTTGGGTTAGGGACTAAATGCGTAACTGGGGTTTTAACGTCTCCTAAACAGCTTTCGCCTCTTCCTGTCCCTTAAAACATAAATAGCGGTCGTTTAACAGAACACGGGCAGGTAATGCCACAATGGAAAGGTCGATGCTGTCTCGCTCTTTT
Organism: Pyralis farinalis; assembly: GCA_947507595.1. Taxonomy (NCBI): domain Eukaryota; kingdom Metazoa; phylum Arthropoda; class Insecta; order Lepidoptera; family Pyralidae; genus Pyralis; species Pyralis farinalis. The sequence goes on along the minus strand of OX382265.1, from coordinate 23,197,689 downwards.
ATGTGGAATTCGTTGAATAACCAACTGGCAGTTTGTGCGGTAATTCAACGTTTGCTTATTAACAAGCATGAGGCTAGGCGAATATACTTCAGCAGCAAGTATTAACATGGCTGTTATCGTTTCGTGTTCATCATTATTATCTATAGTTGTAGTTTGCAACCCTTGTGATGCGAGGTGAGAGGCAGCAGTCATCTAGCGCTCCAATAGCGGGCTAGCCACACCCCTAGGCCCCTATATTGCACATGCACCCCATCCCGCCGGCCGCGCCTCCGCTGCAATGCACTATCAACATCATACTCTGATAAATGCAAGTAACCCGTTAAATATATGTAAACTATATTTCCTTATACTATATTATACATAGCAAAACGCTAGTAGTTAATCTCTTTATAATCATATGATGTAGTAATCGCTTTTTAGGTAGTTAGGTAAAGAAAGTCGGCAACATCTAAATCAAGCCTTCAAATGTACTCCTTATCTAATTCATCGAATGACTGATGAAAAATTGCACCATCATTGCATATGTGTATATTAGAAAAACGCCTACTGTTTGATATTTGAAATATTAAACAGTGGGATATTAAGGATTACTGACAAATAACTAAAATTGACTCATATATATAAAATTGACAAATAAATAAAACTTGAAGTAGCAGAGGATGTACGGATCAGGTTTTTTCACTCTGCAACATCGTGGAGAAGTAAGAACTTATAGTCTACTCGGCTATTCATCCATCTGGAATTATTCATCTGGACAGTTGTCTTCAGAGAATAAGAAATATGAATGTGGGAATGCGAATGGGATATTCAGTGGTCAACTGCCTGCTTTATGCATACGACACGGTATTAATAGCAGAAGGACCATCTGAACTGCAAACAACAACAATGAAAGATGATTGTATGAAGAAAGGCTTACAATTGAATGCGAAGAAAACCAAGATAATGGTAGTATTGTCTTAGGTTTTCGCGATTGTTTCACATACACACAAGATAATGGTATTTGAAAGAGAAACAACCAGAACGAACACTAGGATTACGGTTGATGATGTAGTGTTGGAGGAAGTGGATGAGATTCTGTATCTTGGAAACTTCTAGGCAGCCGAAATCTAAGCCAGAAGGCGCAGCTCGCTGTACACAACGCGGCCCTAATTTCAACGCTAACTTATCAAAGTGAAAGCTGGGTATGGCAGAGAGAGGCATGAAAGTAGAATAAATTCGGTCGAGATACGAGTACTGCGCAAAATTTGTGGCATAACGTTTGTTGACCGCGTTCGTAATGATGACGTAAGAAAGAGAGCTGGTCGGAAAGAGAGTGTCTGTCTTAAGGTAAGAAAAGCATGCTCCGTTGGTTCGGACATGTAGAAAGAATGCAGGAGGAAAGAATGACTAAACAGATATACAATGCGAAAGTGGAAGCATGTAGAGCCGATGAAGACCAAGACTAACCTACCATGACCAAATTGGTCTTGTTTTACCAGAAGATGATGTCAGGAGCCCTAGGAACCGGCGAGCGTGCATGAAATAAATATTAAAGAAGCGAGTGAAGTGTGTAAGGACCGCGTCTTATGGCGCTCGGTTCTCTCCGTCTACCCCGCCAGGTCTCTTGCGGGGTAGGATAGGAGATATATAGATACTGACACATATTTGAAAGTCACTTTTCTATAATAGATGACGTTTCGAGATAGTAGAACTTCTGTGGTTCTTACAAGATTTTATTGTGAGAAATGTGGTTTCTTACTGCAACAACGCGCGATGGTGCTGATCGAGACCTTATATGATCTAATTAATATTATTATCTCAAGCGTTAATAGGCTACGGTACCCGCATTACATCAGGTGGGCCGTATGCTTGTAAGCCTCCCGACGTAGTATAAAAAAAAATTGTGGCAGAATCCCGTTTGACCGTGGCTCAGAATGACTCCAGTCTTGAATACTCTAACTATTCATAACTCTGAATCTTCTTAGACAATTCATTTCATAGATGTTTATAAATGGTACTCAAGAGTTAGTGACTATCACTAGAACTCCCGAAGGTTCTAGTGGTACAAATTAGGATCTTTGAGTACCGCTAGAACCCTTCAGGGTGTGTTGAAAGCAAGGGTTTAATGACAATACGGGGAGTATTAACCTAAATCAATGGATAAAATAAGTACAATTACTTGTACTTATTTTATCTATTGATTTAGGAGCCCAACCCTATCGGATTAAGAAATAGACGCGAACTTCTGCAACATATCGCAAGTACCAATATCAGTCTGTACTCTAAAACTTTGTTGTTTGATTAGTTTCTTTCCGATTTCTTATCCGGAATACCTAAATTATAACATAAACCATTCTTCAATCCACATGAATATTAGTAATATTATAAATGCGAAAGTAACTACGTCTGTACCTTTGTTTGTCACCTTTGTTATAACTACACCCCTGAACGGCTTCTAAGATTTTCCATATAGTTTGGTATTAGCTATATATGTGGTTTACGTCACAGCAAAAACTGCTTGCATAGATTGATTCTGGTTTGGCTTACTTGGGCACTTCACAGGCATATAGGTTGACGCGTAATGTTACCGTTCACAGTTTAATGTTACCGTTCACAGTTTATCTATTTGGAAATTCCAGTACAAAAACCTAGACATTTGCAGAACATGCCCTAGCAGCCCTCCTTTCTCCCGTAACACTTAATGATTGAAGTATATAATACTAAACAAGCGGCACGCTATGATGATGGCCGTTTTGACGTTTTTCCACTCATGAAGTTTCGTATTAATTAATAATTACATTTGAAGGAGCAAATTGCCGTTCTTTATTGTCAATAGTGACGTCTTATACGTCTCGTATTGTATTTCCATTGTAGTAATGGAAATATATTTTCTGGCAATATTTCGAACGCTAATTATATTAGAGTTACACCATAATACAGTTCGACATAACAATAGGGGATCGAACAGCATTTTGGTTACTTATTACCATTAAAAATATCATTTTAAATAGATATTTAAATGACTCGAATTGTCTAAAAGATAAAAAAAAAACACGTGATGACGTGTGTAGTCAAACTACCTACTAGCGGTAAAAACTATTAATTTGTTCCAGATATTAAAACTATTTGAAAGTTTGTAGCACTTGACTAACTTGTTTTGTCATTAGTCGATGAATTGCAATCATAGCATTTACGGCTGGTAGTTCATTCACACTCAACTGACGTACCGCATTCAAAAAAATATACATTGAATCACTTTATGAAATATTGTTTAATCCCTCATTGTATAAGTATCTTTAAAGACTTAATTTCTTTCTCGTTTTCAAAGCTTGTTTATAGTTGGTGCTCGTAACAAGCAAGGAATAAAAAAAGCAATGACAACACAAATTGGTCTATCAGAGCTGTCGTTTCTTTACAAACATAATTATCAATAGAAATAACGTGAATTACTTAATGCGCTATCACCACTAATTTCATTTACAAACTCCATTTCCATTCATTCTATTAAATTATGAAACCTGGGTGGATTCCACAATTGGTGGTGTTTCTGAGGCGTGGCGGAAATGCCATTCACATCATTGAGCTAAAAATAGGACACATTCTTATGTATGCAATACTATCCATAGCATCTGCATTCTGAGCCCATAGCCAAAGAAATCACAAGGACAGGTTTCAGATCACAAAAGCGCAAATTCAAGTATTTCATCACGTACATGACATGTAGCACAGTTTACATTCCAATATTTCCTTGATCTATTTATTCCAATGATTTCATAGGTAAGGCTATATGCAGTAATTTTTGAAATGTCGATCAAACGAAATATTGGAATGCAAATTGTAAAATTAAGACTGTATTTTAATGTCGGGTCACAAATTTCACAAGCAATATAGTAGTATTCCGTACACCTACGCGAGTCTCGAACTGCGAGTGCGTGACGTTGTTTGTACACATGTACATACATGTACGTTCGTACGCAATGGCGGCGCCGCGCGCCGCGGGGCCGACTGTGTGTGGCGAAGCGACGTAGCGTACCGAACGGGCCACTACTCAGTCCAGGAGTCAACGAACGCGCGCAAAGGAAATGGTAGTCTAGACCAGCGTACTTCAATTAATCTGAAGACTGTCCCGTATGTAACAATAACAATCGCTACGGAAGTATCTATTAGGTAACAGCGTCATTGTGAGTGGCTCGCCGTCGTGTTTCAAGTCAAAGTCGACCTCGTCTGCACGTGGCGCACCTTGCCAACTACTTAATGGCAAAAGAGAGATGTAGTGCAATTGTATTTAGTAATTATTGTGTCCGACTGGGGGGAGCAGCACCTTCACGTTAACTCCCTGGGGATTGCTATGTTCCTGCGAGTAATGAAGTCAGTAGTAAATTTCTGCGGAGTTGCTGCATAAGCAGCGCGGGTAGCAAAACGCGAGCTATATTCTTTGTACTGCAAACTGACCCAAGCTACGGTAACCGCTCGACATCAGACAGGCAGTATGCTTGTTTGCCATCAAAACAATAGTACATAGTGGGCACTAGTTATATTTTGGGTGTTGGACTTTGGTCTATAAGCACAATCATGGAATGTCTCATCTGATCACATACTGCATAAAGATAACGGAAGTGACGGAACCGTCGCGCCGTCGGTCGTCGCCGACGAGCCGGCCGCGCGGCCGCAGCGAGTACAAATATCTCTTCTCGGAATATTACACGTCATTCGACTCGCATCTCAATCTCGAAGACTCGAGACCACTAATTTGGCCTGAGAGAATGATAAAAAAAATATAGATAAATACAGCAAGAAGTTATCAATGAAGTCGGAGGACTTTGTTCAATGAGTTAATGATATAACGTACGATAACTAAGTTATGAACAACTATACTGTATTTTATCATAACATTATAATCACTGACCTATACATCGATGCCTCCTATACACTATAATTGTAATAAAAGTTTATGTAGTCGATGTTGCTTATTAATCAAATCAAATCAAATCAAATCAAAATATTGAAGAAAACGAATGGGTGTGTGAAACAAAATTCATTTGTGTTTGCCAATAGACAAGAGAAGATTTCTCCTTTTAGGACATTACTTCGCTTGTACATTTTGTTTGTTTTGTTGTATTCAAAAGATTAGAGAAAAGCAAAGTACCTTCAGCGCTCGGAAATTTTCCTAAAACTTTTACATGTTCATGTGTTATATTCATATTATTATATGTATTATAAAAAAATAGCAATTGCCTATAGATCAACCTTAAATTTTAGTATCTTTGGTTGAAATTCGAGTAAACGAGCTGCCGTTCATAATCACGAGATAAGAAAGACTATTTATTTACTGAGTTATTTCAGATAATAAGCAACTATGTGAGGTATTATTTATTTAAAATTTATAGTATTCTATTCAGTGTGCTGTCTGCCGTCCCTGAAGACTCACCCTGAAGAGATTTGTTAGCTTTTCGTATATTACATGTGTAAAATCTTCAAGTGACATCTAAGTTGAGCATATATGATGTGTCAGCGTACAGTCGATAACAACGAGGTTGTCATAAGCATTTGGTTACAAAGCCACGATGCGGTGTCATCGGAGCGCGCAGACCCCACACGTACTGTGTTTTGACTAGCCAGCTAAATATGTTCAACATATAATGTTTCCTTTCGCACCAGAAAGATTATTGCTAACCTTTCTGCAAACGTAAATTGTTGTGTCACAGTATCAATGTCTAAGTGTATTCCTACTAACAGTAACTTTAGTGTAAGCTTGAATCCCACCCAACCGTTTATATTATTTGATGGTTATATTTAGGAAATTGAACTATATTCACAAAATTGGACGGTTGACAGAGTCGAACCAAATTAAAATGTAAAAAGCAAAAGTTATCAAGAGAGGTAAAACAACAAAAATAACATTAAACAACCGCATTTGCCCGTCTGGGGAAGTACCTCATCTCACAGAAAACCGCAACCAAATAACAACTCCCTAGAGAGTTGTTGTGTCCCTACGTGTGAGTGAGGTCACCAGTAAGCTCCCAAGGAGTTGCTGTGGAAGCAGCAGAGGAGGCATCGCGCGATTGATATTTAATATATCTCAAGCGTACACCAAATGTTTTCTCCTTTGGAGTCGTTTAAAATTATTTTTATGAAATTAATTGTTATGGAATTATCATTTCGATTTTTGAATATCCTACTAATATTATAAATGCCAAAGTATGCATGTATGGATGGTTGTTTGTTGCTCTTTCACGCTTAAACGGCTGAGTAAATTTTAATGAAATTTGGCACGTAGATAGATTATGATCTGGATTAACACAACATCATTTGACTCCACGTCGGGCGGAGCCGCGGGCAGCAGCTAGTCAACAATATAACGTTCCAAATTTGGTACCTAATACAAAATGTTTTGTATACTGACATTTTTAACTTGAAGGAAAATTTATGCAGTAGACTGTAGACATGTGGTTCCCATCAATAGCATCTCGACTCGTGGACGTCGCGTGCCTATAAACACTGAAGCGCCTTTATGCAATGCTCATAATTCACGTAAAGGGCGAGACGAGTTCGTGATGCACAGGAGAAAGTGCAAGTGCAGTTTTTGAAAGCCGCGGGAGGGTGAGCTGCGAGGCACGGCACGTGCTCGACGCGTGGACTCGGAGATGCAAAACAACCGGGGCGAGCTGCACCTGCCCATTTACCGCTGTATATCATCTGGCTGCGTACAACTACCGATATAATATGAAAGTACCTACTACATTTTATCAATATGAAAGTACCTACTACATTTTATCAAATTAATTTTATGCCACGAGGGCGGCAAAACGTGCGGGGACACGTTGTGTGAAACGGTTACCGTCGCCTATAGGCGCTGGCAACCCAAAAGGCATCCGAAGTGCATTGTCATACTGGTAACTCACTACATCGCGGTGATATCTCACTCGCTCGCATTGCACCAGTATCCCTCCCGGGGATGTTTATTTTGTTATGAACTTTCTTCTTAATTATAAAAATAAGATCATTAAAATGTTGTTTCACTATCACTACCGCACACCAACTGCTAAAATCTATGAAGAAACAAAGCTTATGAACCTGAAACAGTTATATGTGTTTAAAACTTGCATACTCATTAGTAAAATGTTGAATCAAAAAATTCAAACAAATATTTCTTTCTCAATAACAAAAACAGATTAAAGAAACAACAGAAAGAAACAGATTCAAGTAGAAGAGCCAACAATATGTTACCAAGAGTAAGAACTAACTATGGACAAAAGATGATAACCTTCGAGGGGGTACAACTTTACAATAAGCTGCCGCAGGATATTAAAAATATCCAAACATTTGGGGTCTTCAAGTCAAGATTAACAAAATTCATTATTGAAAAAAAGTCATATATAAATTAAAATACAACAAAACAAATAATCATATTAGGAACAACAAACGTAAACCACATTAACAATATCAAGCATTAAAAAATCATGTCCATAATCAAATAAAGCAATAATAATATAACAATAACAATTCAGCAATAATAAACTATAAAAAAAATACAATCAAATTTAATACAAATTATCGACTGACTAGGCCCCAACTAACTTCATGTCACTTCACTGTGTTAGTCAATATCCATGTATTATAACACAATATACTTCCTCAATACCTCAAAATATTTATAATATCAGTGTGATATTGAAAAGATTAAATAGTTCTCAAAGTCGTAAGAGAATATCTTGTAGGGTTAATATATCTTGGCCGAAGCCTCATTGGTTGCTTGCAACGTAACTGTGCAGCAATCTAAATAAATTTATGAATTTTAGGTATCTGTTCCATTTTGTATCATTTGTCTCGCAGGAATACCATCTAGGTAAATTCATAAATTAAATAATTGGGGTGTCGCTATATGTACACAGGTTCAAGTTGTCAGATACCCTCAGCCAATCATAACCTTAATACCAATTTACGTAACCAAAAACTTTGTTACATGGGCGCTGCACTTGTCGCTTCAAGTTACTAATACAAAAGGCAAAGGCTGCTAGCTAACGGAGTTTGTACCTAACCTACGGCGGCGCCACGCAAGTGACGTCTTACCAACAATATCATTGGTTATATTGGTTTTCGAACTAGTATTTGTTTGTAAGACTATTTCTCGCATTTTGTATTTCAAATATAATTTCAGTAATTCATAATAAATAGTTGTAATAATTAGATATTACATCTATAAAACAAGTAATCTTCTATTACCCGAAAAATAACCTTTACTTAATTTCCAAAAAAGAAATAACTAGCGATCTTTTTGTCGTTGAAGTAATAAACTTGCCAACTTTTGAGAAGTTCATAGAACACTCATCACTCATCTGCGCCACGGGGTTATACAATGTATACCTAGTTAAGAGGTTAATTTTTTTTATAATTCGTAATGTTGATTATATAAACGCGTGGTACAAAACAGCTTATGAACAAAACAGCCTGGCATTTGAATACCCGCCTGCATACGATACATGCTACAAAATACGAGGAGTCTGGCAATGCATTGGTTACGTTATTGTGTCTGAAGTTAAAGCCACGCGATTATGTGATTGGTAAGAAAAATGATTTTGGTCCCACACAGTGTCGGAATTTAATTCAGAAAATGTTTACGTTGTACAAGAGTTGTAGAATGTTTACGCAATGCGAGATCTTTGGCGCCATGGCGATCTTTGATTTGATTTGATTTGATTTTAGAAATTGCTAGTAACACTAAGTTAGAAATATATTTCATTTTTAAAAAAAATGTAGGTACATAATGGAAAATATTGACACTGGTTGACATTCCCGTGCGCCTCTAACACCAAACTGCTGGAAACGTTCTTCTTCGTGCAGGATATCAGTTTTATAAAAAAAAAAACAGTACAATACTGGCCTTTCAATATGGGAGTGCAATCAGAGAAGAAAAATGTGTAAAGGGCGTATCAGGATAAAAGTGCGTATTTACATTATATTACTAGTTCGATTTTGCCTATCAACCAAATGTTCATAGTTTTCATTTATTAAATTACTTATGTGCTTCTTAAACATAAATAATATTTGTGTAATGAGACACGTAATCACTGGCTTATTATATTATCTACTAGTTCGATTTTGCCTATCAACAAAATGTTCATAGTTTTCATTTATTAAATTACTTATGTATTTCTTAAACATAAATAATATTTGTGTAATGAGACACGTAATCACTGGCTTATATATTTTTTGTTTTTGTTTTTTATGCTTTAATCCACCATTGCTAGCCGGATGAAGGCCATATTAAAATATTGTTTAAATATTTCATATCCAAAGGGTAACCATAACCGTATACCAATACAAGCTGTGTCTGACTTATGAATAAAATTATAGCCTTTGCTAGCCATGGGTAGCTCCCATAGACGAAAGAATTTTTAAGGTCTGTCCAGATTAAAATAATATCAAGAACTTCTGGCGCGAATTGAAAAAAAAAATTTGAGCTGTTTCTTTTTCAGGATGAAAATATTGTTGAAGAAACTGCTCACATTTACACGCCCGACTTTCCAAAAAATGAAATCGATGAACACCTCTATCGATGCAAGCAAGAATTAGTTACACAAAACTTTCCAGCAGTTCCTCAAGCATATAATGCAATGGTTGCTTCGTATGAAAATAGTGGGCTCCAACTCATTGCTCAAATACCACGTTGTGTCAAGTGTCAAATCATCATTATACAGATATAGAAATAAAGCAGCAGGAGTTGATAATATTCAATGCGATAAAATTAAAGAGGTGGAAGTTCCTCCCGGATATGAAGACTTCTTAATGGCCGATTATTACTACAATGACACAAGAATCCTATTGTTTTGTTCAATGAAAGCAAGAGAGTCATTACTCGAAATTGAAGATAAATAGATACCTTTAAAGTTTGCCCGGCTCCGTTCGTCCAACTATATACCATACATGGTGATATAGGTAGTACTTCTAATCATACAAACATTGTGGCACTTATATATGCTCTAATGAGTGACAGAAAGGAATCAACATATGTTGGTTTATTTTCTTTATTTAAATCCCAAGTACCTGGTTGGACTCCCAAAAAATACAAAACGATAATATATAAACGAATGATATTAAGTGAACATTAAAAATATAAAATTAATTATTTTTCCGTTTTATTATTTACTTGCACTGCAGGTAATAAATACAACATATTACTATGAACTCTCATCCGATCAGAGTTGCAGTGGTAGAAGGAATTAAAATATACCTACATATCATCACGCCTGTCTCCCATTGGTAGGCAGACTATGGAACGCCAGGTGCATCGATCCAAACATACCTCTCTCGTCTCTTCCACACTCATCAACTTCTTCTGGCATGCTGGCTTCTGGTTTACCGCCCAATAGAAAAAAATGTTCTGATGGGGCAAACATTTATGAGCTAAATGACTATTAAAATCGAAAAAATTTTTATGTAAGTAAAAGCGCCCAACCGGGAAGTCTAATACTTGTTATTCTACTTAGATCGCAATGAACTAAATTTTCTTTTACAATGTACAAGATGACCTAAATACCTACCATGACCAAATTGGTCGTTTTTTATCAGAAGGTGAAACCGGCGAGCGTGCATAAGAATAGCAATGAATGCTAAAGAAGCGATAGAGGTTTGTAAGGATCGAGTCATGTGGCGATCGATCCTCTCTGCCCACCTCGCAAGGAATTGGCGTGAGGTTATAGATGGTGCAAGATGAGGAATACAGGAAACATGCAGTTAAGAAAGGTTTATTTATATATTACGTGAATGTAGCCATTACAAACTTTTGATGAAAATCGGAATTATATGCGTAAAACTTAACCTATTAACTAATTTATATATTATTAGTTGAATTTGATGCCAATTATAATCATGTATAGTTTAATTCAATAACAAATCAAATGACCCTAAGTTGTTTGATTTGTTATTGAAATATCCAATCAGTTGTTATTAAATTATCAAATCTAGCACCTTATGTAGTAGTTTTTTCTATGTAAAACACTACCTAAGGGTTGATGCTCTAGACAGTATATGCATCGATGAAGAGAGCTTTCATCTTAGTAGTAAATGGAAGCAACGACCTTAGCTGGGAGCAACAGTTGCTCGGTGGACGGGGTGTTATTAACCCCAGCCCGGGCTCCGGGCTTCTACCCTAATTACGCCGACGCAATCCTCCCCAGCGAATATAAAAGTCGTGACATTATATTATTATGTCTTAACGCAAGTCCGTTACGACACAAAGCATGCTGCAATTGACGTATGTTAAGCCAGATTCAATTGAGTTGCAATTTGATCGCAGAATCAGACTTGTGTCGCAAAACAATATGATCTGATATCATATCATTTTACTCACCAAAATGTGTTTTTTCTACAGCGGCTGAGCCTAAAAGGGAGTAAATTTTTTTTCATCAAGTACCTACATTTTACGATCTATTCATTAAATTTATATTCACATTAGTATTGTGATCTATCTACATGGATCACACCAAAAATATTGCATTCGTCTGCTTTCGTATAAAAAAAAATCACGTTGTTTTTAATTAGCAAGAAGACAATTATTATACATACATTGAATGCAGTGAAAATGGGAAGTAATCAGACCAACGGTTTATAACATGAAAGTATTCTTCTCTAAAAGATTGTTCTGTTTGTTGTATATAAGCGGTTAATAGCGGGAAAATAACGCACTAGCTACATACCAATGCTTAAACAGCAATGGAATGCCCGTATTCGTATTTTTTCACTGATTTTCTCACAGAGGACAAGAGATACCCAGTGAAAGTACACAGAGTACTCTAACGGTTAAAAGGACGTGGAAGAAGACAGAGAAGCTGTATATTCTTGTACTACATTGTGACAAAGCTTCTCAGTAGGTACTTACACGGCGAAGAAAACAAAGTTATTTTTAGCCTCCGCAAAAGTAGAGTTCACCACCCACTACATAGTGCGAACTTCGCACTGTGTGAATTATTTATTTGTCTGATAATCAAAGGAGAAGTTTGACTTTTACTAAGGCAGAAGAGGCTTTAATGGCCTTCAAAGCAACAACAAACTTGTTTGCAGTCACCTAAGTCCAAGAATATTCTTTTGCACCCCTTTGTGTTTTAGCGCTTGTAAAATGGATCATGTTTCGAGCAGTTTTACAAATGGTGTCCAGAGTGCATCAACAACCGCACCGTTCGCCATAACTTGGTTTTCTCCCGAGAACAGTTTAGTTTAAATTTCTCACGATACTACAAGTTGCACTTGAGGGCATAGATCAAAAAGAGCGTTATGCAGAGAGTAAGGCACGAGTGATGCCCTAGACGAGCACCTCTGATCCAATAAACAAAATCGACAGTATTATCTTAATCCCATACATAAAAAGTGCATACGGGTATTATTAAAAAAAATAACAGCCATATGTGTTTAAATTAATACGCTTGCCTTCATTGGGACAGCTTGATAAATGTCGGAATGGTGATTTAGATTTTCGACCAATCCATTTGCCGGTTCAGAGAACGCGCTTCCTTTTTTGTAATACTAAGGTAGCAAACAAGTCTTTTAGAAACCTTTTGCCACCCTTTTTGAACGGTGTAGTTCTGTTGGAAAACCTCGTAAGTTCATTCCACAACTCCGAAGAAAATTTTTTGGAACTGCACAAGTACTCGAACATTGCAGTTGTATTGTGTTTGCTCGCAAATGAATGAATTTCCTATTGCCGAGCAGTGCGGTAGATGGAGGCAGTTGGCATGCATCATATCGAACAATTACGCGCAACACGCCCCAAGGCAAAGTCTCTCTTTAAACTTAAAAATTCAATACCGTGTGCCTTGTCTTTAGCTAGGATCATCTACAATTATTCTCACAACTCGTTCACATCTTATTTAAAATTGAATACTTTAAGTTGAGAGACAGACTTTAGTCACGATTAGAATTTATTGATACGTGATACCATTTGGTATGTACTTTCAAATACAACCGCAAGAATAAAATGTCAGGTTTAACTGAAAGTAGGTACCTACAAACAGCGTACGGCTGCATGTGGCAGATGCTACTCGCCGCCCCTCGCGCTCCCAGCAGCTCAATTCGCTGGTTTAATAAAAGGACTGCTAGACGGCGCACGCGAGATGCCAAAGCTCTCAGTTTTAAACGGGAAAGTATTACTTGCAGCGTGCTTACTAAACATTAACGTATAAATTTTATCGCTGTAAAAAACCAGTGCTAAATAAGTACATTCAGTTAATGATCATTATGAGTCGATTGAACTAATGTTATTAAAACCGAACCCTTATGGAATCACTTCCGTGTACGATGATATTCTGTATTTTACAGACATATTTACTATGTATTAATTATTTTAATAAGTTTAAGTTTTAAATTACATTTTGGGTTGTATCATTAATTCATTGGTATAGCTGGAAATGTGCAGAATACGAAAGTTTTTAATAAAGATGTTAATCAGGAACAACAACAAAAAAACAGGAAAAATCGAAGGTCTTGTTTTTAGATCACATTCATCGTGAGGAGAAGGATATGTACAACGCGGGATTGGACAGTTTGATGATGATTTACCGTGATGAATGGAAACAGAAAAACATATCCAGAATGTAGCGAATCCAGATGTAATGGGATCAGAGCAGGTTAGTGATTAATACTTGCGAGGAAAAAGTATTATTAATATAGTAACTTTTAGCATTTCTATCAATCGTTATCTTTATTCCTTTACATTTCGTGCTTTACATCATTTACGTTCTTAGAACATTCTCTACTAGTCGTGAATGCTCAGGCTTGTATGTACTATATACTTATTATAAGGAGCTAGAATAGGTTCATTGATTATTAAGACACGATTTTTTTACACAACTATTTAGGCTATCAATATTTTTTTTAATGTTTACTTGTGTTCCCTTAAAAAGCTTGATAAATATGTATAACTAGTCTGTCTGGCCATAAGTACTGTTACTGTTGCATAGATTATTTTTCTCTTTTTCTACTCTTTAATTAGTTTGAATTTGGAACGCGTTTATTATGTTAAAAACTTCTTTAGCTTTCCCGCCGTTTTACATATTATCAAATTACTTTATGGAATGGAGTGTTATAGAAAATAGAATGGCAATGATTGCCTTATCAAGGAGTCACAAAATTTCATTTTTGGGAAAAAAGGAATGAAGACTTCAGCCAAAGTGTATCAAGAGACTGTCTTGGATATTATTGTGAAAACTCTCAATTTTAAAAAAATGTATGTTTATTGCTGATACTTATAATAAATATGTACATAAAAGTTTTATTAAGATTCCATTTCATAAAAAAATAAACGCAAATTCATTTGTAACAGAACTTATGGCCAGACTAGGTATTTTGGTTTAAAATACGTTCTTCAAATTATAATAACAGATTTTGAGCAATATTGTGAACACTACTATTTTGTACAGTTCTTAGTCAACCAGTTGATCGATATTTGCACCCAAATGTAACTCTGCAGTGTGCTCCTGTGCAGAATGAAAATATATATCTATATACTACTCTGTGTAAAAAGTATCGGGAATATGTCAATAAAAAGACCCGCGTAAAAGAGGTCGTTCTAATTTTTTTACTGCATGTTGGTAGCACTGTACTGATTTAGCGCGCAAAATTTGAGCGGGATCTGTCATTTAATTTGTTTTAAACTACACTTTTTGTTGGTCATAGTTTTGAGTCCTCGGCGATTTTTACAATGGAAAATATTGTTGAACAAAGAGTGTGCCTTAAATTTTGTGTTTCAAATGATATTTCATGTGGTGAATCACTAAAAATGTTGCGAAATACCTACGGCGAATTGTGTATATCGAAAACAAGGGCTTATGAATGGTATAAGGCTTTTAAAGAAGGCCGAGAAGTAGTAGTAGACTTGCCTCGTTCTGGTAGACCTTCAACCGCTACGACCAGAGAAAACATCGACAGAATCAAGAAGCTAGTGCTCGAAAATCGACGTATGAGTCTGAGAGAGTTGGCTAGTGAGGTGAACATATCTTTTAAGTCCGTCCACAACATTCTCATTGACATTTTAGCGTGAAACGCGTCGCCGCTCGACTAGTTCCAAAAGAGCTCAATTTTGTTCAAAAAGCGCAGCGAAAGCATGTCGCTGAAGACATGGTTTTCCGAGCTTCTACGGATCCGACCTTTATGAAACGTATAATAACTGGCGACGAGACATGGGTTTATGAGTACGACATGCAAACAAGCCAACAGTCTTCAGAATGGCGTCTCGAAAACGAGCCGAAACCCAAAAAACCGCGGCAAAGTCGCTCCAAAATCAAGGTGATGCTGACAGTTTTTTTTTACTACCGTGGTGTGGTTCACTCCGAATTCCTTCCAGAGGGAGAAACAGTGAATAAAGAATATTATTTAGGCGTCATGAAGCGTTTGCGTGAGAGTATCCGCCGAAAACGTCCAGATTTGTGGCAACACAACTCATGGATGCTGCACCATGATAATGCACCATCACACACAGCCATTATAGTGAAAGAGTTTTTAGCGAAAAATTCAACAAAAGTTCTCGACCAAGCACCGTATTCACCTGATATGGCTCCGTCTGACTTTTTTTTATTTCCCAAGTTAAAATTACCACTTCGAGGAAAACGTTTTGAGTCGATAGAAGCCATAAAAGAAAATTCGCTGAATGAGCTAAAGGCCATACCGCAAATAGCCTATGAAAAATGTATGGAAGACTGGGTGAAGCGGTGGAGATGTTGTATTGCAAGCGATGGGGCCTACTTTGAAGGCGATAAAATAAATTTAGATGAATAATTTGTATTTTTTGTTTTATTGACAAATTCCCGATACTTAGTACACAGAATGTATATAAAAATGAATGTTTGTCTGTATGTCCTCTATGGACTCAAAAAACGGCTGGGCAGATTTTGATGAAATTTTCAGTGAATCTTTAGGTTAGCCCAGCGGGTGATCCTGTGAAGTTTGGTAGCGACCACTCGTGCGAGGCCGGGGCGAGTAGCTAGTTTTTTTTTATAAAAGCTCGCTATCTGTTATTGGCTAACCAAAACGAAAACACCGAGCAAACGAGAGCAGACCCGTGGTATATTACAATACAAACCGACCGTTGAATGATATAATAAAACTCGTTTTATTTCACTGTCTCGCAAACTACCTACTACATAGAATTCTAGGTTAGGCAGCGCATGCCGTGCTGCTAATGTAGCCATATAGAATTTAGACTTTGGCAATATTTTGAAGATACTTTCTTCTCGCGTACTGGCGCGGAATGATGAAACGTTTTTAAGTCATCCTGATCATATTGATTTGCAATTTGTATTAGTAAATTATACGCCTAGTGTAGTCTGTAGAGACTATGTATAAAATACTGAACTGTAGCAGAGTGCTCTATTTTTTGCACGTTTAGTTCATTAGTGTATGTATATCGACAAAACACTCCCTGTGAAAGACATCGCTACTCCCTTTGAGATTTAAGGTTCCCCAGAAAATTGGAAACCGTAATAGTTTCGTCACGTCAGTCAGCTCGTCTGTGTGTATCACAGCATCTCGGATCGAAGATAGAAAGCTAGGATTTGGAGTAATCTTAAACGTCCTACAATTTTATGTGGAATATAAAATCACAATTAAGGGTTACCTCTCCTAAATCCAAAATGGAAAGTATTCCGTTTATTATTTTAGTATATCCAGTCGTGAGTAGTATTGTTGGGAACGTTTTTCAAGAATTGTGAACGTCACATACAAACTCTTCCTACAATTCTGAACATCACGATTCAATCAAGGGTGATGTAAATTGTAACTATTAGGCCTATTTAGTATTTTCTTAAAGCGGATTCCATGAAAGGAAACTAAGTTTCTATAATATTTCAAAGTTTTTCCAAATATATTTATCTATATCGTCACGCCAGGTCATTCGCGGGGTAGACAGAGAGAATCGAGTGCCACGAGACGCGACCCTTACAAACCTAGCTCGAACATTCATAGCTCATTTCATGCACGCTCGCCGGTTATTACAAATACGGATTATAATGATTATTGTTTCGTCTTTCTAACTACGTCTAACTATGTTATAATCTGAGGTCGCGAACATGAAAGCGTATGACGTGTGCGTCCGCGTTTCTTTGTAATTTATTAATAAAATAAATATTGGTGTTCGTACAGCCGTACAACAGTTCGTAGCACACGACACAAATAGCATATTATGTACTCATTATATGAAACAGATTGTGTACGACTGTACGAACACACACATACTTATACCAAATTTTATCAATAAATATTACAGCACATAAATGGTTCGCATAAAAAATACCATAATAATTTTTCATTTGTGTAGTCCCACTGTTACTATAAGTATAGATAAATACATAATTCTTAATTTATACTCCGTTGGTTCGGACATGCAGAAAGAATGCAAGATGAAAGAATGACGAAACAGATATGCAATGGGAAAGTGGAAAAGATGTACGAGCCGAGGAAGACAAAGTCTCACCTACCGCGACCAAATTAGTGCAACATGCAAGAGCCATAGGAACCGCCGAGCGTGCATGAAACGAAGCTATGAATGTCAAAGAGGCAAGTGTGAAGTGTGTAAGTACCACATCTTATGGCGCTCAGTAGTCTCTGTCTACCCCGCATAGGATCTGGCGTTAAGATATACATACATAATTTAATAATACGTAGGTTTACATTTTACTTTCCATTTAAATTATTTTGAGGTCAGATTCGTTACGTACGTTCCAATTTCTGTTTTTAGTACATACTCGTACCTACTGGATTGGGGAGGCCTAACGGCGGTCGCTTCGTGTCAAAGTCGGTGTCTTCGTCAAATCGTTAGGTTTAGGTAACCGACCCTGCAAATCCCAAAGAAATAGGAAACGGGATAATGCTGTTATCATTATCCCGTTTCCGTAAGAAGAAGTCTTGACGAGGTCGGAGTGACAAGTACCTACATATTGTACAAACCCACACTAAGGACACATCATATTGTAGCCTTCGTTAAATTTTTAACTTATTATTGTTTCGTCATTTTTTTAGTATCTATATAATATATATTTTATGTAAGTATATTAATATTATGTCGAAAGAATTATTCGACATAATTCTGTAATGTTTCTTTAAAAAAATACTATGTAACTTTTTGTTTATTTCAAATCTTTATTAAAATTTAATTTAATTACTTAAATTTTAATAAAGATTTGAAGATAAACAAAAAGGTAGATTTGAAGACAAAAAATATTTAATGAACATTAACGAATTATGCATATATAATATACAATAATTCTAGCACAATTGCAAATGACCGGATAATAGAAATTTAACAAAGAATTTCGCAATCAGATCAGATCCTGAAAATGTTCGAGGATTCTATTGAATATTAAAAGTAAATATTACTGCATCGATTATGTATGAGATGATCGACTTATATTACCTATACGGTATAGACTGCATGTACCTTTCCATAAAACTGCGTACGAAAGTACACACATCAAAAGTGTCTAGGGATCAACATATATTTTTGCAATAACTTTTCTCCTGATTGATATTAATTAAAATTTTCTTTAAGGATTCATCAAATAAAGTGTTTTCGTTTGTCTACAGTAACGATAAACCAAGTCACCTTTGCATTAATAAAGAAATTTGCCATTTTCATAATAAAGGGATTTTTGACATTTGAACCACTAACATTAAAGTTCGAAAAAAAGACTGAAATAACAGTTTTCTTTAAAATTTTATTGGGTAACTTAAACAATTAATAATCCGTGTTTCTACCGCGAACACTAACAACACAAGAACATCGGTTTGGCATACTCAAAATGAGTTCATCCAAATCACGCTGTGGAATGGCCGCCCATGTTCGTTGCAACAACAAAAAAAGGTCTTCTTGCGACTGGATACCCTTCATATTCGGCAGAGCTCTTCTCTGTAGCATATCCCATGCATGCTCAATCGGGTTCAAGTCTGGCGACTGAGCAGGCCAGGGCATGACATTGATGTTAGCTGCGGCGAGAGTCTGTCTTACAACTCTTGCGGTGTGCGGTCGTGCATTATCATGCATTAACTGAAATAAGGGACCGATTTGCACTTGTAGAGGAACGATGACGTCTGATACAATCGTCTCAGCATAAATTTGAGCGTTGAGGTTGCCTCTGATCCAAATCAACTCAGTTCTTCCAAATACCCGCCCATACCATGATGGTTCCACCACTATAAGGATGGACTTCCTGGCAGGATTTTAATCGCTGTTGGCGTCCAGGGGTTCTCCAGTGTCGTATACGTCTTGTATCCGGTCTCATACCAAAACGAGACTCATCAGAAAAGCACACGAAACGCCATTGTTCTTCTGCCCAATTTCTGTGTTCAAGAGCCCATTGATATCGAATCCTACGATTAGGCATTGCTATAGGTGGTACCCTTAGCGGTCTTCGGGAATGAAGGTTCACTTCATGCAAGCGGTTTCTGACTGTTTGGTCGCTAATTAAGTTCCCTGAAGAGTGATGAAGCGTCACGGCTAACATCATGGCGGTTATTGTTGGAGCTCTTCGAGTTGTGATTTGAATGTATCGGTCTTGTCTCCGTGTCCATGCATGGCATATGCTACAGAGAAGAGCTCTGCCGAATATGGAGGGTATCCAGTCGCAAGAAGACCTTTTTTTGTTGTTGCAACGAACATGGGCGGCCATTCCACAGCGTGATTTGGATGAACTCATTTTGAGTATGCCAAACCGATGTTCTTGTGTTGTTAGTGTTCGCGGTAGAAACACGGATTATTAATTGTTTAAGTTACCCAATAAAATTTTAAAGAAAACTGTTATTTCAGTCTTTTTTCGAACTTTAATGTTAGTGGTTCAAATGTCAAAAATCCCTTTATTATGAAAATGGCAAATTTCTTTATTAATGCAAAGGTGACTTGGTTTATCGTTACTGTAGACAAACGAAAACACTTTATTTGATGAATCCTTAAAGAAAATTTTAATTAATATCAATCAGGAGAAAAGTTATTGCAAAAATATATGTTGATCCCTAGACACTTTTGATGTGTGTAGTTCACAACGGCCGATTGTGAACAACCCAGCTTTAGTCGCGTGTCCACAGTCAATGAGTGTAGTCGAGTGAAGCTCTTTGTTTTTTGTCGTTGAATGACGTTAAAATGTCGTCGTGTGTTTTTAAAACTTGTCTCATTAATACCAGAAACTTTAAAAAGATAGATGGGATTACTTATCTTACGCAAGTTTATCATAATATTAATATATTATTTAATTTATAATAATAATTTAATATTTTTAATTTTGATCCACACAAACAATTTAATGAGCACATTTATATACATCCTATAGCAGCCGAAGTAATTCATTTCATCTCTTAACACGGGCGCTCAGTGGAAGTGTTCGCCTTTTTTTTACCGCTCCGCTTTGCGCTGCATGTAACGTTCATTTCTTAGCGATCAGCCAGTCTATACCGTAGGTAATATAAGTCAATGTATGAGATGTACTTATAACTTAGAGAGACATATTATACTATATGTATATGCACACCAAATCCCGTGCGGGATCTGCAAAGAACCTAGCACCATAAGACGCGATCCTTAATTCCTTACCACCTCACCACCTCACTCGCTCTTTAACATTCATCTCTCTTTTCATGCATACTCGCCTTTCTAGGTTTCCTGAGATCACCTTATAAAACACAACTAATTTGGTCGTCTTGCATCCTCGGCTCCGACATCATTCTACTTTCGCATTGTAGGTATGTCTGTTTCGTTATTTTGTCGTCCTGTATTCTACTACATGCACGAACCAACGGAGTGTGCCTTTTCATTATTAACAACGACACTCTTTCATGCAAACTATTTTTGTTAGGTACTTATAATAAATAAACATATTAATAATTTATTTTATAACAGAAATACATTGTATGCGATAGTAGCAATCGGGGAGGTTATCAGTAACGTTAAGTTTTTACTTCATGATATAAGTCCATTCATTTTAATTTGGGAAATATGATTTAGTATATGAAATAATAAAAAAATCATTGCGTAAATAACATCATCATTAACAATCATAATACAGATTTGAACATTTTATAGCAGCTCAGCGAGGATAAAAATAATTTTTAACATTTGCATGTTTAAACCTCCCATATATTCTAGTATAAGCAATACCTAATCATTCCCCACCCCTCCCGCCCGTAGAAGTTTGCAAAAGTAAACATATTAATGACGTATTTATTCATAAAAAAAACTATTCAAAACTACAAATAAATACAAATTACGCATAGGTACTCATGATATTAAACTAAACATTAATTATGTTGATCAAAGATAAACATACCCAAATCAGCTAAAAGATGTTAAACCCCAAAATATTCATTTAATTAAACCATCGGCGCAGATGTTCATTCTCAATATGTTGATTCGAATCACTGGTGATGAAGTTGATCCTCAACATATCCAGACCATCAATGATGACTAAATCCCAACATAGATAATAACTTTTTTTTAAAAGCAGCAATGATGGTGTTGGTACACCATATGGTTATTCAAACCACCGATGATAAGGTTGATTATCAAACGTCCAAACCATCAATGATGTTGTTGAGCTCCAACATGTTTATAAAAACCACCAATGATGGTGTTGAGCCCTCATATGGCTATTCATACCACCGTTGATGAGGTTGATTCTCAACGTATCCAATCCACCAATGATGATGTTGAACCCCAACATGTCCAAATTATCAATGATGATGTTGAGCCCCAACTTAATCATTCAAACCACTGGTAATGATGTTGATGCTCAACATGTTCGTTGAAACTGCACCCCAGTGATGTTGAATTTATTATATATATATATACTTATTATTACGAGAATATTATATATATACATATATAGACGAGCACGGTGGCGCATTGGTGAAACGCGCTGTTACACTACTTTGACACTAACGCTCGTGGGTTCGATTCCCACACAGTACAAACATTTGTGTGCATGAACATGTCTGTTTGTCTTGGTCTGGGTATTTGCTATGTATAATAAGTATACATTTACAAAAAAAAAAGTATTTACGTATGTTTATCAGTTGTCTAGTACCCATAACACAAGCTTCGCTTACTTTGGGGCTAGATAGCGCTGTGAAATTTGTCCAGCAATATGTATATGTATGTATGTCCAACAATATGTATGTAGAATATGTATGTATTCTAACCACCGGCTATGTTGATCCTCGACAAGTGCAAACCACGAATGATGATGTTGAAGTTGATCCCCAAAATGTTAAATTCAAACCACCAGTGACAATGTTGATCCTCAACATGTTCATACCGTTGGAGATTGTTGAACCTTGTTTATGATAATACTCGTATACCAATGATGATGTTGTTTACAATAAATACTTAACAAATTTAGGCTGTCCAAGGAACATACGGCTAATCTGTTTGGCAGCTTTGACCTTGGGGTTTGTTTGAGTTTGGATTAAGATTCAAACCAGTTGAGAATGCGCAAGATTGCATTGCCAGAGGAACACCTGGTCAATTATATAACAATTCAAAATTAAAAAAAAAGAAATGTCGGCCATTTTGACCACGTTCCTTTGGAGATAGGAACGGTGTTCCTGAACATTCTCCTATTCTACTTTTTTATGCTGAATCCGAAAAAAAAAGCACACAGACATCTATACGGCCTTTCTTACACCCTACAACCCTCTTATATCAAGAATGTGAGGTTTTAACGATACGGCAATTATTCATTTCCGCTGTTATTCTTAAACAACATGAAGAGCTGAAATTTGATCCAACAGTGCTGAAAAGACGTACTTCCTACAATGTTTGCACGCAAAACATTTTGTTTAGGATCTCATTTACTCAAAAATTCTTTGCCTTCCTGGGCCCTATTGTCTGTTATTAAATAGACACATATATTTGGTAGAGAATATGCTTATATTTTTATGTGTATATAGTGTATATAAACGTATGTTTGTATATTTATATATAGATTTGTGTGTTTATGTATATGGTTGTGTATTTAGAAGTATATATCTGTATTTACATATGTATGTGTGTATATATATCTGTGTACGAGTCTATATTTGTATGCATGCATTTACAAATAAAAGACAGCAAACGATTTCACATATGAAGTAATCTGTATCTCGCTGTTACTGTAGTGATTTTATGCAAAATAATTACAATATGTACCTACTTGAATAATAATTGTAAAATCAGATTTAACAGGGAGAGCCAGGAGTTCTGTAACACAGGCCTCGGCCTAGTTCAGACTCCTGGCTCTCACAAGGATTTATTTGTTACAATCGTAAGAACTATGTAAAAAAAAAAGACCAACATAGATTTCATATAGGAACGGTGTTCCTGAAAATCTTTACAAACAGTTGTACGGTGTATTGCGGTACGGAGGATCCTCATGGCCGAGTCGGACTTCCACTTGAGTTTTATTTTGCGTTGGAATTTTGACGAGTCAAAGGCCCATGTTTTCAAGACGTCCAAATGAGTCACTGATGAGTGTCATCTGTGGACAATAGCTAGGGTCTGGGAATACTGTTTTTGTAACGGGCTTGTATTTCGCCCATATGGGACCTTACGAGTTACGACTGTGAAGTGACACCTAACTACAAGTTACATTAAAAACAACAGGCCATTTATTCTTTGAGGCCAGCTCTCTCCCAGAACAGAGTGACCGATCCGTGACCGCTCGCTGTCACTCATATGGATGAGTCTAGCCGAAGTCGTGTCGCATTGTTTCAGAGCAGGATAGCATATATTTAATATGCATGCATTGATCTAGACTTGATGTTTTTAACCTCGATGGCGGCCACATCGACTTTTTGTAATTACTTGTTTTATTTTACTTGTATGCAACGCAATTTTAAAGCTATTTTGAAATCTGCCGTATTCATGTACATATATAAAAATAATGTCGTAAACACATTGTGGATGTATGATCATAATATTAACCCGTATAAGTATGGAGGTAATGTTATGTCATATATGGTTCAGCAATAAGTACCCTTTGTCTGATGCCTACAAATATAATACAAATAATATTAATTAACCGACGAAGTCCTTTTTAGGATACAGGTGAACTGGATAAAACCAAGAGATCAAAGAGAACACGATGACGAAGAACATGAATAAATAAAAAGTTGATACCGCTCCGAGTCTGCCCTTGAATCTGGCAATAGGCATCAAACAAAAGGTCGGAGAGTCGCATATTAAGTTTACTTTATCAACTGGAAATGTGACTATTGCGATATCAGTGTCTACAAATAAGTAAATTATGTTGGCTTTCAAACTGGTATCTAAAGTTTTTTAAATAGTTGCCGGGTGATACGATACCTACTGTGAACTAATTTGCAGCAGCATTTTCTCAGATTACACAACTGGCGTATAAAACAAACATACCTTTACTTACGCTTCCTACCTAACCTCACTGAAATTCTCTTACGTTTACGTAAGGCACTTTGCTTGTCTAACAAACATTACGATAAACATTTAAGCAAAGAAAACTAGAAAAATAGGGGATAAATAATAAGAAAATCATTTAGATAGGCACTTAAGTATATCATTAGACATTATGTAGGCAGGAAGTGAGGGTAAGTACACATAACCTATGTAAAACTAAGAGCACATCACGTTTGGCACTCAGTTCGACTGTAGCACCTATCACGTACGGTATAAGAACAGTACGAAGGTCAAAGTGTCAAGCCTGACGTGCTCTTAGCTGTACATGAACAAGGAAACTTATTTACCTGTCTTCGTACGTGGGGGAGACGTCGCCCGAAGCACTCTGGGATAGATCACCATCCATTTTGAGATAGAAAGTATGATTTGAATCGAGGACGGGAAACTCGCCTCGTACGGCGTTTACGGTACGGGAAAATAGGCACGCGGCGGGGTAACTGGTAACCGGTCCGTACGGATAGCGAATACTGTGGCGAGTGCGAGCGGGCAATGCGATGAGCGATGATCGTCGCGCCGGCCGGCCGGCGGCGTCGCGAGCGGGTGCGGTCGGGGCGGAGGCGGTGAGTGAACGGGGCCCCGCGGCCCGCGCCCCCGCCACTCAAACGCACCGCGTCCTCACGGCGTGCAACACTGCTGCTTTGGCGCACGTGGATACTACCAAGTAGTAGGTACCAACTCCGACTCCGCTGATTGCACCAACTCCATTAAGCATTCGATGACACACGTGCCGGGATTTCCGGCCAAAATTATTCTGGACAGAATGCGGCGCGACTCTTCGAATAAAAGTTGAACGTTTAAAAACTCAGCAATTTCGGACGGAATTATGAAGTGTAGGGCAGTAACTACATCTCGAATCGTACTTTTGACCACAGCAGATTGACTTCTCATAGGTCGCTGTACGATTGGCAATTATTACCTATTCTTTCATATTCTATCATATATAGGTATTCGTTGTTCTTACTTTAGTCTAGGTACTAGTTACACGAAAAACGTTTACTTATAGGTTTTGTTTATGTCGACCCCTGGGAAAACCAACTTTACGAATCCCTGATTTAGACATGTTACAAAGGTATCCGATCCGTATTTTAACGATACTAATTTGGAACAGATTTAATAAAGATTTTTAAATAAAAAACTATGAAATTTAAAAGGCAATTTGTTGATGAAATCCGTATCCCGCAAGTTCTAGGTAGGTATATAAAAAACCACCGAGAATGGAGAATAAATAGATATTGTAAATAAAAATCTTTTAAAACTCTCTGTATTGTCAAAAATACTCTTAGCTTATCAGACATGTCACATCAACTCAAACTTGATGGAGTTATTGGTAACTGCCGAGGAGTTCCCGTCGTCACTGCCCTCCACGTCCATAGATACTAGCTTGATAATACAATATTATTGTATAGTCATCTATCAGAACTCTACGCAGGTGACAAATGTTACGATGGCATTACAATTGGACGTGATTGAATCTCGACGTCTTGAGTTTCCATTATAGCATCCATATAACCCTACATATATACTCCGTATAACTTTTGACCTCGCATCATCAGACCGGCTCAATGATACCGCATCATCGTATTATCAACTGAACTACACTCAATTGCTTAATTTTTATATCAATTAATGCGACCGACCTAATTAAAACCGCCAAGTGCGAGGGTTCAGACACTTGTGACGTTCATCCATTTCCATACTTTCATTAATATACATTTTGTCAGTAATGTTGAATACATAAGTAAATATATCGTATGTTTCAGATAGTTCGGAGTAGTTATAGCTTAGTGGATAAGAACCGGCCTTGTGACCAACAGGTTCCTAGTTCGAATCCTGGCGTGTGTCACTAAATTCGGATTTTCGGATTTATGTATATTATTTGTAATTATTATTAGCAATTAATGTTAGAAAAGCGAGTGAGATATGGAAGGATAGAGTCATGTGGCGCTCGGTTCTCTCTACCTACCCCGCAAAGGATTTGGCGTTAAGTTATAGATAGATTTGTAATTATCACTTGCTCGACGGTGAAGGAAAACATTATGTAATCGTGTACTATGTTTCTTAGATTGCGTAAATAATTTAAATGTAAGTAAACCAAGGTGACATTTTGCCTATTGGCAAGTTAGAAATATTTCCTATTTTACTACTTTCGCTTAGTTTTTTTTTCGGAATGAATCTCGCGGAGAAACAACTGAAGCACCACAATGGCATGTAACTATGTGCGAGTGTCAAGTGGGTTGCCAGATGAAAGAAAATTTCTTTAACTAAAAATAAATAAAAAATTATATGATTCGTTACTGTCTTCGAAACTCGAATTTTATGGACTGTTGATTTGTAACTTGTGTTGTTTAAAATAGGTATTGATGAAAATAAATTAAACACATGAAATATAACATTACATATATATTCCTTTTATTATGTAGGACAAACAGATGCATACTTATTTGAAATAAAAAATGCCCAAACAAATACATCAATTTTAATGACCAGACGAGGCTCTGGCGAAAGAGAGGTAGGGCACGTTAGCCTGACTGAGGAAGTACGTCCACCTCACAGAAGACGGCAGACACTCCTCACACTCCTCAAAATGTATACTGCATATTACACTGGATCTAGATGGAATCAAGCCGCTTTCTTTTCTGGACTCTCTTATGATTTGTACCCAATCATTCTTCCATGCATCGTTTGACGATGGAAATCTAAAAAATATTAAAGGTATGAATAATAGTTGTTCAGTAAAAGAATCATAGGATGTAAGTTTATATGTCTGTTTAAACAAAATTAGGTATCTGAATTAAGTAAGAATTACAAGAGAACAAAAGAAAAATTATCTTCCACACATTTACGCTAATTTGGAAATGTGAGTTACGGCAACCCGGTCGATTTATTGTTTTCCAAAATTAATTTAAGTGAAAACGATTAGTTAATCAGAAAAATTACTTGCTTACCTATGAAAAGTAATCCTTCGGTTTATTTTAATTGTACTACTATGGTTCCGACTGTTCTTCACTACGCACACGGCATTATTATTATTTTTCGACAAGGTTATCACGCGGCGAGGTGTCGTCGGTGCGTAATGGCGGGCGGTAGACTTACTATGGTGTGAATGTGTGCGTGTCGGCTCGTACGTATAGCGACTGACTTACTATGGAGGTGCTTCAGTGTTTAGTTCGGGAGACGGTGTCTGCTTTTTTTATTACGTCTATGTTTGTATTTTTAACGAAAAGTACAAACAACTAAGCTTAAAATCCAGTTTTAACTATATCCAGGCTTAGAGACGTCAGTCAAAATTGTAGACTATATAGATTAAGTGTCACAATTCTAAGTGTCCTTCCCTTCCCATACTCATTATGACTTATTGCAAGCGCGCGATAGCAAGCGAGCAATATGTGAGGTCGACCTCCAGTTTCTCGGTATTTTGTACGCTCTACTTCTCCAAAACCAAAATAGTTTGAAACCCCCTTTTTTCGTGATCGTGTAGCCTAGATGTCGTAGTTGTGCCAGTTGAAATTTGTTTTTCAAAAAAAGAAGTTTTGTTCCAGAAAAATCGGTCCAAGAAGATTTGTCCCTACTGTGAGCAGTGCTTTTGCAGTGGTAGTACTAAATTTTCCTTTTTCCTCTTTTTTTTTTTTTTTCATCTTTTCCTTTTTGTTTTTTTAGTTTTTTAATAAATATCAAAATTTTTCAGTTTATTTTTTAAAAAGTAACTTATTTTTTTAAATATTAAATTTTGAATATTCAACATTTTTTTGGTAATTTTTACTAAGTTATCTTTTTTAACTTATTTTTTTTAATTTTATTTAATTATAAAATGAAATGCCCAAGCATTTTTTAGATTGACGCACTAAGTTTCCAAGCGCGCTTGCTACACAGCTTGCTGTTACCTATTTAAAAGATAAAAAGCGCGCTTGCGTTTGCGCCGCAGGCCCTAACTTCCCTAGTTATAGGAATGCACACTACAGTATTTGTATAAACTACACGGCACACATACGTAAATTTAGACAGATATAGTTAGTGTCTCTGCCGTAAAAAGCTGCCAATGCGGCGCTAGTGATATATATCGCTCATTTTTGAACCGGACTTGGTCGGGAAGAGGGGACCCCTGCCCGACCAAGTCCGGTTCAAAAATGATAGGGGTTCCGTGTGCAAAAACATTATTTACTTTTTATATGTGACGGGTGGTTATGATACTTTTTCTTGCTACTAAGTTAAAATGCGATTTAATTAATAAAATGTTATTATTTTTTACATGAGACGGGGGCAAACGAGTATGTGGGTCACCTGATGGTAAGTGGTCACCATCGCCCATAGACATCAGCAACACCAAAGGGTCACTGATACGTTACCAGCCTTTTTAGAGAAACATAGGCTCTATTCTTGAAGGCGCCCATAACGTGTTTGTTCGGGAACACTAAGGGAAGTTGATTCCACCGTACATGGTAGAAAATGCCTCAAAAAGCGCACCGTAGTGGATTGCCACTCATCAAGATGGTGAGGGCGAAATTTTAGTTTGTGGCGATAGTGGAATTCATCAGCTGCTGTTAGGTAAGTTCAATGGCTCCGAACACTCCCCATGATACAAATTGTACAGTACTCAAAGAGAAACAACGCCTCTTCGTGTACAAAGTGAGTCCCGTCGAACGGAGATCACTAGATCGCCGACTATTCGAACTGTTCTACATTGTATACAATCAAATGGAGTAAGCAAATATTGTGGCGCGCCGGCCCTAAGATGTGAACAGTATTTATTTCATGTGAGGCCGGACCTGTATGACATGGCCGGACAAAGTGTTTAAATTAAATCCACAGTGCACTTAACAAGTTTGCAGTCCAATGAGGCACATGGGCCTCATGAATTGTTTCACTAGTATGACGATGCGGCACATATGTGTCATAGCCAGTGATGTAAATAATGCAGTTGATCTTTCGATAAATAATAGGTTTTATACGTATCATACTTGTTATTTTTAGTATTAGTAAATATACAAGAACTACATTTTAACCAATCAAATCCTTAATTAACTTAAACCAAAAATAAAATTGACTTAGATACGGGTATGATTCCTTAGTCATGATTGTTTTTCTTGAAAACATTGTAGACAATATGCAATTTTACATACTGTACTGTACATTCACTTGATGCCATTTTAGCTTTTTTTCAACCTTTGCCGTCAAATTTTCATTGCATTTCTTTCAGTTACTCTTGAAATATTTCCATCAAAATAAAATAAATAATCGACTAACAATAAACACGTAAGTAAATATTTCATTTCCTTTGGAATTATCGATATAATACATTTCAATCCTTATATACATAACGTATCAAAAATACTTGAAGGCAATAATGATGTAACTTAATACGAATCTTCATGACTGTTAAATGTCATTGCTAAGGGGACGTGTCGAAAGAAGGTTTCAAATTGCTTCGGGACTGCGAACCTGTTAAAATTCTACCTAATCTGTTGTAGTAAGCAAGTTAGCTTACAGGTCAGATAGCATGGATATGTTTGTTAAACTTCGGAGAGATTCTGTATCTATTTTTATTTTTTTTCTAATCATCAATACAGCGTATACAATGCTTATCATGAAAATTATACTTAATTCAAGATAATATGCCAAAACATGAAATGTAATATAGTTAATATTTTATCAACAAAATTCAAACAGAGTTACTTAGTTACTTACATATGCAAACCAATGCAAATTTGCGCTCTTAATACAACTAGGTAAGCATCAATAACGAGATAAATATATATTTCTAAATAATAATGTATGTTTAGATTATATAATTTGCGTATGTACCTATGTACAATCTATCTATCATATAATGTTACAGTGGCTGCTTACCGCTTGGAAAGTTTTAACTAGTGCCACAGAACATGACAACTAGTGCAATTGTTAAAGTTAATTGCATTGTAGTCACTAAACCAGGGGTTAGATCACGTGCGTCTGCTTTTGAACTTCAAATTGAGATGAAACATTTCTGGAGTTCGATTAAAATTAAATTTTGCCACACCAAAAATAACAAGAAGCACCCACTGGGTCGGTAAAGATGTTTTACGTCATTTTTGTTAGCTGTACTAACGTTCATTTTGTAGACATAGTCTAATCAAGTTACTTAATTCAAAATTGATAAAATATGAGAGTAAATTTCGCACCACGAAAAGCTAGAGATTTTGTTATCAGACATGTACTACGTTATACGAAGCGGAAGCGTTCATTGGCTACGGTAACCGCTTTACATCAGCTGGGCAGTATGCTTGTATGCCTCCCGTCGTTATATAAAAAAATTTGGTCGTATTCTAAAAGAAGAAGGCCTAGAAACTAGCAACGGCGCATGAAAAGAGGTGAATGTCGAACAATCGAGCGAGGCGGGTAAGAATCACACACAGTCATGTGGCGCGCGGTACTCTCTGCCTATCCCGCAAGGGACTTGGCGTGAGTATATAGTTAGATATAGGATAGAAGACTATTAGCGACGTTCAGTGACTAATCTGTGTAAAACAATGTTCGAGACGAACCACCTTCATACCAACATGTGGCTTGTGTGTGACTCGGATCAAAAACAAGTTGTGTGGATTGTTGACGAGCTTCAGTTTACACAACCAGTATTGAGTCCTTACGAGTAAGGCGAGACTTTACCTCTTGTTATTGTTTCCTACTTACAGCGATATTAACCTAAAATAACCGTCGGTCCCTGTTGGAATCCTGGCATGGGCATGTATTTACTAAATTCTTGTTTTCGGATATTTGTATCTACGAGTATCATTTGCTCGGCGTGGAAAGATAACATCGTTAAGAAACCCGCACATCCAAGAAATAATATTTCAAAAGACGTATGACCTAATCTGTGAACAGCATTGTTTCCCCTCTGGGTTGTGGAGGTAAGATGGCAGTCGCTCCTTATCAAAGCAGTGTTTTCCCCAAATCTTCACGATTAAACGATAATATAGGAACAGAAAGTAAAAATATGCGAGTCCTACTGATTATCCAATTGGTCGAGTTTAAAAGAGTTACTTATATTTATATGTCTACGAAATCTGACAATGACATGTAGTTGTTCACATGCTATTTATCCTCCCACAGTGCACTTTTCCAAAGAGAATTTATTATATAAACCTTAGGTTGTGAAAAAAGTTCTTGCCGCGGTTGTCTAAAAACGAAAAGGACAGAGTCTTGTTACTGTTCAAATTATAAGCAGGATACAGTCCGTAGCTAATTAACAACAATGTGTAGTGTTCCCAAACGGCTTGCCCCTTCCTAATAATTACATGTCTGTGGAGGGAGGTTAGGTTGGTCGGAATACTTAAAAAAAGCACTAGGTATCAAACCCTCATAAAACAGAACAGTTTTGTAATCTGATTTTTTTATACTTATCCACGTTATGTTACATGCTATGTTACCAAAAAATAAATGGAGAAGAAATTAAAAGTAAATACTTACTTAATTCAAAAATTTGTATGCCAGACAACAGTGTAATTAATAATAAATTTCTGTGCCCCGCCGGCCTAAATCACACACAGCTTGAATTTGTGGTAATCTTATACCGATATAACCAGTAGAGAATGCGCAAGCTTCCATTGCCAGAGGAACACCTTAAAAAATTGTATGCCAGACAACAGTGTAATTAATAATTAATTATCTGTGCCCCGCCGGCCTAAATCACACACAGCTTGAATTTGTGGTAATCTTATACCTATATAACCAGTAGATAATGCGCAAGCTTGCATTGCCAGAAGAACACCTGGCTCGTCAATTATATAACATTTCAATCTTTTTTTTTAATTTGCCGGCCATTTTGACTACGTTTCTTAAGAGAGAGGAACGGTGTTCCTGAATATGCCTATTCTACTGTTTTATGCTGAATCCGAATCTGAAGTCAAAATTCGAATATTCGAAAAAACACACAGTCAAACGCACAGACAAACGCACACAGATTTCATATAGGAACGGTCCTGAAAATGTTGTGTTACTGTGATTGTGGTCGCACTCCTCCGAAATGGCTCGATAGATTTTTATGAATTTTTTTATGTACCTACCAAATAGGTATGTATGAGAATAGGTTGTAAAATATATTTCTTAAAAAAACATAATTAAAATAATTAGAAAAAAATAATAAGAAATAATTATATGGCAGAATAACGTTTGCCGGGTCAGCTAGTAATTTAATATAAATTACTATATATTATGTATATATGTTCAAAACAGTCGTTAACTCTTAAAATCAATCATATTACTTTAAACGAATAATTCTTGTACATATATTTGTATATAAATGTTATTTCGTGTATCTTAGAAACGGCTCTAACCATTTTGATCATCATGCATTTAGATAAAGTTTTGCATTTTAAGTTTCACTAAGTATATAGTTTCTTATCCGGTAAAAAAACGTGATTTTACTCAAGAAAAATACCTTGCCCCGGTTTTTACATGCTTTTAAAAGTTACATAATATTATTGTAATGAATTTCCTGCTGAGGTTTTTGGCAATGTCCCTGTCCCTGGTTTTGCAAACGTCTAAAAGCTCTAGCAACTGCTTACCACCATGAGACCGTACGCTCGTTTGTCTTAGTGGTATATACATAAGTCAAATCTGTATTTCTTTAGTGTACTTCTTTTAGAAATCAATATAACATAATATCTAGGAATAATTGAAAAGACAATGTCAGTATATACTGAATAACATATAACAATATGTGTTTTCATTGCCGAGAACGTTCAGACTTTTTTTAGTGGAATTGAATTGGACTAAGTCCAGTAGGCAGAGTAGGTACTCTCGATTTCGAACACATGTCGCTTACAGCTATTTTTCACGTAGGAACGAGGTATACAAGTTAGCAGAGGCTATACAAGTTGTCTCCTTTACTGTCGTACGCATATCATCAAAAGCTATTAACTGACAACATTTGACAGTCTTGCGGGATTTCAGCATTGATATGGTATAAGAGAAGCTGCCATCAGCAAAAACTTTCAAACATGTGCTGGACAAAAGACTGGCAACCCTTTTGCATAAACTTCGAGTGAAGACCCTTGTACCAGACACCGAACGCCTTTGCACTGCCACTGGCAAGTGGCCTGTGATAGAATACGAGTGGTACTTTTTCATTAGGTCTCCGTAACCAAGGATGCCAATAGATACTTATTAATAAGCCTACACTATAAGTCCGTCGATTCATCTGTCCTAATGTTAAAGGGTTGTGTCTCTGAAACCTTGTGTACGAGAATGTATGTTGTTGTGTAGAATCGCGTTTCTTCATGAGAGGTACACCTCCTCCTCCTCGTGACCTCAGTTACACGCGGTAACACGACAACCCTATTCTTTGACAAACCCTTCTATTTGGCTGCGGTTTCCTGTGAGGTGCAGTATTTACCCAGACGGGCTGGTTTGATGCGCCCTTCTTCTCTTAAAATTACCCAGACCAAGACAAACGGACATGTTCAGACACAGAAATGTTTGTCCTGTGTGGGAATCGAACCCACGAGCTTTGGTGTCGAAGTAACCTAACAGCGCTTTTCGCCACTGCGCCACCGACCTCGTCATTTGTTAGTTCCGTACTCAAGGCCATAACAGGAACCCTATTTCTCTCTGCTGCCTGTTCGCTCATGTCACTGTGATTTCTAGATCGTAAATGAAGAATTGCGTGAAGTTTCTACAGGATCGGAAATTAATGAGTGATACCCCTGTGCACCTAGTGCTCATAGGCATAGGTAATTGCTTACCGAACGTCGCAGCTTGTTTGGCAACCTAGTGGTATTAAAGAGTATGTTGGCAGTTGACGCAAAACCGAATCTTTAATTATCTTTAATTCAACTACAATAAGCTAATTGCTTAAAACAATAAGGTGAGACATCGATTTTCTCATAATACACGCTGCCATGAAGAAGTGAGTGGCGATGACATTGCATGGCTGCTAGTCCCCGGGGCTACTCGGCGAGTTCATTCGAAAAGGTCTGGCAGGTCCGCGGCGTGTATGGCAGCCGGGTCGCGCCTGCGCTATCCCATCGATCGGGCTGTAAAGCCACGCGGGCGCGCCGCGCCGCCTACGCGCCATTGCCCGCTCCCCCCGGTACGCCACGTGCCACAAAGCCACGCGCGCCTTTCTTACGTTCCCTCCAGTCCAGCCCTCCAAACATCGTGTGTACACTACACACTATACATTCCCGCCATTTTACTATTTGCATCTCTCTCGATACGATTTAAAAATATCAAAGTCAAAAATCGATTTAATAAGCTATGCTAGTCTACCCATACATTTTCTTTTACTCTAGGTTCGTTGAGACTGGAGAGGTAATCCCATCTGATGTTAAGTTGTTATCGTAGGTAGACTATGGAAAGAGCTATGAATGGCAAATAAGCGAGTGGCTTGACAAGTCAGGTAGGAAAGGATAATCGTAAATCAAATTCATATAGGACCAACTTCGGCTCTCATTAACTATTCGAATTATATGAGCCGTGTCTGAAATATCGGTGCATTTACTTGTTCACACGAACACGTCCACTTAATAAACATAAAAACCCACTTTTTGAAGCCAATTACATCTCGCTGATTACCTCATTCATTGGCAGTAACACAACAATCCTTTTCAGTGTTATTTGGCAGCGTCTTTTATAAGGTGGAGATATTTCTGTAGTCGGCATAATGTCCTCCTCACTTCTCCATCATATTTAGAGCACGTGGTCTTTACTAAATCCCACTGATTACTAAACGAGATTCTGGCGAAAGATAGGTAAAAAGCAAAGTAAATTTATAAGCTGGGCGTTAGGGGAAGTATCTCACCTCACATAAGACCACAGCCGACACAGAAGACCACAAATAATTCTCTCAAAGGTAGCTGTATTCCTCTAACGGTGGTCTCCTGAAGTTGGGAAGTCGCTGTTGAGTTTGTTAGTGCGTGGGACTAAAATGACCGCTTCAAATTAAGCGGGCTATATGCCTGTTTACCATCAGGCGTAGTACCCATTAAAAGTCTTTTAGTTTTGTTCTAAGTTATGTACTATTCAAGTTTAGCCATTCTACAATTAAGGCCCGTGAATTTTCGCAGATTTTTTTTACATGACTGTATGCAGCTATTGAAAGGGCAATGAGTCTTTAAAGATCTCCGATCTGGTAGATCGGGCACTAGATAAGGACATCAGTTTGCATCTACCCCTACGATGAGTGCCGACAAATGCACAAAGAATTCCGACCTCCCTACGTTGCTTAAAATTGAATTGTATTGAATGAAAATGAAATAACATGCATAGCTTGAGTCAACGAAGTTAAATAACTAAAGCCAAATCTGACACATAGAAGTGGCTTTAGTTATTTTTGTGGCTTTAGTTTGTTACATAAATTTTGTTTCGTAAGTACAAAGTATTAAGTTCTTAATATTTTACTACTGTTACTACAATGTATTGTGATACCGTTGCATGGTTTTGTCAAAATACCTAGTCAGATGCTATCTATCTATAACTTCACGCCAAATCGCTTGGTAGTCATACGCTGTATCACGTATTATTTTATATACATACGTTAGTACAACAGTAATTTAACGAAATGCCTATACTATATGCCTATACGGTGGTGAGACGCTCTACAAGTAGTGGTTCTTTTCTCTGTACAGTGTTGACCCTTATGAAATGTCGTATTGTGCCCCGCCCCCGTATTGAATATTGGGTATAGAAAGATCTCTCGTTCTAAATATCTGTTTGGTGAACTATATCCCTTATCTTAGATAACACTTCAGCCAAATAACAACTCCAAAAATATTGTTGTGTTCGTCTGAGTGAGTAATGTCATGAACTCATAGGTAAGTCGTGCGGACAACGGGAGAACCGGCGGATGTTACACCGCCACTAGCAGCGTGGGCGCGATATGCTGCGCGGCTATCAGGTAGACCCCGTCGCCCCGTGAACTGAAGTGAACTGCTGAAGCTGGCTGACCGCATATCAAGAGTTCTCTAACTTGAGAATTACTTATGCGTCCCGGGAGACTGAACTGCCAATACAACCAATGCAATCTCTGGTGCAGTTGTAGTGCCGGGCAAGGAGACGCACCTTCTCTCGCTGCGGTACTTATTCTCCTAAATTTCATATTCTCTCTTCTCTCTTTCTTCTTGTAACTTTTGTACTTTTTTTTGTCTAATTTAATCATCGGTGGTCCATTACTATTATTACATTACAGTCAAGGTGAGGCATTGGCTGGCAGTCCAAATAATGAAATAAATGGGGAAATTGGATGAGCGGTACGCAGCATGTTAATTTGTTGTTTTGTTATTTTATATGAGAGTAGTGATTACAAGTAGATTGATAACTAGTAGAACTCTCGTCAACATTACTGATCAAATGTTGTTTTGTTGTGTTGTGCAAAATGAAATTAATATTGATCAGTGATTATCGAATATATTTTCCCTAAGTACATCATAATGCCATTTGGTGACTATAGAAATAGGTTTTATAAAGCTTCTTCCTCAAACGTTGAAAGCAATAATTCCACTACGGAATATATTGCTTTTGAGACGCCTAGCTACAATCTCGTCAAATTAAATGGCAGAAAAACATTAAAGCCGCCGCCACCCCTTCACTCCCACTGCCGCCCCCGCCTGGAAACGATTTATGCTCCGAGAGTGCACCTGTCTACCTAATGCCCATTAGTCTGCACTCAGTTTTTCAATATTTCTCCAATATACCCGGAAGAGATAGAAGAAAGACACCGAGTGAACGCAAATAAAATCACTCAAGTGCATGCCACACCACTGCATCGTAATCCCTACCTTGGTAGCAAGAAATGTTGTCATATCTATAAAAACTTCAAAATTGAGATATCGCGATCTATGAAATAAAAATAAAATATCTAGTATAGTTTTAGTATAGTTATCTCTAGATTGATTACGTGCTTATGAGTTTATATTTGGAGGAAATCTGAATATATGATTACGTTTGTTCAGTGTTTTTAACAGACACTACTGTACTCTGTTTCGCTTCGAACAAATTATATTATAAACTTAAGTAAATTATCGATATTTAAGTACCTAGTGACTGTGTGTAAAAACTGGTCTAGATTACCTAGATTATTGACTAGATTCAGGTACTTATATAACATTGCACAGGCTATGATGACATAAATACAAAGATTTTAAAATATGTTGCTGATGTGATAGCTCCAGTAATTAGCCATATCATTAACATGTGTATCGAGGAAGGTATATTTCCAACAGCTCTTAAAAAAACCATAATAAAACCACTCTTTAAGAAGGATGATAGAATGGATATGAAAAACTATAGACCTATTGCACTTCTTCCTATTATAGCGAAAGTTTTCGAAAAAGTAATTTATAACGCTTTGTACAGTTATTTTGAAAAGTATAATATGCTAGCTTGTGAACAAAAAGGTTTTAGAAAAAATATGACGATCAATATGGCTATTTACTCTTTACTATCGAATGTTCTGGTAAACGTTGACAATAAGGTACCAACGGCGGCAATATTTATGGATATGACCAAAGCGTTCGACTTCGTTGACCGTAACATTCTCATACAAAAATTAGAACGATATGGTATAAGAGGCAACGTTAGTGATCTTTTAAGAGACTACTTGAGTGATAGGTCGCAAGTAACAATAATTAATAAAGTTTGCCCTATAACTAAACATGAATTAACTTACGTATCAAACCCGCGTGTAACTACCTTCGGAGTGCCTCAAGGTAGTGTGTTGGGGCCATTACTATTTTTAATATATATTAACGACCTTCCAAGATGTGTAGAGCATCCAATGGTACTTTTTGCTGACGACAGTACTGTTATTATACACGATAAAAGTAAAAATAAGAATGAATTAGAGAAAGAGATAAACATAACACTAGAAAAAATTATTAAATGGTTGAAATCAAATAAGTTATTAATTAATTTAAATAAAACAAAATATATGACATTTAAGTATCGAATAAACAATAGTAATGATAAACTGATAAATGTAACGTACAAAAATGACACAATTGAAGAGACTATTTCCACAAAATTTTTAGGACTTCATATTGACGGAAATATGTCATGGAAAACTCACGCAATGCAAGTTCGCAAAAAAATTAATCAATTTTCTTACGCGTTGTACATGCTCAATAAGGTGGTTGATCGTGATGCTGTATTGACAGCTTACTACGGATACGTCGAATCAACTTTAAGATATGGAATTATTTTTTGGGGGAACTCTTCGCAAAAAGAAGACATATTTAAAGCACAAAAGAAATGTATACGAACTATATGTAAAATAACACCGATAGACTCATGCAAGCCTTATTTTATAAAGTTAAAAATATTGACGATGCCTTCTTTATATATTTACGAAACAGCTATATTCGTTAGAAATAACTTACATCTTTATAATAAATTTAAATATACCAAACGCCATGAAAATAAATTACAGGTACCTCCAACAAAAACAGCTACATTTCATAAAAACATATTATGTATGGCTCCTAAACTGTACAACCGTATACCGACCGCCATAAAGGAAAGTGATAACTTTAAAACAAAATTGAAACAATTACTCTTGAACAAAGCGTATTATAGTATACAGGAATTTCTAGAAGATAAAAACATGTAGAGGAGATATTGATTTATTCGTTTATTATTCCCTTTTTAGTGAATATAGTTCAATTTAAATTTAGCTTTTATTACTAATGAATTATTTGTACGCTTCACAGCAGGGCATAGTGAAACTGATGCATGAATTATAACATATTTTTATTTTACCTATGTTCCATAAATAAAGAAATTATTATTATTATTTTATTTTTATTCACGGGCATTATCCCGGTCATTTAATAGGCGTGCGCGGGGATATGGATCTAACGCGTAGAGGCCCTTTTAAGAAGATTCATGTTATGTTGTACACCCACCGAGACCCGCTCCTAAAAATATCGATAGAACCATATATCTATGAGCAGGTCACGGCAGGTATTGGGACTATTGCGAATGTGTAGGAAATGATTTGTCTATTGTAATGAGGTCTGGAGGGATTATTGGTACTGGGTTATTGCAGAAGAGGGACGGACACCTGCCATAACTATCATATCTGATTGTTATTTTTGGCAGGCAGTGGCTCGCCACTCACTAGATGGACCCCCGAAATGCCAGAGAAAGTCGGCCGGGGGCAACACCGGTGTGAGTGACTCAGGGGTGTTGAGAGGTGTGCTGCGCTTTCTCCGAAGTTACTCGCGGCGTTATGCCCTTTAACACTTCCACCCCTGGAGTATATCACCTGCTAGAGCAA
Source organism: Pyralis farinalis (assembly GCA_947507595.1). Taxonomy (NCBI): domain Eukaryota; kingdom Metazoa; phylum Arthropoda; class Insecta; order Lepidoptera; family Pyralidae; genus Pyralis; species Pyralis farinalis. The sequence goes on along the minus strand of OX382265.1, from coordinate 23,158,027 downwards.
TATACTCTATCGACTCCTCTCTGGACGGCCAATGAAGGCAAGCCAGAGCTGAGAGTCCTGCGGGCCTTCTTGGATTTCCACTCCGACCGACGAAGACACGCCGGAGACGAAGGCCCTGATCGACTCTCTGGAGCACTCGGGTACCCGTGGTGTCGTTACGCACCAACAGCTCGCCACAAGCTGCCCTGCGGGGTTTATTATTATTATTATTATTGAATCAAAGACAACGAAGAATGAGTTACCGGTTATCTTATAAGAGAAAATATTGTATTATTCTAAGCTTGGGCGTATGAAAACCGGCGGTATCCGGGACTTGGTACAGATTCAACAAGTGGCATGACTCTTCCTAGCGACCGTTTGTTCGAAACAACGCCGCCTCCCCCACAGCGTAGTGACGTGAATTTATATGTCCCATTGTTACTCATCGGTAATCGGACTAATATGCTGTATAAAATAAGATTAACGTCACTTACTTCCATCCTCCTGCTGGCGATTCGTTGCTGGACTCCTTCAGTTGCGTGGTGCTTGCACTGTGCAGGTTTATTACGTTGACGCTGGAAACAATATGGCGATATTGAGATAAGCTGATTGCAATATGGTCAGCAATTTTACATTGAGCTGTATAATCAGAGGCTCGTCACCTTAGAGCCAAAGTGTACGAGGCTACTGAGAGGCTCTAGCGAAGGAGACGTAGGCATTTCGGAGCATTCAAACAAAAAAAGTACCTCTATAGAAGATCATGTAGCCTAAATAATTCCTACTGCCATAATATAATGCCATAAATTAACCAGCCAGTCCCATAGTTAGCCGTTAGAAGCAGGGGTGTCAAAAAATTGTTTGTCTCGTACCGGATAGTCATTATATTTTTCAACCGCGCATGATTCTTTCATACAGAGTTTATGCGTTCCGGTACCCTGACTAGTAATTGCTTCACGCAACCCAACGCGAAAACCTGTATTTCGAGTTAACACCCAGTAGGCAAATTCTACTATAACCCCAACTACACTGCTACGCGACATGTGTCAAAATACGCACATTTCTTTATTCTGTTAAGCGATTTGACCGCAACGAACGCTCCAACAGTGTAGCAAATGGCTCGCTATTCTATTAAAAAAACCTTAATTATAGCTACACTGCAATATAATAGTATTCTGATAAATTATTCTGACAATTTTGCTAAGCAACATTTGTGAAGAAAAAAATATTTTCTAAAGAAGTGATTTATACATGCATACATACTCGTATTATGTTTGTTTTGTTGTGTACACATATGAGAAGACTATTCTTTTCAATCTTAAACAACCACACGCTGGTTACAATGGTGCCTGAAATTTTCGCCCTAGTTTCGGAGACAACATTTATTAAAAGTTATATAACTTATTTGGAGGACCAGCCCTAAATATGGTATCATGACATGTGTTAGTTAATTTGCAGGATACGCATAGTTGTAGCGCATTTGCAGTTAAAATGCACGACCGCTGCAGTGCAGGAAATTTTAATAGAATACCTTTACTAGCACTTAGGAATCTAACGATACTTTCAGTTGGTATCGATATTTTTATTGCGAACCTCGATACTGAGTACCTACTCGATACCACAGCTCGGTACTTCATGGCTAGTGGGTACTTATACAAATCGCCGGTATCGAGTATCGATTGTCACATTACATCGACCCTTACTCATCCCACTGCAGGAATACGGTCTCCCTTCACCTGAAGGGGGTTAGAGCATACTGCATCACGCTGCTCAAATGCGGATTAACGGAGGCCAGTGTTTTCAAGCCGCCCGAAGGCCACTCACTTAGCTTAATGACTGTCATCTATCGACAACAGCCGAGACCGACGGCTTAACGTGCCCTCCGAGCACCAAGAAACTGGAGATAGATAAACCCATCTATAGACAGGCTGCGGTGGACCTGCGTGCTCGGTTAGAATAGCACGCGCAACGACGCCATCGAGTTCTCAGTATCGATTGTATACCTACTTTATGTTCATATTTTGCATTCAACATTCAAGAAGCACGTGCTAGTGCTATGAGTAGTCGTATGTTACGCTATCGCTGCCCTGATGGTAACCCAAAATGCCTCTTCAGAATCCGATTCTGAATGTATTGTTAATATAGACACATTACTTTGGCGTGCACGTAAAGAGCTAGCGTGTAAAAGTCGGTAGAAGCTGGAACACAGTATAGACAAGCTGTCAAAATAAAGTCAAGTAATGCTGTTAAAGTTTAACCGCATAGAGGCCTAAAATGAAAGAAACTGTTTGAGCTCTAATTAAATGATCCCTGCAAAAACTCTAAGTGTATGTTAAAGTTTAACCGCATAGAGGCCTAAAATTAAAGAAACTGTTTGAGCTCTAATTAAATGATCCCTGCAAAAACTTGAAACCTTCGATATATCAATTGATTGCATTCGAATTATTTAAGTCTTACACTATATCTAGATCTATGCGCGATGGAGAGTTTGAAATAAAAACAAATAGGGTAAAATAAAAAAGGGTGACATAAAAGGTTCTTAGTTTTATGGGATCAAAAAATGTAGACCTGTGATGTAAGTTGAATGAAATAATTCTCTACAACATTCTAATCAACCGAATAAGTGCCGACATCGTGCAGTTTATTGTGAAGTCAATGTTTTTGTTGGATAATTTGGGTAACTGAATTTCCATACAAATGCCAAAGGTCAACGTCTAAGTGTATGTCGAACTGGCTAATAAGCGTAAATGTAATCATATAAGTAATTCATAGCCATTTAAGCTTAAACGAGCTATTTTTTAGGGCTATTGTTTCGCAGTTGGCAATGGACTGTTGACAAATCTTGTCAACACGCTTCTTCCCCTGAAAACTAAACAGTACTAAACTGAAGTAATAAAATAGCGTTCGAGACTGATCCATGAGAAGTTATTGTTTCTGTTATGCAGTTGCGTTGGAATATGAATTATGAATGAAGATTGACGGAACGCAGCGCGGATGCGAATGAAACATGTATTACATACACAGGGGCGTAGCTACCGCCGTATTTGCCGTATCAATTATACGGGGCCCCCGGGCCACGGGGGCCCCCAAAGTGTGTAAGGAAAAAGAATAAAAACTTTCTAATTTATTTTATTTTACAAATGACAAAATTCTATAAAGCAATTCCTTTTTTTCCCGCCTTAAGCGTGCGTTCAAAAGTTGGCAACACTACATCGTTATGGCGGGCTGCGGGACTTCCCCGTTTTACTTACTTCATCTTCAACTCAGCGGGGAATCCCCGGGAATCCTTCATCGATATCGCGATGTACGTGTACGTTGTTGTACTTTGCATTGGATGTTAAACCACGGAGTGCAGTGCACTGTTTATTTACGCGCTTTATATAAATGTGCATTACATTGTAATTCAGAACAAACAATATTGTTCTTCTGGTTTAGCAGTATTAGTAGCGATTTGTAAAAGAAATGAGTGAAAGGAAAAGAGATTATCCCAGCGGCGCTGAGAAAAGAAAAATTAAACAGAAAAGGGACGAGGTTATAAAAAAAGTGCCCAAAATTTCTTCATTTTTTCAGAGACAAGATACTGTGAGTGATTTAGATTGGAAAGGTAAGTACTACACTACTACCCAACCCATTTATTAGGGGCCCGTAGTGATAAACAAGGAAATCTTTTAATTTCGGTCTGTCCATCTGTCCGTCACAAAAAGTTGTCTCCCCCCTCGATTTTCACAATTATACTGTTTTTAGGGTTCCGTGCCTTGATTAAAAAAAAAACAAAATTCTAACTTATCTATAGGATCGATTTGTTTTGTTGTTTGTCTATCGGTCCGTATCGTATCGTTAATTGCGTGTAGAGAACTTCAGATGTGCAGACTCGCTTTCGGGTTCTCGTTTTGTATGGCCACTACACTACGCGCTGCGTTTAAATAGCACGCAGGTGTATAGTAATGCACGGACGGGCTGCAGGTGATTTTGTATCTACTAATAGGTACGAGCACAATCCGCGTAGAGTCTGTGTGCGTCTGAACTGAACACTCTCTAACTGTGACCCTTAGTAACGTTATTTATTTATATATAACTCTTTTTAGTTTAGTATCAAAGCATTCGTATTTATTTTTTAACAATTACTCGTTTATATTTAGATTCTTCTGAAGCATGTTCTTCGTCACATATCCATCCGGAAATAGAAGAAAGCCAAGCACATACTTTATCGGATGTCCATCCAGAAATCGAGGAACCCCAAGTCAACGATTCTGATATATCTGCAGATAATGCAGATTGTAATATAATTTCATCAGATAGAGGAAATTTTGGTGACAATTTAACTGAATGCGAACGAAAAATAATTTTTAAATTGGGTCCATTTAAACCACAAGGACCATTTCCAAAAGTTTCAGAAAATAACCGACCTTTTTCGGCTTATTATTATTCATATTTCAATCAGGCAGGCATAAAAATTATAAGACCATGGTTATGTTATTCTAACGTTTTAAACAAACCGTACTGTCACTTCTGTTGGTTATTAGCAGATCGTCAAAACAAATCGTACTCCTCTGCTTGGGTTAACGGTGTTTCGGTTAGAAGCAATTTCACACAAACTATTCTTGACCATGAAAAGTCACAGCAGCATATTAGTGCCTCACTCTCTTATAATAATTGGTTGCAAGGAAATACCATCGATACTCTATTGAAAAGTGAAATCGATAGTAAAATTACATTCTGGAGAGATGTACTGCATCGTATAATTAATGTTATAATTACTTTAGTATCTTGTAATCTACCTTTGAGGGGGCATGATTCAGATTCTGGCAATTTTATGGCAATTTCACGTCTGCTATCTAACTATGATGCAACTTTAAAAGAACTTCTTCTAAAACCGAAAGGTGAAATAAATTATTTAAGCCCTACGATTCAAAACGAAATTATTAGCACTAGCACTTATCCTGCAACGATGGCGAATGAGTTAGGCGAATCTACTGATGGTCCAGGGATCTGCGATTTATTTTCCGCACACTTTGCATCTGTCTATACAAACATTGAAGTTAATTATAATTCATCAAATTACCTCACACACTTAAAAAATAATAGTCAATACTTACAATTACCAATTATTGAACATGATACGTTTCTAAAGAAGTTAAAAAGTCTTGATTGTAACAAGAGTGCTGGCCCTGATGGCATCCCTCCTGTGTTTATTGTATCATGTGCTGAAAATTTAGTGGAACCTCTAGTAATTATTTGTAATAAATCATTGAACAAGGGATTCTTTCCTACGGAATGGGGGAAAGCCCAAGTAGTCCCTTCTTACAAGTCAGGAGCTAAAAATCTTGTTGAAAACTACAGACCAATTTCCATTTTATCTACTATGGCAAAAACTTTTGAATCTGTAATTTGTGAAGGCTTACAAAGATATTTAAAACAGTTTTTGACAATTCATCAGCATGGATTTGTTGCATCTAGATCTACAACTACTAACTTAGTGACCTTTACCGAATTCTTAATGAATGCTCTGGACAGTAATAAACAGGTCGATGTAGTGTGCACGGATTTTAGTAAGGCTTTTGATCGATTTCCGCATATCATCCTACTGCATAAACTTTCCTCCTACGGTATTTCCGATACATTGTTAAATTGGATCGCGTCCTACTTAAGTAATCGCACATTCTTCGTTGCTGTTAATGGGTTTCAATCGCGTTGTCGAAACATTACCTCCGGAATTCCTCAGGGGTCACACCTGGGTCCAGTTTTGTTTAACGTGTTCATTAATGACATTCCAAACTGCTTGAAATTCTCAGAAATTTTCTTGTATGCCGACGACTTAAAATTCTGCAGAGTCATTGAAACCGTGGACGACTCCTACATCCTTCAGCGCGATCTCGACGCAGTAATCCGCTGGTGTGATGTAAATGGTATGTCCCTGAATTCTCGGAAGTGTTTTTATGTCCGATTCGCTAGAAAACATAACTTAATATATCATAAGTATTGCATAGGTAACACAAAAATTCAGGAGCTGGAGCTATTTCGAGATTTAGGAGTTATATTTGATAACAAACTGACATTTGTACCCCATATAGACGACATTAGTAAACGTGCATCAAGAATGTTAGGATTTGTCTTGCGAAATATTAGGGGATTGCGTAATGCGAAAACAAAAATATTGCTGTACAACAGTTTAGTACGTAATGTTTTGGAGTATGCATCAGTTGTATGGAGACCACACTATGCTACACATTCACTAAGACTAGAACGCATACAAAAAATATTCTTACGGCATTTAGCATTTTCCTGTGGTTTACCAAAGAAAGAATTTAGATCATATAACAAAAAACTTGCTCATTTCAAAATAACTTCTCTGACAAAACGTAGGACTGTCTCTGACATTGTTTTTGTATCCAAAATTCTTAACCATAAAATTGACTGCCCCCAGTTGTTAAGCAAAATTAATTTTCGTGTTCCAATTCGTTATCCTCGTAACAAGATAACTCCACTAATTCTTCCTCTACGTAGAACAGTATTTGGCTCAAATTCCCCAATGTCAAGAATGTGTAAGCTGGTGAATGAATATAGTGACATTTTGGATATTCACTTTGACTCCCCCAATAAGCTCTTCAAAATCGTGAATGACCACCTAATTGAATAGCACCATATGCAAAACTTTTATACATTCAGCTCAGTTAGTTTAATTGAGCTTCAAGTGATTCGGCGTAATTTAATTTGAATTGAATTAATTTAATTTGATTCATTTAGTTTAATGTAATTGGATTTATTTAATTTAGTGTAATTCGATTTATTAATTTTAATGTAATTTGAAGTAATGTAGTTGATTTGAGCTGATTTGATTTAAATTGCTTTAATATGATTAAATTGGTTCTTAAAGTTAAAGTTATTACAATTACTTTTAGTGTAATTTTAAAAATACTAAACTTAGAGCCATAATGTGATAAAATTTTCAATTATTTGAGTTTAAGTAATGTTAATAAATTATGGTACATGATGTATTTACCTATAAGTATTTGTTACATTTTAGCTAATATGTAATACACTCTATTATAATGAAAGGATTAATGTATACAAATGTTGGTAAATCAATAAATAAATAAATAAATTAGTTTGCTTGGTACTAACGTTAGGAACAGTATTATCTCAGAAATTAAAAAAGCTCCATTTCTGACAATAATTCTGGATACAACACAAGACTTATCAAAAATTGACCAACTATCTGTAGTTTTTCGATATATCTCGGTTACAGAAAATGATGATAATGTGCCTAAAGAAATAAAAATCTGTGAGTCCTTTTTAGGATTCATAGCAGTAACCGATTGCAGTGCTGCAGGTCTTAAAACTGTCATTTTAAATTTGACTAAAGAATATGGAATTGATTTGACTAAATGTAGAGGACAGGGATACGATGGAGCAAATGTTATGTCGGGTGTGTATGGAGGATTACAAACCCTAATAAAAGAGCATGCTCCAAATGCCGATTATGTTCATTGTACTGCGCACGCTTTAAACTTGGTTTTGAACGATGCTGCGAGACATGTTCGTGAAGTATCGACTTTTTTCGATAATTTAGAAAAAATATATACTTTTTTTGGCAATAGTATAAAACGCTGGGCTATGCTAAGTGACGATTCATCTGAAAAATATTTGATTACCCTTAAAAAGGTATGTCCTACCAGATGGTCTTCTAGGAACGACGCTTTATTAGCAGTAAAGAAAATTTTTTTACTAATCATGAAAACTTTGTACCAACTAAATTTAATTTCAAATAAAAAGATGAACGTGAAGAATGTAAAAGTATAATTAACATTTTAGAGAGCTCGTTACATTTTTTTCTTCACTATTTGAAATTATTAATCCTGTTTCTAAAGCTCTACAGCATGAAAATAATGACTTACAGAAATCTAGTATTTTATTAAGTAATCTTTTAAATAGACTGTGCCAATTAAGAAATCAGAATTCATTTAATAGTTTGCTAAATGAATCCAAAGATTTAGCAAAATAGTGGGGGGTAACAACTGTTTTTAAAAACAGTAGGTAGGCGAAAGATAACGAAGCGTTTTTTTGATGAGTTATCACAAGATGAGAGAATTTCCGACCCGGAATCCTATTTCAAAGTCAATGTATACTATTGCTGTTTAGATATATTAATTTCTCAAACTAAAGAAAGATTTCAGAGCCTTTGCAACCTGAGTAGTATATTCGAAATATTACAACCGGAGAAACTCCTATCTTCTTCAAGCGAAGAGACATTAAACGCTTCCGGAAAACTGTCTGCTAAATACAGTAAAGACATCTCACTTAATCTTTGTGACCAATTAAAGGCTCTAAAAACATGCTTAAATTCTGAAATTAAAAAAAATTATTCCATTAAAGAACTCATTGAATTATTGCTAGTAAAATTCAATAGTCTTGCATCCAGTTTTCCCAAGGTAATCACAGCATGCTTTTTATTCTTGACCCTTCCAGTTACAACCGCAACGGCAGAAAGAAGTTTTTCAAAATTAAAACTAATAAAAAATTACTTAAGAACTTCGATGGGACAAGAACGGCTGTCAGACATCTCACTATTGTCCATAGAGGCAGAAACTTTAGAAAAACTAAAATCATCATCAGCCATAAATGATTTAATAAATCAGTTTGCCGAAAAAAAGGCAAGGAGAGTGAATATTTAAAATTCGATTTTTATTTGTAAAATGGGTAAATTATGTGATAAATAAATATTTCTTCTCACAATATTTTTTTTCTTTTGTGAAAAATCTTTACCTCCATATAAGGGCCTCCAAAAAAATTTTTATACGGGGCCCCGACAAGGCACGCTACGCCACTGTACATACATTGAATTTAGGTATACTTACATTTTCTTATTTGCGACCGATGGTTCGACGACCAGAGGGAGTCCACAGTACGAGTAACCTATAACAAAATGTTATTCTTATCAGATAATGCATAGCACTGCGTGGTATTAAACGCAAAATACGATGGTTTGTATCGGCCGATAACGTTGCTAGTGAACAAGTACGAATATTTTCTATGTTATTTTTTTTGCGAACATTTTTATCTGATACGTTCGTACTTAAAATAAGCCTTTTTATGCCCTATTAAACGTATCCCGGGTAACAACCAGGGAATAATATTGAATACAATATTCAATGGATGGGATTCATATATAGCACTACCTGATATTGTCACCGGCGCAAAAAACAATTACTTATTCTAGTGTACAAAAATTTATTTAAACCCATACCGCAATTTAAAAGTTATGAATACAAAACTGATTTACCTAAGTCATCCAAAAAAGAAAAAATAACAAAAATGATAAGTGTAGCAGGCGAACAATGTAAGAATGTGGCAAAGTACAAAAAAACTAAATGGTGAAGTTTTAGGTTTCTCGGTTCATATTTTGCTAGTGGTTACAAATCCAACCTACAAGGTGATCGCTGCTCTCTCTCTCTATCTCTCTGTCCATGCAGCAGTCTGACTATGTCGACTGCTTCTTGTTCTTCTGTTAGAACTGATTCGCAGCATTACTAATTATGACGCGAGTGCTAAATCCTCATTCGTCCCCAACTAATCCAAATCCTCTATAAAGGGTATTTACACGCGTCGATTTTTGCCGTACTGCTACTCGCTTACCAAATCGCCTCACTAAGCAGCATCGCTAATCCATTTACACAGTTGACTGAAATCGCAAATGATTAAGTCATTTTCTTCGAAAACATGTCGAGTAGAACAGGTGTTTAATGTGCCTGTATCGATAGTTTTAAGTCAATTTATTGAAGAATCGCTTGAAGAACAAAGAGAGAAGACAGAAAAGGAAGTAAAGATTATACGTAGATTTTGGGTACGCGGATGGATTTCTCGACTCGTGATACGGTATACTATGTTGGTGGAATGGAGTTCAGAAGATTCTGATTACTTTAGAAAATGATTAAGGACTATAGATTTTAGCCACCAGCCCCATGTACGCGACCGCCGCACGGTTAAAATTCTGATGCCAGTCAATTTTGGGACTTGCGACTTTAATCACCTGCGGTCTAGCCGAATCGCCATTTAACACGTTCGCGGACACTTCGTCCGATTTTGTAATGATACTTTTACACTAATTTTTTGTATGAAATGCTTTAGCCGCTCTGCAAATGCTAAAAGTTATCAAGTATTCAAATAAGCACACACCGGCTATAACCTCCTTACGCATTATCCGCTCCGTCACTGGTAATAGTCATCAAGTACTCAAATAAGCGCACCCAGACTATAGCCTTCGCATGCGTTAGCCTGTCCGTCACTGGTAATAATTAACAAGCCTTTGAATAAGCACACACCGGCTATAGCCTTCGTATGTATAAGCCGGTCCGTCACTGGTAATAGTTATCCTGTACTTAAATAAGCACACACCGGCTATAGCCTTAATATGCATTAGCCTGCCCGTCACTGGTAATAGTCAACAAGTACTAAAATAAGCACGCACCGACTATAGCCTTCGTATGCATTAGCCACTCCTTCACTGAAATAGTAAATAAGCACGCACCGGTTATAACCTAGGGAATGAAAGACACCTCGGATATCTTACTGGGATAACTATTAATAATTAAAACACTAAATTACAGTTTTATTCCATTTAATGTTTGTCTACAAAACATGTGAAAGACGTATAAATTTTATCATTCATCTTTTATTTATACAACTTAACAAAAACGGGAGGCATTGTTTCTCCTATTTAATTAATTTTATTAATAACAGCTTTAAATAGAATCCTGTAATATTCTTTTCCTGGAAAATTTTAAAATTTAAGATGTTCGCCATCACTGGTACAATATAGAATTAATTCCGTATTTATTTTAATTCCGCTTTTTTAGTTATAATATATTGCCTAAAAGACAGTCGTCCGCGATACAGGCGCATTGATTCATCAAGAAAAAGCTGCTGTTGTGGCTTGTAAAGTTCATGAAGTATAGCTATCATGTGGTTAGTAAAATTTAACCTTTTGTTTATACCTTTGATATTCCCTTCAAGATTTGAATTGCTGTATATAAGCATAGGATCATAATACAGCGGATCAGTGAATGTGAAGAGCTTCCGAATGTTGGGTGGTTCTATTTGGGATTGCAAAATGCACAAGTCAAGAAGACACGTCATTTCCTCTATTGTAGTCGGCTTAAAAGTTTTTGTGACTTCCTCTAGTATGTGGTCTATTAGCATGGCATAACGCACCACCGTACGAATTGGTCCGCTCTACATGTAGTTCAATCACTGACGAAGGAAAACTCAAATTGTGGTATAGGGGCGGTCGATATTTGCCATTCTTCTGTAATTTGTAAAAACCAAGGACGTCGATGATCAGTTTTTTGTGCGTATGAAGTTAAAGGTATCAAAGCACGCTGCTGATCATTAGCCCTCTGAGAGTCTGATATTTGTGCCGTCGTGGGAGTATTTTGAGCAGAAATAGAAATATCAGTGTCTAACCAATCAATATTCTGCAATAGCATACTTGATTCAATTGAACTTGCCGGACTTGTGTCTAAATGATACGACCGTAAACAATTATTACTTGCCGGTAATCTTGTGCATTTTATATATTAGCTATAGACGAAATAACATCTAAATCTCCTGGTGAGTTAATTGAAGCAGGAACATGGACGTGGACATCCAAATCTTTTAAGGTAATTAGAGATTCAACAGAAGGCTCTTGTTCAAGTCTAATACGCTGAGTTGTCGCTTTCAGTTTTTCGAGTCTTCTAAAACTTTTTGGCTTAACGTCCTCCTCAGAGTCAGACACGTGTGTTGTTGACGAATCGATCCTCGATCAATAAGTAGCTGCTGCTTGCTAAATCGGGTGTATGTAAGCGGACCCCAGACTCCGTAGCACTAGCGTCAGATGCAACTGGGACATGATGAGATACCGGTATGATGAGACTAGACCTTCGATCAATAGCTGTTTAGGCTTCCTTTACTAGTTTTGATAGGGAAAAATATAATAAATTATATTAAGAAGGAAAAATATTCTATGAAAGAAAAACGAAAGGCGAGCGAGTAAAATATGTTGAATTATAAGCATTATTATGGTTTACTAATCTATTCCAAAGTACTGTGTTTCCTTTGATCTCTAGACAAGTAAGATTATTACAATATTTACTTAAGAAATCAAAATAAACTTGCTACTGACGTTGTTCGGAAGTCACGCGCGAAACATTCGCTCGACTTCCATTCACCAGGGCACTTGACGAGCAACTGACTGAACAATCTGTCCTACAATTGGCGCTGATATGACAGGTACGTCAGTGTGAGTGCCCACGGGTATGTACGTCTTGGTCGGTGTGTAGAAACATGTTCCAAGATGTAAAAGCCGTGTTATTTTGATACCTAGCAAACTAAAGAATTCAATATGGGGGCACTAGATACTTAACTCGAATGTAGCAGAATGAAAATGCGTCTGCTCAAGCAGTTGTGCAGTTTGTGCGCGGAAGACTATAGAAGGTCATAGCCGGCGCGTCATAAATAAATATATATCACGCGTAAATCACTAGTGAATGCTATAACCGTCGCGTCCGCGAACGTGTTAAACGGTCGATTTTCGTCGTGCGGCAATAATCATGCGGCAATAGTCACTCGTGTAAATCCTCCATAAGAAGAACACGCCGGTGTGTAAGACCGCCTAACACGTGACCAGTTCCTTTGTGTTTTTATGACTGACGTAAATGAGTTTCCACCCTTTGGGAAGCGGAGAAGAATAGTGAATGCATATTTTTCCTTTGATTGCGTCGGGTATATCGGGTAGTGACTGACTGACCACCACCTGGGGACGTCTATAACTGGGAAGGCTTTAAAGGCTACCCAGAAAGCAATCATTAGTTGGCGATGCAAGCGTCACTCATATAAGCGTATACTTTGAAGAATGAAAATGTTCAAGAGGCTCCGAGTGTATAAATCTACTCAAAAATGTGGATGTGGCTCCCGTGAATACAAGATGAGGTCCGTGAATTCGTTGCAGTAATCGCCCGAGACCAGTCCCTGACTGATAAAGGGCCAAGAGAGGCCACGGCCGGTTTGATTTAACTGATAAATTGTGAGGGGGTCGGCGTCGGTGGCGGCGCCTGTCTCGGCCTGATTGCCTTTTTATGTCCTGTGAAGGTTTACTAAAGGGGCGGGATGCAGGTTAGCGCTTTTTGACTGTGTGACCTATCCAACCTCTCACCATATAGCCGGGATATAGAGGTCAGTTTGAAATCGCCAATCTGAGGATCTACGAGGCTCTTAATGGACCTCGACTTGGCTGAACAGTAAACAACCGTATTAGTCCGAAATCATGTGCCTGCGAGAGACCTCAGCCTTGACATTTAAAAGACAGCGTACTTGAATATATCTTGGTAGCAATGTCGAGCATGTTGTATGTGGCTGTACATCTTGTGCACAATCTCAACTGGAAGGCGTGGACGACGAGACGATACTCGTCATATGATGGAAGGTCATTAACACTAAAAATAATGATCATGTGGCGAAGGAATAGCCATATTTGCCAGAAAAAGCCCCTGTTTAGTGGAAGGAAAGGAGGGGAATGCAAAGTAAAAAATCTATCATTTTTATGTATTGGCTACTTTGAGACAGTTAATTACGTAGCTGCGTAATTTTTTTTTTTTAATACTACAAAGGTGGCAAACAAACGTATGCGAATAGTTATTAGCCACCTAAGTATAAAAAAAAATGTGTTCATACACAACTTCTTAATAGTTTGTTGCTATAATTTAATTGAACTAGGTATTCAATTCCGTTTTAGGAAATCTATGAAATGCATAAAACGTTCAGGTAATTTATTTAATACATTGCCTAGGCTGCTTGTAACTTATACAATACAGAATGCACGTTAGGTAATTTGTGTAATCGACAAGAGCGTGTCAGGAGAAATTAGGAGAAAACGTTAATCGCTTTCGTAAGACATCACATGTAATTATTTCTATATAAAAAAATAAACTTCACTTTCCGATCCCGATATTGTTTTAAGAGAAATATTGGAATATGTGAGAACCAGAATGTTACGTAACTATGCAAAAAATCACGTCTGTGTGTCAAAGATAGATCTTATAATGATTCCGTTTATCCTTTGGGTACTGAGCCCCCTAAAATCACCTATTCCCATTGACCTATTTGGTGGTACATACGTCAATGCCTGTTCCATATATTTTGAACTAGCTGCTGCCCGCGGCTCCGCCCGCGTGGAGTTAAATAACGTAGCCTATGTGTTAATCCAGATCATAATCTATCTACGTGCCAAATTTCATTCAAATCCGTTCATACATACAAACTTTCGCATTTATAATATTACTAGGATAGTAGGCATTTCTAACAAACAGATTTATATTAGATAGCAGCAGACTTCCCACAGCAGTTATAGTCTAGTAGATTAGAACCGGCCTTGTGACCAACAGGTTCCTAGTTCGAATCCTGGCTTGTTTCCGCTTTTGTTCTGTTCTATGCGAAATCTCCTGTAACCCGATCACTTGTGAATATAACTAAACCATCCTCGAATCCACTTAAATGCACGCACATTTTTTTTTATTCAAAATCGTTTCATCCGTTTAAGAGGACTTTATAGGTGACATACATATAACATTATTGACTTTTATTACTTTTCTTAAAATGTGTAGTAGCAAAAATATTTTAAGATCGCCTTTCAAACCCATACTTTTCTCATACCACACTCCATTGTTTTGGAAGATTGTTTTTTTTTTTTTCATCGTTCTGCACAAAAAAGTTTCGTGTGTTTTTCTAGTCGTCGGTAGGTGCAGAGATATCGTAATTGTTTAGTAAGGCCACAATAACATCCAATCAGCAGTAAATGATACCGTGCGACAAGCCACCGGGTTTGTAATGCAAACGTAAGAGAGTTAGCCGCTGCGTGCCCGAATGCAACTAAGAGTTTAGATTAATTACTTGCGTATTGCTCACCCGATAAGGACGGGTTGAATTACCAGCGGAGAAATAAATCAGAGAGAAATAATAAACAAGGATACTTTTGTTTATCATAAATTTAATATTTAGTAATTAACATTGTTTTTGCCTATGGCAAGTAATTTATGCGGTCGCAGATTCGAAGGACCAAACGAAATTAGTTACCGACCCTGAATATTTCGTGTGGAAACTTATGAATACACTCTTCTTCCTAGCACAGACCATGATTGGAACCAGGGACGACTCGGTTAATAGACTGGTTGTTTATCCACTGCTAAATTAGCATATGCATTACATTAGCATATTTCTGCTGCATGTCAATGATATTTTACTCTATACATTATCTCTCCGAATTCCATGTCCACACATTACAAATCGGCTGTCTCTTAGGTTTTCTAATGTTCCTATTTTGATACTCCTCTTAATACTAATTTTGTCCATCCGAATCATACCACAGATCTGCCATAACATTCTCATTTCAGTAACATGGTTGATTCGTACAAATCCCTCCGTCAAGGTCCCCCGAAGGGATAAAAACGATTATTTATGTTTGAGCCAAAAGGCATGACCCACTTGAGAATAACGTCTGAACATCAGCGCCACCGAGTGAATTCTAAGGATGTTGTATCCATAAAGTAGTACTACACTAGCCGTATGGTTACAACAATTTGCATTGCTAAGAAGTCAATTCTTGGGCTTGTCTTGTAGTCTTTATGGAGTAAAGACTGTATGCAGTAAAGAAATGATATAACATAATATTATATATGAAATTATATGAAGAAATATCAAGTATCTGGATAAATCGTTGTGCGTCGGGTTTTCTGCAAGTGTAGATGGTATTGTCCAAACCTCCAAAGAAGTGTTTACGAAGATAATTCTACATGTGGACATATTGAGTTGGTCTTTGAGATTCTGAATTCCAAATGGTGGAGCAATCGATCATTTCTTCACTGCTGGCACCATAGAGTTTGTTTGTTTTTCTTTGTTGGAATGAGTGCGGGGTGTGGAACAAACAAATGCAAGTGTGTGTGCCCACGGTTTGCCGAATGCTTTCGTATATTCGTTGTTTGGATCATTCGCATCTTTCATAATTATCTGTCTTTAGTTCTACTACAAAAAATACAAGCAATATCACTCGGGTTGTTAAACAGACACACCGTAAGTTCTAATGTTTGGTTCTTTTTATCCCCGGGGGGAAAGGCAAAGGGATCTAGCCCATACAGCCAAGTCATCAGTGTAGAACCATTTGAAAATCTTAATTCTATGTTCCAGCTTCAGGAACTGTGCTCAAAAAATACTTGGGAAGGGTACTTCGACCCAATCAACCCAGTTTAAATACCACCCGTAAAACGATAGGAATTTTACAAGGTTTTCTTGATGAACTTATTCACGTCTTCCAAAAAGTGCATAAACGTGTTATATTTGGGTTTTTTCATTATTGTATAATTGCACTAGCACTTATGTTACAAAACACTATCGAAATTGTCACATAAAACTAATTTTATACTGAATTGTAAAAATTACAAGTATAAGAACAATGTCACTCGTCAAAAGCGCGGGAAGAAGTCCTAAGTTCTAATGATAATACAAATGATACCATGTCAAAATATATTCCTTGGAAAATACGTCTGAAAACAGTTTATGATATGTAATACATAGGGGTTGCTGAAATTTCAAAAACTGTTAAAGCGGAGAGTCACATTTTCATCAATGTAATTTTTCAAAAAATAGGGGTACGTCAATTTCTTCATTGACTAGCTGCATTTGAACATGTAGAATATAGGTTTTCCGTTCTATTACATTATTTGACGTTACGTAACGTTGTTTTGCAGATTCTAATGTTACTGCATTAACCGCGTTAAATGCTGCATCCTGCTTAAGAAAAGATGCATAATAGTAGGTCTTCTTTTAAATTACTTATTGAACTCACCGTTCCAACCCTGGCAAGCATTAGTTGTCCAATGTCGCTCACCGAAACTACACCACAGTGCTTTTTTATGCATCATGTAACTCTGGATACAAGACAAGAACTGTTGCAGGTTTTTGTTACTTCTTACTATTTTACTTTCTTTTACTATATAATTCAACCCTTCTTGAATGTTTGGTTCTGCGTCTTATTTGGTCTCATCGTATATGTGGTCATCTTATACTTTTTAAGTAGGTACAACAACAGACATTGAAAATTTTCGTAGCACATTATTAATTAAACCCGGCTGGAGGGTTGAAAGATGTTGGCAAGTTATAGGTACCTATAACTTGTACGTCTGGTTATTATAGACCCCGCGGCAGAAGATAAGTTCCCTCCCTCTCCAGAGGCCGAGATGTACTAGCTGTAGTTTCGCTGAAACAAATAATGAAGTTGTCCGCAAAATTCAAGCCTCCGAAAGTACCTACAGACCGCCATTGCTTTTTAAACAGGGCGCTTAGTTGGAAGCGCACTCAAAGTTCTCAAATTCTCCGTAATGACAAACTTATATTGAGAGAAAACTTTAAATAGTTTTACTTTTTTAAATAGTGGTTGTTTTATTTTTCTATTATAATTTCGCCTTTTTTCTGTTATATAATACCTTCTCACAGATATTTATGCAGTGAATGCCGTAAAGGTTTACATTTTTCAGAGAAGCTGAACGGGACACGTTTTTTCTTATTCTTCTTCTTCGTAGCGTTATTCGCTTGGCAGCTGTACCTACCCAATGATTTGGCAAAGTACTGATTTTGACATTTAGCATCGGCGGCCAGACCTCCACAACGCAGAAGGAAAACCAGACCTTTTTTTAAGTTAGGTTACACGCCTCTTAAAACATAATTTCTTACATGCGTATTTTCTCACGATGTTTTCGTACACTGCCGAGCATGTGATATACAAATACTTAGAGTATATACATACAATGCAATATAAATATAGGATGTATTGCGCCCGCATTGCCACCCTTGCTGTCAATTCAGCAATACTTTAGAAGTATACTGGTCACCCCACTCACTCCCAGGAACACAGCAATCCTCCAAGAGGTTGTTCTTTGTCTACTGTTTTTTGTGAGGTGGAGGTACTTCCTCAGTCGTGCTGCTTTGATGCGCCCTACCTCTCTTAATATATTTGAAATGTTGATTTCCGATACCTCAAATGATAGGACACACAAGTTGTGGAGTTAATTCCCTACCTAGCTTTTTCTAAGGGACTACTCCATGATATTCTACAAAAAAAAAACGTAACGATGGCTTTTTACAAGGTCTGCAACGCACGAGCGATGCGCCTAATATTGCAAGTATCAATATGCTATGTTAATTGCTTATCATCTGGCAGGGTTGTACAAAAAATAACGTTCAGTTTCGACGACATTTGAAAGTAAATTATTATTATTATTTGATCTTATGTCACGAGTTATAATCCCGGTCATTTTGATAGGCGTGCACGGAGATATGGATCCATCATGTAGATAGATGCCCCTTTGAGAAGCTTGATGTAATGTTGTAAGTATACCAGCCGTGAGTTGCTCCATGGAATATCAATGGGACAATATAAAGCCAAAGAAAGTCGGCCGGGGGCAGCACCGGTGTGAGTGACTCAGGGGTGTCGAGAGGTATGCTCCACTTTTTCCGAAGTTACTCGCGGCGTTATGCCCTTTAACACTTCCACTCCTGGAGCATTTCACCTGATAAAGCTATATGTTCTATAGCCATCTCTCTGGACGGCCAATAAAGGCAAGCCACAGCTGAGGTGCGGGCCTTCTTGATTTTCTACTCTGACCGACAAAGACACGCCGGAGTCAAAGGCCGCGATTCTCTCGACTCGACTCTTTAGAGCACTTGGGTACCCGTGGTGTCGTTACGCACCAACAGCTCACCATAACCTGCCCTGCGGGGTTATATTATTATTATTTAAATTTGTTATATTCTTATTTGTCTAAAGTCTAAGCAATATTAGTTATGTGGTGTCCCACAGGGCTCCGTCCTGTCGCCCACCCTCTTTCTTCTTCATATCAATGACATGCTGCCACTTGGTAATATTCATTGCTATGCAGATGACAGTACGGTCCATAGGCGATATTTCGGGCGCCCTAATGCTGGTCGGGCGGAAATCGGTGAGAGGCGTGAGAGTCTTGTCATTGTTCACAACAAAAATGTCCCCATTTCACCCCACTCCCAGTCTTCAGGGCGCTACCCTCAATATGCGCGATAGCTTGAATATGCTAGGCATGGATATTCGTTGCGACCTAAACCAACGAAATTACATCGAGAGCCTCATTTTAACAGCTTCAAAGAAACTCGGAGTCCTGAACAGGGTGCGCCGGTTCTTCACGACGGACCAGCTTTGTCTTCTTTATAAGACTCAAATTCGGGCCTACGTGGACTATTGCTCGCATCTCTGGGACGACTCCGCACAGTATCTTATCGAGGCTCTCGACAGGTTGCAGCGACGGGCTATCCGCATAATCACGACGAAGAGGTCACAAAATACCTAGAACCTCTGCTACTTCGTAGGGACATAGGATCCCTAAGTACATTTATGGTGTATACAATGTATGGTGAATGCTCTGAAGAACTATTTTCCGTTATATTATATTTTCCCTCTCCCTTCCGTCATAGAACCACACGTGCAGGCTTACGATGTCATCATTCCACTGTTCAGAACATTAGTTCTCGTACTAAAAAGTTCGGCAACTCCTATCTCTCTCGAACTATTAAAAAGTGGAACGCCTTACCTGCACATGTGTTTCCTCCTTCCTACAACATGGGATCCTTCAAACGAAGCGCGAAGAAGCACCTTGCGGGCCAGCATGGTAGCGTCAACTGACAGGACACTGTAGTCCTTGTCAGTTGCCGCTGCAATTTGGGCTCCTCTTTTCGCTTACCAACAGGCGAAGAGGAGCCACTATGCTGAGCCAATATAAAAAAGAAAAGAAAAAAAAAGCTTTTTAAATAAATTATTTTCAACTGACTAACCTATTAACATCTTTACAGTGATGATCTGTTTGGTGTTTTAAGTGTTTATAATTGTCGACGTATTTAAAATTTTACGAAACTGCTCTTTGACATAACTAAAGAAAAAAAAGACCGTACAAAGGAAGAATTTAAACTACAAATTTAAATTCTTCCTTTATCCGGCATTCTATGAATAAATTAGGTACAAAAACCTATTTAATTAATTTACCACTATTTATATATTAACTTTAAGCCAATAACAGCTTAGCAGTCATGATCGCGATGTAGAATGAATATGACACGGAAGAATGGCAAAACAGAAACATAACGATAAACAATACGACAGCGGACAAATATATAGAAGTCCCGTTTTATCAGTGAGCGATTACAAGCTCTACGAATGCTTAACTGTCGTCCAAGTTAAATAGAGCGAAGCAGTGCTAAGAAGAAAAATTAATACAAGATATGAAAAAGAATATTACAAAAGTAATGATAAGCTGAAGAACACCTATCCTATTACCTTAAACGAGCAATTCTTGTGTATATATAAATATGTTTCATGTTTGTCTATATAGGAGTCTTTCTTGAAATATTGAAAAATGAGATTTTACAAAAAACGCAAGCAAGCAAGAAGCGTGACACTACCAATAGTGTCATAGGAGATTTTTATTTCCCGTGTCACTACCGGTAGCGTTATGAGTAAAATTAAATTTTCCGTGTCCATGTTTCCATTTTTTTTGACGATGTAGCTCGCCGAGCTCTAAACAACACAAGAAAAGGTAAGTGGCTGACAAATAAAAGATAATCTTATTTCTTTGCCTATTTATGTATATTAAAATTATTGAAGAGATGAGAGCATTGCGCAATATTTGTGGCATAATGCTTGCTGATCGCGTCCGTAATAATGACGCAAAAAAGAGTGTTGGTCTGAAAGAGAGTGTCTTTGTTAAGATAAGAAAACGCATGCTCTGCTGGTTCGGACATAGAAAGAATGTAGGATGAAATAATGACGAAACAGATATACAATGTGAAAGTGGAAGGATGTAAGAGTCGAGGAAGACCAAGACTAACCTACCACGACCAAATAGGTCGTGTTTAATCAAAAGGTGATGTCAGCAGACCTGGGAAACAGCGAGCGTGCATGAAAAGGGCTATGACTGTTAAAGAAGCGAGTGAAGTGTGTAAGGACAGTGTCTTATGACGGTACCCTCTGCCTAGCCCGCAAGGGAGCTTGTGTGAAGATATATACAAGGTCCCTTGCCGGGTTCTGTAAGTTCTGTACATTACTTTTATTAGTAGCTACGGACGAGATTTAACATAAAAAAATTGACATGCAGACGATAAAATACATCTCCTACGGGACTACTGGTAGTGGCACACGATTGTTCTTAGGGCAATAGGCCTTCTTTGTGTTACTCAGGCCCTTAAAATAAATATAACAACATAAGATAGGAGCATGTTGAGCCACGTTTAAATTTTTTAACAAAACATCTTGCTGCCGACAGCATTTCAGGAGTTTTGTGACAGTGATATCTCAGGAAGTGACTCAATGAATCTCAACAATAACCCTCTAAGAGAATTTTTATTATTAGCTTCGGTTTTCTGTATAGGACGTACTATCCAGTCAGCTCAATAAATATTGCTGTGCTCTACTTTTGTTTCCCCAGAGCCTTGTTTGCCAGTCACCTAGTTGGCTTTGGCTCAAGATTATAGTGGGGCACTTGTGGAATGCAGTTTAGGGGTTTGCCACAAACAACGCGGTATTTCCAATTACAGTTTATACTAATATATAAAGGGGACGAGTTTGTTCGTTTGAACGTACTGATTTCTGGAACTACCAATCGGATTTAAAAAAAATACTTTCTGTATTTGATAGTAATTCTAAGCTTACACACGGTATTGAACCCTTAAGTTTAAGGAGAGATTTTGCCTCCCTTTGTGTGTACAACGAGTTGTGTTCTGAAGAACTGTTCGAAATGATGCCGACAGCTACTTTTTATAACCGCACCGCTCACACGCTGGAACCGCAATGGTCGCGTACTGTGCGGTTCCAGATAAGTTTTCTTCTGAGAACTCTCAAGCTGTGGAATAAGCTCCCAGCAGAGGTATTTCCAAGGGACTACAGCATGGAATTCTTCAAGAAATGCGTGAAGTGGTTTTTAGAGGGTCGGCAACGCATGAGTGACACCCCTGGTGTTGCAAATGTCCATAGGCTACGGTGACTGTTTACCATCAGGCGGACCGTATGCTTGATTACCACCTTGGTGATATAAAAAAATTCTTAAGAAAGGTTACAGTCTATTCAAAATCGCGGTACGGTCCTTGGAAGCAGAGGAAAGAGAAATAAAAAGCGGTTTCCACGGGATACCGGGATACACGCTGACAACGTAACGTTGCGGGTTGCAGCTAGTTGTTTTAATATTATGCAGAATGTTAGGCTAGTTAATAGATACAGCCGATACAGGCGTTATTTGGTAAAAGTTACATGCAATTTGATCTAACCTGCTGTGTGCGTCCGCCACAATTTTTTTTTTAATATTACGTCGGGAGGCTTATAAGCATACGGTCCACCTGATGTAAAGCGGGTACCGTAGCCTATTAACGCTTGTAATATATTAATTTTTTTTGGCTGCGATTTTCTGTGAGGTGGATGTTCTTCCCCAGACGGGCTGCTTTGATGCGCCCTACCTGTCTTAAAACGTCCAGACCAAGACAAACGGACATGTTCATGCACAAATGTTTGTCTAGTGTGGGAATCGATCCTACGAGCGTTGGTGTCAAAGTCGCGTCATTCACGGCTGAGCCACCGAACTCGTCAACCAATTAATTCCACCAATTGATTAATTCATGCGAGCCACCGCCGGCAGACATCCACCCACTACCGTTAGTAGATTCCTCATGCCGTCACTGCCATGTCTGCTCCGGTCGTCTCTGCCTCGGCTACTGCGGTCGTCCCCGCGATTACCTGCCATCTGGAACAGGAACCACATGTACCCGCCCCCGTTGCCGTCATGGCTGCCCTGGTCGTCTCAGCGTCACGTGTTTCGCCTCTCCACGAGGCATCTTCAGGCGCTATAGATGTTAAGAATGCATTAGAATAACCGCTACGTGTAGCATGTTGTTCTAACGACTAGCATCGATCGAAAGATACCTCGTGGAGAGGCGAAATACGAGTCGCAGAGACGACCTGGGCCGCCATGGCAGCAACGGTGGCGGGTGCATGAGGTTACTGTTCCAGATGGCGGGCAATCGTGGGGACGACTGGATTGAAGCTGCTATGTCAGCGACGGTATAATGAATTTACTAACGGTAGTGAATGGGTGCCGGCCGGTGCTAGTTCACATGAACTAATTGGTGGCGGAAGACAAGTTGCATAAACGTTAGCGATACAATGGCTCAGTCACTGTACAGTTCTCTCTATAACTTCACGCCAAATCCCTTGCGGGGTAGGCAGAGAGAACCGAGCGCCACGTGACTCAATCCTTACATATCACACTTGCTTCTTTAATATTCATTGCTCTTCTCATTTTCTAAAAACACGATTTTAGCCAAATGCGACGTATACATCACATGGCAGCGTCGGCATGTTGCATGTATTAACGGTAGAGGGTGGGTGCCGGCCGGTGCTAGGCCGCATGAACTAATTGGTGGCGGAAGCACACAAAGCAGGTTAGATTTTGATACATGCAATTTGGCATGTAAATTTGACGTTCGCAAAGTAACGCCTGAATCTATTAACTAGTATACATCACATTCATAAGTTGCCACAACAACAAAAAAAGGTTCTCAACGAATCACATAGGTACGCAAAACACTATATTGTCAAGTTAGCTTACTGTAACTAAACATATCACATTCTAAGGTAGGCATAGTCCTCGGCGCAATCTACACTTAGCTGGGTAGGTGTTCTAAATTCGCATCCGCATTATAAGTTTGATTACAAATCAAAATTAATAATTATCAAATAAAACAAACTTTATTCTGCACATATACTTGTGTATATAGCCCGAAAGCAGGCAGAATTAGAAAACAAGACACTTTTAAGCAGAGTGCTCATTGTAGGTACAAAATATTTTCGACTACGTAATCTTAATCTTAATAATATATAAATAAAATCGGCCAAGTGCGAGTCGGACTCGCGCACGAAGGGTTCCGTACCATTATCTATAAAAACGGCAAAAAAAAAATCACGTTTGTTGTATGGGAGCCCCCTTAAATATTTATTTTATTCTATTTTTTAGTATTTGTTGTTATAGCGGCAACAGAAATACATCATCTGTGAAAATTCAACTGTCTAACTATCACGGTTCATGAGATACAGCCTGGTGACAGACGGACGGACGGACGGACGGACGGACAGCGGAGCCTCAGTAATAGGGTTCCGTTTTACCCTTTGGGTACGGAACCCTAAAAATGAATATTTGTCTGTATGTTCTTTATGGACTCGAAAATGGCTGGACCGATTTTGATGAAATTTTCAGGGAATCTTCATATTAGCTTAGCGGGGGTCCTGTGTAGTTTGGTACCGATCGGATCACCCATGCGAAGCCGGCGACTAGCGACCGAGTTGCTAATATATTTTATGACCGGTCAAAGCTAAGGTTTCCTTTTTATTTTGTATTTACAGTCTAACATGAAATATACACAAGAACCAATTTAATAAAGAATTTGTCATAAAACAAACACTTCTACTATATATATCAAAGACAATACAAACACGAACATGTCACGAAATGATAAGTGACCTATATGAATTCAATCGTGTGTTCACGGCAGTTAGCGCCTATGGTTCCATGGCTGCTACGATGTTTGCGTTTAATAAATTGTTCTATTGATCACAAATTTCATCACTTACTTAATTTCATCATTTCATCACACTTTATCCGATATTTGCTTCGTACTACCCAATCAATACTAAATGACAGACTGAGTCTCCGCAGTGTTCCCGTCAGAATGCTACTGTATTTTTTTTATATTTACACACTTAAATACATTTTGAAATATATAAATTTTATATACAAAAATAATACATTTAAAAATATAAAAAAGGGAGGCACCTACCGGTAGCGAAGCGAAGACTCAAGCTACCGATGGTCATGGTTCCAGAGTGTGGAACCTTCTCTCAATACGGACCGTGTTCAGAAGAACCGCCTTCTGAATTTGGTTCTTGACCCAACTGCCAAGCGAGAGCTTCTCAAGATATCAGTCGAGGCTCTTCGCTCTAAGCCCGTTTGCAGTCACGACTATTGGAACAATTATTGTTGATTCCACGTGCCACATGGCGGTAACCTCGTGAGCCAAGTCCAAGTATTTAGAAAGTTTCTCTATCTTAGCCTTCACGAGATTTTCGTCATGAGGAATGGTAACGTCAACGTGAACTGCGTGGCGTATCTCCCGATCTATTACCACAATATCAGGTCTATTGGCGACAATAGTTCTGTCTGTGATGATAGACCGATCCCAGTAGAGCGTAATACTACCATTCTCGAGAGCTGGCACTGGTACATATTTATAATATGGTACCTCAGAACTCACAAGGCCGTATTTAAAATCAAGTTTCTGGTGAATGATCCTAGTTACTTGATTATGTCTGTGCAAGCACTCGCCGTTAGCAAGATGAGAACAACCAGACAGTATATGCCTGAGTGACTCGCCAGGACGGTGGCATGCTCGACAAATGCCCATTAAGGGCTCGGTAGAATCTCCCGTGTAAATCCTTGCTCTTCCCTGCGGTTCTGGGTAGTGAATATCGCTGGTTTTTGCCAGTTCTCGTCCGCTAGGGATAGCGGCGTAAGGCCCTTATCGACTGCTACAACATCGCGGTGCATCCCACTTTCACAGTGCAGAAAATACTCCCTGAGTTTGCACACTGCACGGTTATGTAAGGTCTTGACATTTAAAAAGCCACGACCCCCATCTTTCCGTGGGATGTACATCACCAATGATCGTGGGTGATGCATGCAATACGTTGTTAGCAATTTTAGGACCTTTCCATTCAGGGCGGCTACCACGGGACCCAGTCCTACATCCTTTCTGAGCAGTAGCCAAAATATTATGTTGATCAATGTGTTTAGTAATTTTAGTTGTCAGAATGGATGTAAGGAGTTTGTACATCGTTGGCAAACATGTGATGGGTCGTTTGGGTCGATGGGTAGTTCTTTGCTTCCGTGGTACTACCATCCTTATAGAGCAAGAAGGTTATACCGGTGATCATGAAGTAGGTAGAGATCCAGCGTTAACGGCGTCCTGGAATTGCGATGCCAAAAGTGCATGTGAATCACGGAACCATTTAATTCAAAAGTTCTACAATCCGTCTGGTCCTGGAGGTTATGGTTATGTGTTATGTGCCTGACGGATTGCACAACTAATGTTATGAGGACTAATATTTACAGCTTCCATGGTTCTTGTCGATTCATATGCCCTCCCGACCCCGTACATCCATTCTCCCTCCGTGTGGTTGACAGGCACCGACCAAATGCTTCGCCAGAATTGTAATATGGCGTCAGCATCCGGCTGTTGCCTATCAATCACACGACAACTGGGTCTCTCCCAATTTCGGTATACCTTCCTTTGATCACATTGGAAGATACGATTCTGATAAAATCTGTCGATCCGTTCCCTGTACCGTCGAATATAGTTTGCACATGCATAAACTTTTTGCTTCAGGAAGTCTATGCTCATTTGTGACCCACTGCATATAATGGTGAGTCCTAATATTGGTCAAAGAAAATGCTTGGTGCACAAAGCGCATGACTCTTGGGCGATTATTACCCGACCTGAAACAGATTAGCTTGCCGATAAGGGTCCTAGCTGCACTGATACGTTGCTCGATTCTCGCCTGCCATGCTGGTATATTGACAGCTGGTCGTGCGGCTCAGTCACAATTCGGAAACTTGACTTGAGCTACACGACAAGCCGCTATGGCAGCGCAGTAGAGAATCGAGTGGGGTATCAGCCAGATCTTGACTAGATCCCAAATAAGGTTCTAGCAAGCGATCTAGGGCCCCCATAAGCGCCATATTTCGTTTATGAATGGGTAAACGCGGTAGACGTGGCATTAGGTTAATCGGGATAGACCGATATTCAAGAATCGCATCATCCAGGCCTTCGCCTGCCTCGGCGATTGTGTAAACAGGTTGCGCTTCTCGACGTAGCCGCTCTAGTGTAGGCTCATCTAACATTTGACAACGTTGGATAGCACTCACCTGATTTGATAGACGTTGTACTGATTCGGTGACAGTTAGTTCAAGCACATGAAACAAAGAAAGCATCCGAGCACGGTACGCACTGAGATTGGTTCTCCCCTCTTTTGCCCCAAAGAATGCGCGCACGACGTTTTCGTTAATTTAATTAGTCAATAGCAGATATACAATGCAAAAGTGGAAGGATGTAGGAGCCGGGGAAGGCCAAGACTTACCTACCATGACCAAATTGGTCGTGTTCTATCAGAAGTTGATGTCAGGAGCCCTAGAAACCGGCGAGTGTGCATGAGAAGAGCAATGAATGTTAAAGAAGCGAGTGAGATATGTAAGGATCGAGAGGATCGAGTCACGTGGCGCTCGGTTCTCTCTGCCTACCCCGCAAGGGATTTGGCGTGAAGTTATAGATAGATAGATAATTAGTCATCTCATGCGTCGCACTAAACCACCGGCAGCGGGAGTCCGTCGCGAGGCAAAGTGCCCCGAAGGCCCAAAGCTGGCCGGCAGTGGGGGCCGCGCTCTACGTCGCGCATGTTTTGGCGGCGACGGAGGCAGCTGTAGCCCATCGTCGTCACTCGACATATTGGATATCGGAGGTGTCTCGTACTGTTCCTCCGACGACGTGGAGCTTGACGAGGTGGGTGGTGGTGGTGGGCGTGCGTTGGTCCCTTGTCTTTTAGATCTTATAATATTTATTATCTATTTGTCATATTCACAATTATCATATTTACTTTTCATTTTGGTTTGTATATATTATTATTATTATTTGTATTCTATTGTTTTTACCATCCTACTATCACCAACGCAACAATTGAAATGGAAAAGATATTTGGTTCAGAGAGTCGCCTTAGGGGCGGGATTGGCTAGAGTGTGCTTTAATCGTTCTCAAGCCGGGCAATTAGCCAATCGGTAAGGTGCATCACATGCTAGTAACCGTTGGCTTTGGCTAAGTAAACATGCGTCACACTCTGCTGCTCTCGACTCACCCTTTTAGAATTTGATTTTGTAAGGTTCCCGTAGAAACCGTAAAAAGCAGTAAAATGTAGTAAAAATAATTAGTAAAACTAAACCTAAATTACCATAATATACCATACCAAGTTAATTCTTTAGGTTAAATGAACAAATTAGAGATTTTGACAAATTGGACATTTTAATGCGTACATTTAAGACCTTATGAACCGAAAGGGATTAGACTGACACGTACTACGGCGATATCGGGCTCTTCATTCATTTGGAATGTTGTAAATGAATTATTCAAGAGAGGTAGGGCGCATCAAAGCCGATGTAGCTCGTCTGGCGAAGTACATCTACCTCATAGAAAACCGCAGCCAAATTACAGCTCTCTGAAAGGTTGTTGTGTTCCTGTGTGTGACGTGAGGTCACCAGTAAGCTCCTAAGGAGTTGCTGTGTCAGCAGCAGCAGTGGCATCGCGCGAGTGATAATGTATTACAAGCGTCAATAGGTTACGGTAACTGTTTTACATCAGGTGGGCCGTACGCTTGTACGCCTCCCGATGTTGTATATAAATGTACGCCACTCGACGTTGTATATAAAAAAATGTAAGTGACTATCACTGTGGAAAATTTTATAAAAATCGTGTGATGCGTGCCAACCACTAACGTACAAGCGGATAAAATCTCAGAAAATTAAAAAATATATTCGTCTTCCGACGATGGAGTCTAATCTAATAATTTATAAACCATTTCAAAAATATTTCACGACATTCCAAGCTACATCCCAAGCTTGCAGATCTCCTTGTCAATATTAATACGTAGATAATCATCTTACGAGATTTATGTTACAGTTAATAAATAATCTTAACGGTTTTAATAGTAAGTATATATATGAAATTAATTATCTAGACAAAATGACACACTATTTATACTTACCGTGGAGTTTATCTATAGCACGATCCGCTGCTGACTGATCCGGGAAGTCCACGAAGGCGTAACCACCTCTCTTCACCGAAATGTCCGCTACAGTTAGATTCTGTTCCACAAATAGTTGCCTCACAGCTGCTTCATCTGCCTCTATGGGAAGGTTGCCTATATAAAGCTTGTTCATAGCAGAAACTGTCTTCAATTGCTCACTCATTTTCTGATAAAACAGACAACAATAAAACTTAATATAAATGGTTTTTAATCGCACTATGACGGTGCTCAACAAGTCTATTGAATTTCTTTTGTCTACTGTTGCCGATTACATTATAATGAATTTCGAACGTCAAAATACCATTCGACGTTTAGTTCTCTGCGGCCATGCTTTTATTACAGTGCACTAAAAAGGTTACAATGTGTGGCTGTGGTAAGATTGTCGTTTCAAAGTTGCATATTGGTTGAAGTATATTTTTTTTATTAGAAAGGGTAAACAATTAAAGGGTTGACAATAATTATGAACAATTTTAATCCTTGATTGTATGCGAAGTTTCTTTTTTCTTTCAATCAGAAAGAGATATGTCTGTAACGGAACCGAAAATTTGGGATGTGAAAACGGGGTTTCGAAAGGGGATGGGATATGTAATTCAAGTGTTTTCCTTAAGGTGTATAACGGATAAAGCCTTAGCAAAATACAAAAACGTTTTCTGCGCCTTCATTGACTTGGAAAAGGCTTGTGACAGAGTGGCGAGGGACGAACTTTGGTCTATGCTCTACATGTCAAGGACTCGAGTGCTTGTACAAGTATTCGAGTACACGTGTCAGGGTAAATGGGGTCTATACAGACTGGTTCAGCATCAAATGTGGTGTTAGGAAGGGCTGCGTAGCATCCCCTTGACTGTTCTACTTATTCATTGACAATTGTTTGACACACTTGAAAGAGTACGACTGTGGAATAAAAATGAGTGAATCAGTATTTAAAACTGTTACAGATTGCCAGGTAATGATCAGAGATGAAAAAGTGGGTCTTGAGTGGCCACCGATTAGAGTTCGCAAGAGTTTCACTTACTTTCACAACTATATAATATTTTGTACTGTAAATATGCTCCTAATTACCTTTGTGCACGAAAGCAATTTCGACATGGTGACGTCCGTCTGCGTTCGAGTAGTGTTCCAATCCTTAACATACAAACTCATATTTCAATAACTTACTCCAACTCCTTTACTGTCAAATAGGCAAAACTGTGGAATTCGCTCCCATTGAATGTAAGATTGGCGCCCTCTTTAGAGTTATTCAAATCTCGTTGCCTTGGATTCGGAAGCCAAAGAATAATGTTTATCTTGAGCAATGTACTCTGGTCCACTGCATTCGCCCCTAGTTTGAATCTGTTTTTGCTTAGGTACTTATATATGTATGATTTCTTTTACTTTTTTTTTTATTTTCTTTGTGTTATATTTATGTATCTATTTTTACTGTTGCAATGACTCATGTTATTAGTTCAGAATATTTTAGTTAAAGAAGATACAGATAGTTTCTCTGCCTATATATATATTACATATTCCTGTCAAGCCTATAAAGGTTAGCTGGAAGAGAACTCTTATAGAGATAAGTCCGCCTTTGTATGTTCAAAGGCAGACTTATCTCTGTAACAGTTCTCAAGAGTTCTCAACTAAAGATTTGTAACTGTATATGTTATGTATATTTGTGCAATAAACAGATTACAACAACAACAACAATGTTTATCTAGGCTCTATGTTTACGAGATGGAAAATGTGAGGGCGATATTGAAAGAAGAGTGAAAGCAGGAAACCGTATCAATGGTGCGCTGTACTCCGCTGTAACAAGCGATAACGTATCGAGCAAAGCTCGCCTTGGTATCGTTCAGGACGTATTAACGCCACCATTGATGTACGGCAGTGAAACATGGGTGTGGCAGAAGAAGTAAGAAAGTAGGGTGAACGCAGTTGGAAAGGGAGCGCTGAGGAGTATGAGTGAAGCGAGAATGATTGATAAAGTAAAAAATGGCAAGATACGAGAACTATGTGGAATGAAAGATGATGTAGAGATAAAAATTGGAAAGGGAATGACAAAAGCGTTACGAAAGAAGTGATACACTGGTAACGGGCAAGAGTGAATGGAAATATCGGTCAGGGCCGCCCTAGATGCACACAGATCAATTTGTTGATGTTTTGAAAAAGGCAAATCAAAAGGACCCAAAATCAAAAAAAAGAAGAGCATGCATGAAGAGGTTGATGAGTATGAAAGAAGCGAGAGAGGAATGTTGGTATCGGTGCGCCTGGCGTTCCATAGTCTCTATCTACCCAAAAGAGATACAGGCGTATGTATGTATGTGTGTATGTAATCCTTGAAACTCTATCTATATCTTACGCCAAATCCCTTACAGGCAGGCAGACCAGATTAGGCGCCACCTGAGTCAGAAGACACAGCTCGCTGTATAGCCTTGTGTGTATACAAGACGGTGTGGCTCCTAGTCTGAACTCTAACGTATGGAATCGAGAGTTTTCTGTAACATAGAGATCATGCATGTAATAATAAATACGATTGCTAGCATTGCACAAAATCTAACGTAGTAGTAGTAGTACGTAGGTGTACGAAAGAGATTTGGACTGAAAAGTATCGGTGTAAAGATAATAAGAAAGAATGTCTAAGCAGATATGCAACGCAAATGTATCAGGACGTATGCACCGAGGAAGACTCATCTACCACGACTTAATAGGTCGTGTGTTATTAGGGGCTACTGGCAGGAGCCTTAGGAATCGGCGAACGGGTAAAGAGCTATGAATATGAATGAAAGAAGCGACTGTCGCCAGCATGCTATGAAAAGAGCTTTGCTCGGGGTTTCTCTGCGTGATAGTGATAGCATCAGAAATGACAATATCTGCAGTAGAAATAGCTCAAAGCAACCTGCAGTAGCACTGGGCCGGTCACATAATTCGTAGAACCGTCAACCGCTGGGGAGGAAAGGTTCTCGGACGACGTCCTCTTACTGGTACATGCAGTGTGGGACGACCCCCTACTAAGTTTGAAGTAAATTAGGTTTGTAGTGAGTCGTTGTTCTGAGTGAAAACTCTTCGAATGTGATGTTTCGAGGCAATTTGAATACGCCTACAGTTACATAATACATTATAGTTTTTATAATATATATTTAATACGCCTAATATCGTTTTAGACAAGATAAACTTTTATAAATGCACGATTTTGACGAGCTCGGTAGCGATACGTGTTGTTACGTTACTTTGACACCAACGCTCGTGGGTTCGATTCCCACACAGGAGAAACAATTGTGTGCATGAATATATCTGTTTGTTTTGGTCTGGGTATTTTTAAGAGAGGTAAGGCGTATCAAAGCAACCCGTTTGGGGAAGTACCTCCACCTCACAGAAAACCGCAGCCAAATAACAACTCCCTAGAGGGTTGTTGTGTAATCGTGGACGGGTATACCCGAGGAACTCGAGGAGCTGAAGAGGCAAACCAACACCAAGCGACACAGAATCCGAAGCACAGCGCCGGACCGGAGACAAATGGTGGTCAGTTCGTACCTCGAACAGAAGGGCAAATACGAGGCCGCAGTGCGGGATGCCCAGACGGACAGCTGGAGAAAATTTTGCGGGAGGCAAGACAAAGAAGGTGTCTGGGAAGGTATATATAGGGTCATTGGGAGGGCAACCGAGCGCAACGAGGATGTACTACTCCAGGAGGGCGGGAGGACGTTGGATCACAGAGAGTCCCTTGAGCTGTTGGCGGATACGTTTTATCCCGCCGACAGCGGGTTGGACGACGATACAGATCGCCGCGAAATAAGGACGTTGCGGTTCACCACCAAAGGGTCCATTGAAGGACCGATTTTGTGGAATCTCCCATTGGACCCTCTTCTGCAGCAACTCGACCTTGCGGGGGTGCACTGTCAGGCCTTCGCCGATGACGTCGTGCTGATGTTCGACAGCCTCACTGCGCTGGATATAGAGAGACAGGCCAATGTCGCTCTCGAGCACGTGAGGGCGTGGGGTGTCAAAAACCGGTTGAAGTTTGCGCCGCATAAGACCAGCGCTATGCTGATCACGTGCAAACTTCGGTATGACACCCCGCGGCTTACCATGGGCGGGATAGGCATTGGCATGTCTCGGCAGATCAAACTGCTGGGGTTGACGATTGACACGGGTCTGACGTTCAACGCGCACGTGGCTGTTGTCTGTAAAAGGGCTATAGCCATATATATACGGCCCGCGTCAGTTGGGGACTCAACCCTGAAGTAGTGAAGATCATATATTCAGCCGTAGTGGAACCTACGATATTGTACGCTGCCGCCGCATGGGCTCCAGCGGTCAATAAGCTGGGTATCCAGAAACAGCTCAACAGCGTACAGCGGGGCTTCGCTCGGAAGATCTGCAGAGCCTACCGTACGGTCTCTCTGAACTCCGCACTGCTGTTGGCTGGGGTGCTGCCTCTTGACCTCAGAGCGCGCGAGATCGCCTCTTTCTACGAGGCAAGAGGGGGCTACCCCATCCGCTGGTCGGGGACAGGGAGATCGAGCGGATGGCCTCGAAGATCGAGGCCCCAAATCCCGCGGAGCTTTGTGTTCGGCAGTCTGGTGGACGAGGAACAATGCATGGCACACTCCAACTTTGCCCTGCGAATGTACACGGACGGCAGCAAGATTGAAGGCCGGGTTGGCGCCGCTGTATCCATATGGAACGGCGGCACGGAAACCAAGGTCGTCAAGCTTGCTTTGTCGTCCTACCGTACCGTCTACCCGGCGGAACTCCTGGCTATCTGCACGACGGCCGAGTACGCTTTGAGCTGCGATGGACTCAGTATTGGCATTTTCAGCGACTCCATGGCGGCGCTCTAGGCGGTGGCGAATGTCGAGTCCCCCCATCCCAACACGGGACGCTCTTAAACTGTGCAAAAGCCAGGGTAAGAGCGTCTCGTTGTTCTGGATTAAGGCACACGCGGGGTTGGAGGGGAACGAACGTGCCGATGAACTCGCCAGGAGCGCGGCACTGGGGTTGCGGAGGAGGCCAGATTACGACCGCTGCCCTGTCTCATTCGTCAAGGGTATGATCCGCAAGAGGGCCATTGACGAATGGGACAGGAGATACAAATCGGGAACAATAGTTTCGACAACGAAGATGTTCTTCTCGAGTGCGTCGGCGGCGTACGGCATCGTGGGTAAAATGGTGCTGTCGAGCATCATTACGCAGGTCCTCTCGGGGCATGGTGGGTTCTCCGCGTACTTGCACAGATTCAAGTGCGCGGAGGACCCGTCGTGCTTCTGCGAGCCCGGCGTGGACCAGACAGTGCAGCACATATTGTTTCAGTGTTCCGCATTCTCCAAACAGAGGTACGATTTGGAGCAGGAGTTGGGAATGCGGGTCACCGAAAACACAGTCTCCGATGTGGTAATGGGGAGAAGTAGGTCGAAATTTTTAAAATACTGCGTCGGTCTAGCCACGGCCGTTATAGATCGTAATAAGCAGAGCAGCTCCACCTAGGACCAATGCAGAACACCTCAGCTATACTGTGTATAGCCGATGGGGTCGCGGTGGCTAGGTGGAGCTGCAAAGCTCGCTGCCTCCCGTGGCTGTACTGACGCAGTATAGGTAAGGAAATTTGGAATAGCTGTAATCGTTTCACCGGCGTTCTAAAATGGGCCAAATCAAAATTTTTAGAAAATATAACTGAAAGATGATGAATGGAAGATGAATTGCGGAATGAATGTGTTGTGTGTGTGTTTATTTATAATTGTAATATTCAAAAAAAATATGTAATAAATAATTATGTAATAAAAAGAGCCTTGCCCATGGCAGGGGTGCAAGCATTAAATTAAAAAAAAAAGGGTTGTTGTGTTCCTGCGTGTGAGTGAGTTCACCAGCTCCTATAGTTGCTGTGTTAGTAGTTAATACTTAATGTATTGCGTTTATAGGCTACGGTAACTGTTTGTATGCTGGCTTAAAAATTGACAAACGGCCATTAGCCGCGAGCCGCGAGATATTCTCAGCTCAGCCCATTGTCAGAATAAGAGACTCATTTATAGTAACTTGATATTTTTTTGCATACCTTGCTACCTAACATCGTTTTCTTCTACAAACGGTTTCGACCGTGTGGGTATTTCGATATAACGGATTACCGTAGGCTACTTATCAATGTAGCCCATAGATAACAGAAACAATGGGAGATGTGACATACCACGCGAGTTTACACCGGGACGGTTGTCGCCGAGTTTCACCCCACCATAAAACACTCACACACTTAAATAAATAAAAAATATCATTCTACGCACACAAGTACAACGACACACATTTGTTAAGACGCTGTCATTGGATGTTTATTTAAACAACACCCAAGTAAGGCACGCACTACTACATTTATAAAGCGGCGGAAACAAGCGGCCGTATCTCGAAACTGTACACATAGTGAACGAATAATATTACTCGCTTTACATTGCGTGTTGGTAAACGAGCGGTGGAGACTGCGTAATGGTAGAAAAGCAATGTATGATTAAGAATGAGAAATTTGATATTTATAATTTGTATCGTGGTAAGGCCCTGGTAGAAATGGCGTCAGAGAATTTTTGAAATTAATTCTGTATTTATGCTTACAAAACGTAATATTATTTGTACTTATAGGTGATAAGTGATTCCATTTGATTTAAAGTTAACCACTGCATTCTATTTTTGCAAAAAGGCAACAGCACAACTTGGCATTTTGCTAAAACAAGGAGCAACGTATCTCAATCGAACTTGATTGCAACTAACTAACTGTTCATGGCAATGTTCTCGTTTTGAGCATATTGCGGCGACACCAACCACGCCCCCTCGTCACATCTCCCGTTGTTTCTGTTATCTATGATGTAGCCACTAGCCACTTTGCATAGGTACTATTTATGAATATGGGTGTTACACAATACTTACAGTTTATTGTATACATTCATTCATTACGATTCATTTGGGATTTACTCATCAAAAGATAAAACACGGACAGGAACATTACAGGTAATATACAGTATAATATTCCATTCACCAATTTATACTTCTTGTAATGCAATCGTTCATAAACTGCCGTAATTACTTTACACCAGGGGGGGATATGCTTGTTTGCCTCCCGAGGTTGCATGAGAAAATCTTAATTATTAGTAACTTAATGAAGGCGCCAGTTAACACAGATAGTCTACTAGTGTCTGCGATGCGCGTATGGCCTGCTGGATGTTTGTTACCAATGCCTCGTGCAGTAGGTATCACCGCTGCTGCTGATGCAGTAACTTTTTATTAGCTTTTTGCTGACCTAACTCAAACTCAGAACATGACAACCCGTTACAAAATTGTTAATTGGCCCCTGTCTTTTGCAAGGTGGAGTTACTTCGTCAGTCAGGCTATTTTATCATTATACCTAGCTGTGCCCCAACTCTCTTTTCCCATAGCATTGTTTAGCGATTTGACTAAATACGCTAGTGAGCCACTTACAATCCTCAATAATGACAATCATCCGTAAGATACATGCGGACATATAAAAATGTAAGCAACATAGGCATGTGCCCATTTGAATTTTGGGATGATTATGATGTTTGTACTTGTGTGAATTGTAACTTTAATATCTTTTTGAATTAGGTACAGCTTAGATTGCTATTTATTTCATGATTAAAACAATAAATTCACATTTCCTCTCATACGACATCGTTGTAAACAGCGTTGGAACTTTTGTATTTGTA
Source organism: Pyralis farinalis (assembly GCA_947507595.1). Lineage (NCBI taxonomy): Eukaryota > Metazoa > Arthropoda > Insecta > Lepidoptera > Pyralidae > Pyralis > Pyralis farinalis. The sequence continues at coordinate 23,121,391 of OX382265.1, read as the reverse complement.
CTTTAGCAATGTCTTTGTACACCAATCAACTACCGTTCCTCTATTGGTTGCTTGTATGCCCGGCGACAAAAAAAGACTAAAAAAGCAAAGCCTTATCTGAATATATACATAGTTTGACTATAGCACCTATAATGAATGCGATAATGATTATGTCATATAAAACTACGTCATTACTTTAGTGCTTATGTCATTTAAAATAATGTCAAATGAAATCAAGAAACAATTATGCGTATACCTAATATATATATATATATATATATGGGGCAAACAATTTCTAAAATAAAAATGAATATTCTTAACGGTTGAATATAGTTTTAATAGTATTAGAATTGTTTGGGAAATGTATAAGAACGGCAGCCAGAAATGACGTTTGTTTAATGTAAGCCTGCTAAAACACCGTATTCTCTAATGAGAAATATTAAAGTTGTCTTATAAGCAAAAAATTTAGGATTTTAAATATGCACCCCGAACAATGACATAAGGCAGTGTCTTTGAACGTACGAATACTCCGTAAAAGTGCATAGGGGAAATATTGTGTTCACGAATTTGCTGCTTTGTGATTTTGAGCCTTATGTCGATTAAAAATTGATATCTTATTAAAATTTATTATAAACTAGCTACTCGCCCCGGCTTCGCACGAGTGATCTGAACGCTACCAAACTTCACAGTATCACCCGCTGGACTGATCTGAAGATTCCTTGAAAATTTCATCAAAATCTGCCCAGCCGTTTTTGAGTCCATAGAGGACATACAGACAAACATTCATATAGATTGATAGCTAAGACACAATTTGCGATCAATTTCAAATTCGCTTGAAATCGATCGCAAATTATGTCTTAGCTATCAATCCTAAACCCTTAGGATTGGCGGGGTCCGCTTCCTAAGCGCAAGGATTTGACAAGATAGGGATTTTTACATGTAGCGACTGCCGTCAGACCGCCACAACCCATTGGGAAAACCAGACCTTTTCTTAGGTTAGGTCATAACTTCTTTCGAAATATAATTCCTTGGGCGTGCGGGTTTTCTCTCGCGCAATGTTTTCCTTCAGCGCCGAGAAAGTGATAATTACAAATATGTACTTACATAAATTCGAAAACACGAATTTAGTGGTACGTCTTCACTATATAAAAAGTACATGCAAGTCTGTAGCTTTCATTTTATTAAAAAACCTCTACCAAGTTTAGTGGTTCTATGTAGTTGTAGGTAATATCGACGCGCGGTTTTGTCGGTAAGCAGAACTAAAGATGTCGGATAGCCTGCGGTAGGTCTAACGCTACGTCAGCCACACACAGTCTTACTGAACATAAATACTGCATGTATGTAGTTACTTGCATAGCTCGGCCTATTTTAATCAGCACGTCGTGTGAAATTAAACCCACAACAAATCAGACTTCTTAGTTATAATGAACCTATATGTAGGTTTCAGTAAACTAATATTAAATATTGTAGTATGCGTCTATATTCGTACCCAGCCCTTTTGCTTGCGTATTCTTTATGGTTATAAGAGTGATTTTCCAATTATCAATTTTATAAATATAGGTATAGATGATATGAAATATATTATATATTATGGAGTAAAGCTCGCCTTGCCTATTATTCAGGGTGTATTAACGCCAACCTAATTGACCTACGGTAGTGAATCATGGGTATGGCAGAAGAAGTATGAAAGTATAGGGTTGACCCTATTGAAATGTTGACGCTGTTGAAATGAGATTGCTGAGGAATATGTATCGAGTTAGAATGATTTATAGAATGAATATCGCGATACGAGAACCAAGTCGAATGACAGATGATGTAGCGACAAACATTGAAAAGGTTATGCTGAGATGGTTTGCAGATTTGGAAAATGAATTACGAAAGAAGTATATCGAGCAAGAGTGAGTGGAGGTTGATGAGTGTGGACGCGTCGATAGAGCTTGAGTCGGTGCACCTGGCCTTCCATAGTCACTGGCTACCCCAAGTGGAGACAGGCGTGATGAAATGTATTACGTAGGTATAGATGGGTAATTCATATGCCATATTCTAGCTAGCGATCAAGTAGTTATATTAAGTAATAAGTACTATTACCTACCAAAATAATAAATTATTTATGTTCAGTAAAGCTTCCATATCTGAATATGTCTATATCTTCACGGTAGTGGAAGTGTTCACATTCGCTTTTTCTATTCTAATCAACTTGCCTCGGAAAGCTACATTCGAAACGGAATCGAAGTTATCTGTCAAAAAGTACAGAATCTGGGTGAAAACTTTTGTGGCTTCCCGAGGCAACGTGAATATCTCCACAGGTCTCTTGTTGAGTACGCAGAGACTGTTAATATTCATAGTAATTTTCATGTACGTACTTGAGAGTATCTGGGTCTCTAACAGTGTCAACAGCGTCAAAAAGTGTTTTTTTTTATACTACTCCGGGAAGCATACACCTGATATAAAGCGGTCACCGCAGCCTATGAACACTTGCAATACATTATGTATCACTCGCGCGATGCCACCTCTGCTAGCAAACTCTTAGGAGCTTACTGGTTGTCCCAATCACTCACGGAACACAACAATCCCCCAGGAAGTTGTTCAATGTGAATGAGGTGTATAAAGACCGAGACATGTTGCCCGTGGTCCTCTTTACCTACCCCGCAAGGGACTAGGCGTGAAGATGTAGGTAGGTATGGCCTTCCTTCAACTTTACATTTTTTATATCACTAATGTGGCAGACGGCCTACCTAGTGATAGTACATAAGCAGCGAGTGTAGTCAATGGAGATTCACAATACGAGATTTTATAGGAAGGTTTTAAGAGTGATGCTCCTAGCATTACTCTTAAAACCTTCTTGTACAACCTTTTCACGCCATTGTGAAAACTTTATTTTTTTAGCATTTAGGGATAATTTTTCGGTAACTAGGTAGTTTATTCCACAACTTAAAGGGTTCGCGGACGGAATACTTCATGGATCTGCGTACCTGAAGGTAGGTACCTATTTGCAAAACAATGAAAATGCAGGTATATCTTTACGCCAGGTCCCTTGCGGGGTAGGCAGAGACAACCGAGCGAGAAAATGCAGGTACCTACTGCAAATATCCTAAAATTTATTAGCACTATTTGTAAGCTGCTTTGATTCTCCAAAAATATTAAGAATATATTATTTTATAAATATTCCCTTAACATGTCTGTAATACGCGTATTTGCCGTTTCAGTGAAACAATTACCCTTATCTAGTGTTCTTATCACGATGGCTTCTTCTTTTCTTCTCTACTTACGTAACCCCTTATCTACCTTATTTTTCATTAGACATGCGTCTTCCTTTTTGGTGACATCATAACTGTATCTTTGTATCAATGAAGTGTCAAGAGAAAGAAAAAAAAGCGTTTAATATCGTGATATTGTCACCGACGCTCGTGAGTTCGATTCACACACAGGACAAACATTTATGTGCGTAACCATGTCTTGTTTGTATTGATCTGGATGTTTTAAGAGACGTAGGGCATTGAAGCAGCCCAACTGGGGAAGTACCTCATAGAAAACCGCAGCCTAATAACAAACTCTCTCTCTCTCTTTGTGTTCCTGCGAGTGAGTAAGATCACCATTAAGCTCCTAAGGAGTTGCTGTGTAGGGAGCAGAGGTGTTATTGCGCGAGTGATTTTTAATGTATTGGAAGAGTTCATAAGCCACTATACATGAGGTGGGCCGTATGCTTGTATGTCTCCCGACGTGTTTAAAAGATAAGCGGGCGTACAAAATGGCAGGACCTACTCGCACGTGACTGGATTAAATTTTTTTGCGAAAAGTATCATAAGTCCATGTAGCAACACAATGTTTACATCGTTGTTTTATAGACATAGATACCTACCTACACCGGCGATATTACACACTACAATGAGGTCAGATTTGAAACTTGATGGACAATACACATACAAAGGTGAAATGTCCTATCTGTGCTACTGAATAATATACTTTTCACTTAATGCTGCCCCCGGCTCCGTCCGTATGGAGTTCTGCATTTCAGGTTTTACACGGGATCCTTGGATATTTTCGGGACAAAAAGTAACAGATGAGTTAATCCAGAACACATTTTATTTGTGTAAGGTTCATACAAAAATACTTCAGCCGCTTTTGCTTGAAATAGTGACAAACACAAAGTTTTACATTTACAATACTCGTATTAAATAGGTTTAATACACTAAATATTAAGGACCCGAGTACATCACCTTTGTACAACTATGTCAAGCACACGGCCATGATAAGTAGTTACTGTAAGTTTGCAAGGTATCGCTCGCTAGTTACAATAACTGCTGTTAATGCAGCACATCTAATTTGCATAGCGTACTCATTTACTCGATGGAACACAGAAACCTTTAATGTTATGTTTTTTATTTCAATTTTTTTCCTCAGGTTCATGTGGAAAGCCTAGTTTTTTGTAGAATTTCATTTTTTACTGCTGTCGCTGTCGTACAATGCTAACTACGGTAGTCGCTGTGCATCAAATGAACCGTATACCTGCTTGTCAGGTTCAGCAGATTTTTTTTAATTACACAAGGGATGAAATTCACTTTCCTTTTTATCAGAAAACCGATCCTGATAATCATATACGTTTCTACACAAACGTTCACCTATTTCCATAAATGCCTACAGAACGTACGATTCGTTTAATTTTTATCGTACGATAACGTACTTATATTCCAAGTATATTTTTATCACATATTAATGAAGTCAGTTTAGCACTGTGGGTACCGCGACAGTGCAACACATGTGGTCGTCATATAAAGAGAAAAAAACCTAATTCACTACCAACAATTTCACGGTAGATATTTCTTTGCCTGCACACTAATGTATGTCAGCAGAGTGGAGGATTTCGATCGATGTCACCGCGTACAACAGGGTATTAAAATTTGCTCTGTGGCAAAACCACGTCAAACTTTCACTATTACTAGACCAACCCTAACTCGTCTCACTGCAGGGACATGGGTCTCGTTTCAGCAGAGGGGTTCTAGAGGATACTCCACCACGTTGTTCAACTGCCGATGGGTAGAGGCCAGTGTTTTCAAGTCGTCAATAAAATTTCTTTATGTAGTTTGTTTTGTATTTTATTCAATTCTGCTCATCAATTTACAAAAATATACAGCAAGCTATTGGAAAAACAGAAACATACGTGAACATGACATTATAAAATAAATTGACGAATAAAATGTTATTGCCGGGGTTACATTTACAAGAACTTTGTGAAAGTAAAAATTAAACAATTTTACTATTTGTATCTCCCGGAGTGTCGTGTATTAATTAAATAAAGTGAAGTAGAAAAAAGAAGTATTTAAAATTCAATATGAATGCTCCCCAGAATAACATTATTAATTAGTTGAAAAGTTGATTACTTAAACTGTTTAATCGAAATTTATCCTATCCCTGAAAACAGCAAAAATCAAATATTTCACGATCATTATTATTTATTCCTGAACCAAGTACCTAATATTTTCAAAATGTGCAATCCTTTCGACTGTGACTGCAATATAATTCATACAGGCTGTAACATCGAGAACGGGCTGTGTGGTGAAATCTGAAACTGGGTAGAGAAAGACGCATTGCATCGATTCTTAAAAAATAACACTACAGTCTGACTACAGTACTCGAAAAGTATTTTCTGAAAACATAAAAATTTTATTTTATTACGAAAATTGATAGTGAAAGCTGTATAGTATAATGGGGACTATAAACAAAACTAAATCCTCTAAATATTTAGATATTTTTAGGCATTTCGGATGTTGTGTCATATAGATAATGAATAATGATAATAATAACCTTAATGGCATTAAAAATCGATTATAAAAGGTTAAGTTAATGCTTATGCTGATCTACTAAATATCTTAATACTATTATAACAATTTACACATGCCATCGATGGTGAAATGGTGTCAATTGGCAGTGTCTAGCTATAGCCAGATTGCAAAGCAAATGCTAGACATTGCCTAGGTCGATTATAACCATACTTTAAAGTTAAATAGTAACATTTATTTGTTACAGTTTAGGACATCAATTTCAGTTATAAAATTAAATATGAATATTTTTTTTTATTCTCATAATACGACATTGTACGATTTTCGAGCCATGTATGTATTTTTTGAAAATCTATAATGCAGTTGTTCTTTCCTATAAAATCAACGATGTGATTCCTTGGAACTTTATTGTTAATTTATTTCTCTATGTCATGGTTCTATAACAGTTCTGCGTACTGACCGTTCTCCATATTACATCAGTATAACAAAAACGACGTAAGCCTCGTACGCTTTTTAAGTAAAAACTTTTCAATAAAAACTAGCTAAAATAAGTTAAGAAACTTATAAATAAAAATATTTTATTACTAAAGTGAAACTGACGCTAGTGATGTTAAAAAACAATGCCAATAAGAGGAGGCTACATTGTTCGTTTCACTTTTACACAAAAAGTTTTAATTAGGAAATATATTTTTATAATGAAAGCCATCTTTAGCAAAATTACATGGAAGCATCTTCTCAAGAGCAGCAAACTCATGAACACGAAAGTTAGATTAAAATTAGATCATAGAGAACAGTGTTAAGAACGAAAACAAATAGTACACCCTCTTTTTGTTACTTCGTTCTTAACACCGTTCTCCATGATGTAATTTTATTATATATTATAGATTACATTTAATAAAATTGTAACAAATTAGTTTTAACACACTTTTATATGGGGGTAATCTCGGGATGTACTATACAAAGTCCGTCCGAGGTATCCGAGAACATACACAACAAAAAGGCAACTTAGTCGAGCTTACGAGTGTTGAATAAATTAAAGTACAACCTGACAGTTAAGAGTATATGACACGTTGGAACTATTATCATTGACGGGTTGAATGTAATACTTCCGATAATTTTTTTAAGACGACATATACCTTGGATATTTAATACTTACGACATCAAGGACACAATAAATAAGTATTGGGACCCATGAAGGACAACATAGTTAACATTGAAAACATGGACTTACAAATGGACGGACTCTACATCACTACCTTGAACCTAGGTGAAGCTACAGTAAACGGTAAGTAATAGGGTTAAATAGAGGTGGGACTTCCGAACTACACTTAATATCATAAAATGGTTCTGTAGTTGTGCTAGAACCTGAAGTTATGTACGCAAGGAAAATGGTTGTATCAACTTGAATTGGGCAAGTTTACAAATCCTGCCGATTTGCCGATGTACGCGCGGATCTGGCAATCATTTGCTACAGTACTGAGATAAAGACCTTTTATATAAAATACGTTAAATAAACATTAAATAAATAAGACAGACAAGTGACAAGCCCAGATAAAAACAGCTGCTTTGATATATAGGATAGTGTAGTCATGAAGCGTCCATTTATAAAAAGTACAGGTTTACTTTATGACAAATAGTTATACTAATCTATACAAAACTTAAAATTGATTTTAATATATATTTAGAACTCGCAGGCCTTAGCAATAATTTATGGAGATTGATGATATAAATGCTGACAATTTTGAACATTGTCCATTATAATTATAACACTTAGTTTTAGAAAAAAACATTAAATAAAATGCGTAAAATTCAACGATATAAAAATATTGTAAATTATAATGGCAAATTAGGGTAACACTTAAATATATAACGTTTTAACTATAATGGATATTATCACAATATCAAAGCCTCGAAAGTGAAGGAATAAACATTAAATATGATAATTGGTTGATTTTGTTAAACAATATTTTTAATTACAACGCCATAGCAAAAGATTATTTTTTGTTTGTTATACACAACACAGTGGCATATTAAAATATTGATGACATATTTAACATTTAATATGGCGATCACAGCGCATATTACTGTGTAAATGTTATTGGCTCAGGAAACATACGGATCAAATAAATAATTAAAAACGTCAGGTTTATTCGTACAATTCTAAAACTCATTTAAAACATACCCTTTTGGGTTTTGACTCTTACATACTAATTGTTTTAGTAAATACACTTTGGATGAGCTTTGCCATGTAGCAACATTTTTCATTGATAATTGATTGACATAGTTTAATAATTCATTGGCCACATTATTCTTAATTATTCGACGAGCCAGGCGATCTACTGGCTAACAATGGCAACACTATAGATTTACAATTTAGAGAGACTTCTTCCCGCGCTTTTGACGAGTGACATTGTTCTTATAGTTGAAATTTTTACAATTCAGTATAAAATTAGTTTTATGTGACAATTTTGATAGTATTTTGTAACATAAGTGCTAGCGAAATTATACAGTAATGAAAAAACTCAAATATAACACGTTTATGCACTTTTTGGAAGACGTGAATAAGTTAATTAAGAAAACCTTGTAAAAATGACTATCGTTTTACGGGTGGTATTTAAACTGGGTTGATTGGGTCGAGGTACCCTTCCCAAGTGTTTTTTCAGCACAGTTCCTGAAGCTGGAACATAGAATTAAGATTTCAAATGGTTCTTAACTGATGACTTGGCTGTATGGGCTAGATCCCTTTGCCTTTCCCCTCGAGGATAAAAAGAACAACAATTTAGAGAATGTAAAGACGCGGATAAAAGGTATTTGGATATACTCGATGACCGCGTAAAGTCTCATAATGCGAATCATACTATATAAATATCCGGATTTGGTTAATTATTCATTATACTACATCTAACTTTAAATACGACACGAGGGCTCTAGCACGATACTATATACCAAACATACGGTAACCATTAATTTTGATTCCTCGTATTCTTTAGATGCCTTGCATTAATCGTTATGATGAAATCAGATATATTCTCGATGGCGCCGATGCGCGTGTCAGTCTCATCAAATACGAAAGTAAAGCAATGCCGATGCAGCCTGTCAATGCATAGGTGCAGTCGTCTTAATTTCTTCCGACCTCGGAGGGAAATAAGCTGTCAGTTCCGAATATTTATTTATTTATTACTAGACTAGGGAAGTACACCCGCCTCACAGAAAACCGTAGCCAAATAATAACACCCTAGAGGGGTGTAGTGTTCCTGCGAGTGTACTACGTTACCAGTAGCCTCCAGTGGAGTCACTATGTTAGCAGCGGGTTTGTACTTCATGTATTGCAAGCGTTCTTAGGCTACAGATTTCTTTAAATCAGGTGTATACCATGGCCGGACTATAGGTACATAAAAAAATATAGCAAAAACTTACCATGGTTTCTCAACATCTCTATGTGGGTTAGGTAAAAAGAGTGAAAGCTTTGGATTATAGCAACTTATCCACAAAAATAATACCTACACAAACACCGTATATATAAAATTCTTTTATTGTTCGAAGTACCGAGAAAGAAAAAAGTCGGCGTTTGTGGCAAGTACTCGTACATTTGTAGTCAAGTTAGCGATGTCAACTTAGATAACGACCTAAATATAAGAGAAGCTGCACTAACTTGTTTGGCTATTCAGAGAACCACGGCATTTACAACATTGAGAACTGATGGAATAAACAATTGTCGAGCTGCTGTATACAGCAATAAAATAGATAAATGAACTATGTAATTATACATGTAGAATATATAGCATAAATAGCAATGTCACAATAATAGTGATCAGCTTATAGAATAATTTATTGGGTAAAGTTGATATTTTTTCAAGATCTCTAAACGGGTTCCTTACTAGCCCTTTCACAAGTGGTTTTCATTGTAATGTATATGTATATATTTCAGTATAATGTAATTGAATATTATGTATTTGAAATTGATGTTGGTAGTATCACGGCACAGCTAGGATTTTGAATTAGGGTATCTTAAAAAACATTTCAATTGAGCACGGAGAGATAGGCGCAGTTGATTTAATTACGTGTGGACTTGTCAGTCGCGTTTACGCAGTGGTCGGCCGCGCATCGTGCGTACGATATTGAAGCATTTTTGAAGGGTGAAGAATAAATAGTGCGTTATGAGACGGGCTAAGCGAAAACTCGATTCACGATTCAGAAGCTTCGCACAAAAGGCTAGAAAACGGTAGAAACCATAAACGTTGCGTTTATAAGCGCGGATTGTGATAAACGTTAAGTTTATCACAATCCGCGCTTATAAAGCAAAATAATAGTCAGGGATTTTATACCCCCGCTTCGAAAACGTCCTGCCTACAGTTTACGGCGTGGTTTCGGTAGGATGGAGAAATTTCCTCATAGTAAGAACCATTATGAACCAACAAAAAATGATGTCCCTCTTCGACGACATATCATAGCCTCCGCGATCATCAGATTTGACTTGCATGGACTTTTACTAATTATGGGGTATTTATGTATATACATTAAGCACTTAATATACTCCTACATAAGGAAATGGAATCGTTCTTAGGCTACAGAGTAACTTGGACGTAAACTTTCGTCTTAATATACACTGACTTGAACAAAAATATCCATTGTCAAGTACGTGAAATTAAGCCCGCTAGACAACAAGGCGTGTAAAGCTGAATGCGTTGGAGAAATTCCGTGAGTAGGCGTTACGAAATGGAAGACATCTGGAAGACTTAATCTTTTTGGGAATCCGAACTCTGCCGTGACAACCCATATATGCAAAAAAAATGGAAAGAAGTGTTTTTTTACAGCGCGTAGTTGAAATATGCAAATTTAAATAGATATTCGGTCAAACGGCCTCGGAGTTTTCGTTATCTAAGATCGAATCGTTCATAATAGTTTTGACTGTTTCGGATTCGTTATTTTCCCATTTAAAATTTTATGTTCAATTTTAAGGTTCTGCTTATATTACGTGAAATTATCCCCAGTAAACTTTACTTTGAAAAAATGCCGTCTGAGCACAGTCTGTGAGAAATTGTAAGCAATTATTTTTATTATATTATATTGGATGCACAAACGGACCTATGAATGTTAAAGTAGTGAGGGTTGCCCTAGATAGTTAGTTGGCCGGTGGCGCTCAGGAACTTGGAGCGAAGTATAGGTATTAAAACAACTATAGTGACGAAAGTGGGGCGCTACAGGCTGATAGTGAAAGTAGGACAAACCGTCAAGATACGCACAGGGAAGGATATATGTACTGTAATCTTATTTGGCGTGAAATTATAGATCTTATTAGTATTCTTATATATTACATAAAAAAATATTTGCAACCTGAACGGGTCATCAAACACGTAATAATACAAGGATGTAAAGTATCTACTTCATGGTAAATATTAATGTCCGACCGTACTTTCAGTTTACGGTTTCCGGTTCGCCCAGTTTCGGCGATAAATTTAAGTTTCAATTCAGTTTCTGTTTCGGTAGAGAATATGCCGAAACTAGGTTCAAAAGTTCGGAGAGGCTTGTGGTGTCAGTCGTCGGCTGCACCTGCACCATAGTGTTTTTTTAACGCCAACTGCGAATGTTTGCATTACATGAAGTATCATTCGCGTATTGCCATCGCTTCTGCTCACATAATAACTAATTGGGGTCTTTACTGATAATCTCGCATACTCTGAAGAACACAACAGGAAGGAAGGAAGTTGTTAACTGACTGCGGTTTACAGTGAGGTGGATGTACTTCCACAATGGAGCTGCTTTGATTCACTCTACCTCTCTTAACACACACCCTGATCAAGACAAACAGACATATTTATTGCAAAAATTTTAATACGTGCCTATGTAGTTGAATATATTAATTTAATATTTTTAATCCCCGACCCAAAAATAGGTGTTTTTTACTCATAATGTTAGTCAGTTAGTATGTGTGTCTGTTTGTTATCTAGTCTATAGTTTCGAAATGAATGGACTGATTCCAAAATCCCACAGCAAACAGATTTGATAATCAAATATTGCATCTATGAATGCATACACATAGACATTTAAAAAAACTATTATGAACAAAACCCTAAAAAACATGCTCTATACTATGTAGAATTACTCTGAAAATAAGTTTCGGTTTCGGCCGAAACTGTAACAGAAACCAAAATTCGTTTTCGGTTTTGGTTTCGATTGTAAAACCTAGTTTCGGTCGGGCACTAGTAAATACTGAAAATACATCTGTTTGATAATATGACTTAAATGAATTACGAGTCGAGTTGTTCATACTTTTTTCTCGTCCAGTTTCACTGAGGCTATATAATTAAATTACCAAAATAGACACTCTTTACAGTAACGTATTAATATAGTAAATATCGAGTCAGTGTGAGTCGAACTCACATATCGAGAGCCCGTTCTTTCTGCAGAATCATAACTAAGTTTGTTTGTTAAGGGTTTTGATTATTCCCACGAAAAGCGCTAGCCTAACTAGCACCGTTTCATTAATTACAGATTTTTTGTTTCATTAATTTAAGGTAAGGGTCACCAGATGGTGTTGATCGACCATATCCTTCACTAAGCTTCTAGAACAACAAGGAAAATATTACTATTATTCTATTTGCACATATTTACGACTTATGATTTGAAGTCGAATACTCGGATGCAGATTTATCTAGTCAGAAATAGTGTACTTTAGGTAAATATGTATCCCAATATTCGATCTGAACTTATGATTATACTTATTAGATTTTTATTCAGTAAAAGGAATTTGTTTGTCATTATACCTTCAATATACCAACTAAAGATAGCTTTGGAAGCGACTAAATATCCAAATAAAAAATTGAATTATGTAACATTACAAATACGCTTACAGAACTGTGAATACATTTTCATTTCTATTAACTTACATAAATAAAAGCTAACAAAATATTATTTTAGTAACGCTTCCCAATGTTTTATAAAGAAAATGATATGGACTGTCGTCGCTCTATTACGGTGATTTATTCAAATACTGAGAAGTGTATGTAATTATGTGCAGTACATATCCACTTAGAGTAGATATATTTTTAATCAGTTACATTATCGACACCAGTTATACAAAAGGAATGCTAGTAACTGATATTGTCAATAAATGTAACAATAATATATTAATTGTACTTTGTACTCAGATAATACGCCATTCATTTGCAAGCTAGTTGTCGTACTGGCCCCAAAGTATATATCTTTTAAGAGACTCATATTTTAAGTCTGTCTAATCCGTCGCAGACTAGAAATACCCAATAATTTAGAATACCTAATTTTGTTATATTTTGTACAACAGTTATAATATTTAGTACATAAATAATATCCTATTTAGTAAGTACATTATAATTAATGTTGATTTTATGTAGGCTCTACAATATTTTAAAACGCACCTACTACTTTTACTTGATTCTTCATAAGATCAAAGCTTTAAAAATACTTGTATATGCTTAAAATTAGTACTACATTAATAAATAACTACTACTAGCTTGAATATTGGTAGCTCAAGAGTCTATTGAATAATAAGTCGATTTAGCTTATCCTTAGTTTTACGTGTTAGTAAAAAATAACTATAAATAACTATTGGACAAGCGTTCTAAAAATGATTTAATTCAATAGTATGTCTATTGGTTAATAATGAGTCAGATGCTCAATACGAAATCATGTGCAGTTGCATATAATATCATACACACTCGTATCAATATTCTGAAAACATAAGTTATGTGACACATGCGGACGGTAATAAAAACGGTGCGTATGCGATTGTTCTAATGAACAATCTTTCATGCTATGTATTTACAAATGGGCACCAAAATGTATTACTAATCACAACGCCCTTTAAAGCACGCTCGTATTACACATACACACAACGCACTCACACATTATATACGCTTTGCAGGGCTATGTAATTTATATACACGTATAAAATACACATATCTTCAAAAATTGATTTCATGGTGCCAGTCATGCTTATCTGTCAGCACGTAAGTTGGGTAGCATAGTACCTATAATCAGTACATGCTATAGGCAATTTAGATCATGCATATTATTACGTGCCGCAGAAACATACGTAGAGTTTGCGTGAAAAGGGCTTCCTATTATTGTTAGAGATGTGTAAAGATCGAGTCTTTGAAAGATGATTTGACGGAAAGAAATAGATAGATTATAAGTACTTGAGATGAGTCCTTTGGTTGACTTATATTCCGTTACAGCGTTGAGACTGTGTAATTGAATGTAATAAAAGGGTCCCAAAGTTGTTTCAGTCAGTAAAATTCATACACATCCAGCGTATTTTTCTTTTGTAGTTTCCCAAAGATTCTATTTGCTCATAATAAAAACTGTAGCAAATTAACGTCTCTGGAATTTTTGAAGAGTACTTCAGAAGAGTCGCGTTTTTGTGTATTTAATTTGGCTAATATTTATTATATCAGAGCGGCACATAGTGATACAGTCTGAACTGAGAACCTAACAGCATAGGCATCATTAGAACGTTGCGATATCTGCAAAAAACTATTAATGTGCTTTCTGAAAAATATGCCGTATTTTGCTGCGCAAATCTTGATATGGAGTTGAATCCACAGTCGTGGAAGAAATCACTTCGAAATACTGTGTATTTTTATTTCGGACGTATAAGGATAAATTTCTTTTGTAGACGATTGTATGAGGATGTAAGTAGCATATCAAATAACTCCTCTGAACTTAACACATAGTACAATCATTTCAATATATGTATGGAGGCAAGATCTCATTTCATGCCACGGCTCAATACCTCTTATAAGTTTGAAATCGGCGACGACCCTCAATGCTCCTATGTTAACCACGAGTTTAATGTTGACGGTAACTGTGACAACAATACACATCCAGCCAAACATGGAATGTTTGGCTGGATGTGTGTCTTGCAAAGCAGCATTATTTATAGACATCCGATATAATTTTCTATGAGCTATGATTTTCATCTACACACATTTGTACATGAATTTCACTGATATTAATTGAATGCCGTATTATATACTTTTATTATATTTTACTTTTATTATATACATAAGGAAAATTTACTAACAAACTATGGTTTGGAAAAAACCAGAAAGAAGAATGGGGTTTTGTCTTTGGCCTCGATATGGTATACCTTCGCTTAGTTCCGATCGTCAGTATCGCAGTAGCAAATTAATATTTTAGAATTCGATATTGGTCTAGGAAGGAACTAGGAGGAGCCTTTGTAAGGAATTTTAAAAACATCTATACTTATCTAAGCAAATAATTGAAAAGGTATCTAGATAATTTCTAGACCGTTAGCTGAAATCAACTATTGAATAAACGTATACTACCTGGTCCTATTTTAAAAGTACTTCAATCGTTTAGTAAATGCACGATATCTATGCAGTCAATATTTTAAACTAAGCATCACCAGTGCGAGCTTTCACGGTGTACCATAACAATATCACACGAGTGTTTTAATTATCATAGGTAAGTAATTTTATCTACACTGACGACACAAATCCTATACAGTATATTTTGAAAACCTACTGAACACTACCTATGTCTGGTAAAATTAACCCAAATACAGGTGTTTCACGTTTCCGGCCTCAATAATAAAGGGCGGTTTTACTATGAACAGAATATATGTATAGAAAACAATTATAAAAATTGTTACTAATCTCATTTCCGCAAAAACTTATGCAACGTTATTGCACTCCTTGATGTATTTTAACGAGAGGTATATGTAATTCATGTTCTAGTTGGGTATTTAACGCATAATAAAGGATTATTTTATGGAATGGGTGAAGATAAAAATATTCTAATAATATCATTAAAATCTAAAACGCCAAAATAATACCACTAATGACACGAGACTATAATAATCTTGTCCGACAGATACCTTGAGCGAGCAAAGTCAAAACTCATCCGAGATATAGAGGTTCCGGAAATATATGATTCGCTCATCTTGCCGCCATGGACATCAAAAATGGATGGCAAAAAAAGTGCTATATTAGCACATCTCAGATTATCTTTAGGTCGAGTTTAATAACTACTTTCTAGATTTAATAATTCTTTACGGGTCAAACAATACAATCGTAAAGAAATGTGATAATTTAAGAGTATGGTTCGCTTGTTAGATGCTGAAGTACCCCATGCTATTTGCCATATTTCATACAAATACCTTATACGTAAACATCAGACCATAGTGTCTGGTCACATTTACATGCCTTTAGGATGGA
The DNA here is from genome assembly GCA_947507595.1 of Pyralis farinalis. Taxonomy (NCBI): domain Eukaryota; kingdom Metazoa; phylum Arthropoda; class Insecta; order Lepidoptera; family Pyralidae; genus Pyralis; species Pyralis farinalis. Next base: position 23,105,418 of record OX382265.1, on the reverse strand, counting down.
TTTGTTTCAATGCCGGATTCAGCGAGCTGGTGTATTTGTGCCGCCAGGCTTTCCGTTACCCTTGACAATTTGCACTTTCGAATGTAAACGGAAGTGTAGTCTCGACTCCAGTGCATACCCAGAATATTTTTTCCTGCAAAAAATTACATAAGAGACATTTTATTTTTTCAATCTGCTCTTTCCAAACAAATCTAAATCTGCAAAAAGAAAGATTGTATATTTCTCAGTTTGTAAGTTACTCAATTATTTACTATAATAATAGCGGTTAAAGTATGATATTGCCGTTTTATAGTAATAGATACTTTGAATTGCCATTAAACCTTCATGGTGTGAGAGATGAGGGATTTTTTAAATGTGCAAAATTCGATTTTCGAATTTCAATTGTTTTTTTTTAATAATTTCAAAACGGGAAATATGGATACTTCGAGAATCCGTATAACTTTTGAACACGAGTTCCGACGCGGAACTAACGCGGCAGAAACGGCTCGCAATATCAATGCTACGTTTGGTGAGAAGACTGCTAATGTACGTACCGCGAGTTTTTGGTTTAAACATTTTCGTAATGGAAACTTCGACTTGAAGAACGAGCCACGTGGAACGAGCCAGGTGAATAACACTCAATTGAAGGAGATGGTAGAAGCCGATACGAGTCCAGGAATTAGCGGCATGGTTTAACGTTACCTTACCTACAATATTGGCTTATTTGCATCAAATCAATAAGGTATGGGTGCCTCATGATTTGACTGATCTGCAGAAAGAAACGCGTGTTAAAACTTGTGTTGCCTTGTTGAATCGGTACAGAAATGAAATATTCCTTATATTGGATCGAATTGTGACATGTGACGAAAAGTGGATTCTTTAAGATAACCGCAAGCGAAAAATGCAACAGCTGACCCCAGGCCATCGCCGCAACAGTGTCCTAAAGCAAAGCTTACCAAAAAAAAGGTAATGGTAACTGTTTGGGGGTCTTTTCATGGCGTTATTCACTATAGCTTTTCAGGTCTGGTCAAGCAATAACAGCAGATGTTTACTATGTCGAACTTCGAACAATGATGGCGAAACTGGCAGTGAAACAACCCCGACTCGTAAATCGATCTTCACTATTATTGTTCCATGATAGCTCAAGACCTCACACTGCACGAGAAACCGTTGTAACTCTACAGGAGCTGCAGTTAGAAACCATACATCATCCTCCGTACTCGCTAGATCTTGCTCCAACTGACTACCATTATTATCCATGATTTGGACAATTTTCTACGTGGTTAAAAATTTTCGTCCCAGGTGGCAGTACAAAATGCTTTCACACAGTTTGTTGAATCTAGATACCCAGAGTTCTATCGCAAAGGCATAAATAAACTTCCGATTGGATGGCAGCAATGTACAGATAATGAGGGTAAATATTTTAATTAAACAAATATGTTACATCTTAGACAAAAAGCGAGTTTTAATTTTTCAGTACAAGTCGGCAGTTTCATACTTTAATCCCTATTAATTATGTGGGTTCTAGTGTTATTATTGGAGTGAAATGTATTATATTGAAAATTAATCCGAAAGGAACCTTCATATTAATCTTTCAAATACTATTCACTAACAAGAAAATATTATCGAACATCATTTTCGCGCCTGATGGAAAGCATCAATAAGAACCAGATGCGAGAACAGCCATCACAGTGATTAGCGCTGTGCTGGCTGTCGACCCGGGGTTATAGGAAGTGGGGAACACATGCGCCGGAAGCGAATTCCACATTTTGATAGTCCGACAAAGAAATGAGTCGCCGAATTTCTTAGTACGGAAGGTAAGCAACCAAACTCTATGTGGATGTGATTTCAGTCCAGCGCGTGTTTTCCGGAGGAGAAAAGGAGAAGGAGGGACGAGGTCAAAAAGCTCCTCAGAACATTCCCTATGATACGAGTAGATACGGTAGAGAACACTCAAGCTACCTATATCCCTACGCAGTTGAAGAGATTCAAGGGAGTTAGTGACCTCAACGCTATCTATGATGCGTATAGCGCGGCACTGCATTCTATCGAGAGCGTCAAGTAGATATTCGGCAGACCTGTCCCAGAGGTGAGAACAGTACTCCACGCATGGGCGAACTTGCGCTTTGTATAGGAGGCAACGCTGCTCAGGCGTGAAGAACCGTCTCACCTTGTTCAGGATTCCGAGTTTTTTAGAGGCCACGGAAATAACGCTCTCGATAAAGTCTTTGGGGTTGAGGTCGCATCTAATGTTGAGGCCGAGGATGGTAAGGCTATCTTGTATCTGCAAAGGGGTGTTCTGAAGAGAGGGAAGAGGATGGAAAGGAGAAACCTTGGCACTAATCGTACACGCCTGGGTTTTATTGGCATTGAACTCAACCAAGTTGTTGGAGCCCCCTCGAGAAACGCGATCCATCACTTGGTCGAGCTCAACGACAAGTGCACGTCTCTCCTCTACTTCGGCCTGGCCTGCCGCAGGTCGTCCAACATATCGCGCATGAACTGTACTGTCATCTGCATAGCAATGTATGTTACCAAGTGATAACATATCATTGATATGCAGCAAAAACAGGGTGGGCGACATGACTGATCCCTGCGGTACTCCGGCGTTCACACGCAGAAACTGCGATGACTGGCCGTCGCAAAGGACTCGTATGCTGCGTCCCTGGAGAAAGGCAGCAATCCAAGTGCATAATCGAGGTGGTAGACCCTATGCCGGAAGCTTGGAGAGAAGCGCGCGATGCCAAACCGGATCAAAAGCTTTGGCAATGTCTAGGTTGATTGCCAAAGATTCGCCATGCTTGTCCATAGCTTCACCCCACAGGTGAGTTACATACGCTAGAAGATCACCCGTAGACCGATTTGGTCTGAACCCGTAATGGCGATCGTTTATTAACGAGTGATCTTCCAGGTAGCGGATTAGTTGAGTATTTATAATCCGCTCAAATACCTTGCAGAGAATGGAGGTGACAGCTATGTGTCGGTAGTTGGCAGGGTCAGACCGATCACCTTTTTTGGGGACCGGTTGTATGTTCGCCTCTCTCCAGGCCTCCGGCACGATTCCCGAGGCGTACGACAATTTATAGAGGCGAGTTAGCACAGGAGCAAGTTCAGGGGCACAGTTCCTGAGCACCACGGCCGGGATACTGTCGGGGCCACTAGCCTTTCGCACATCGAGTGATTGCAGCGCTGCGCAGACATCACGTTGCCTAATGTGTATGTCCGGCATCGTTGTCCCATAATCAGCAATTTCGGGTGGTAGTGCACCACAACGAATTGGCCGCGAAGAGATCAGCGAGAAGATTGGCTTTCTCCTGCGCCTGGTAGGCGAGTGTCCCGTCCGGATACCGTAATATACGCGAACTAATTTAAAAATCCTTGAAATATTTATTATAATATACAATTGACATTTTTTATTTACTCTCGGTTTCCTAATTGGCTTAATCAAACGCATCGATGACACAGCGCTTGTGTCAGCGTCAACATCCTATAGATATTAGGGGGCAAACAAAAACAACGCACCTGACCAGAAGCGGATTATCGCTTACGCGTTGTCATCACAGTTAGTACTGTAGTATCAGAACCATCCACTCACCGTGCATCATGCAACATTTGCAACGCCTTTTCTTTCGCCCCGAGACTGTAGTGGCACATTGCCATCTCCGCAACAGAGTAAGGAATCAGGAACGTGTCTTCTTTTATATCGTTCTTTAACCTGTGTGAAAAAAAGAAATTAAAAAAAAATGCCAATGTCTGAAAAATTGCAAGTCGGCTTCATTCCAAGGAATAATATAGTTATTAGACATAATTATTAAACTCTATCTTCACGTCAGGTCGCTTGCGAGGTAGGCAACGGAGCGCCACAAGACGTGGTCCTTATACTTAGTTTTTGAACTTTCATAGCTTTTTCATTCTTTTCCCATGGTCTTTTACACATTTTGCGCAAGGCCCGCATTTTTACCCCGTTAATTCTAACTTCCATTTATACTTCCAATATTCTTTTACGTTCAGAGTTTTTTCACGCGTTTTTTTCACTAAAGCTTCGGATTCATTATTATAACGAACGGTATATTTATTCCTTCACTCAGAACTATTATACACTATCTAACCTATAATTTCCTCTGCCATGATACAACGGATCCTTCTGCACGCCACCAGACGTTACCTTTCAATGATAATTTTCTCTCTGTACATTGTCATTGCTCTATCGGGCTATCTGATACAAGATAATATGATCTTGTTACATTTTCTAACAGAGGTACAAACTGGCTCTTGTATCGATAAGTATGTATATATACATAACAATTGTTGTATAATATGTAAGTATATTTCATGTATCTAGGAAACGGCTATAACTGTATTTATTGTATATATATATATAGGTATTAATACTGTACGTTTCCTTTGTTTTTAAATAGCCATGTAATAATAATGGTTCAGCCTTGCATTTTTTTAATTATACAATATGAATAGCGAACATTAAAAACTTACCAAAAAGGAAATGTACGTTTCATAAGACACTAATCTAAAATTACAATAGTATAGCACTTAAGGTGTAGATGTTGAAATATTTACCGACGTTTATGCATGCAAGGAGGCATCTATCTATGAATTTTGCCAGGAACTGTAAATGTCTACAACTTACTTCAATATTATAAGCATAGATAAGTTCAGTTAATATATTCTATATCACTTCACTGAAGTAAAAATACTCAAAGCAAAAAACAACAAAAGCAGTTGCATATTCCAAGAATTACTTAACACTGTTTTTCTTTTTTGCTATTTTTTGGAATTTCTGCATTGTTATTATTAGTTAATGTTGCAAACACCATTTTTTTATATATACAACGTCGGAAGACATACAAGATTACGGCCCGCCTGATGTAAAACGGTTACTGTAGCCTATGAACGCTTGTAATACATTATATAAAATTGTATTTGTATTCGCGCGATGCCTCATTTGCTACTAACACAGCAGGAACACAACAAACCTCTAGGGAGTGGTTATTTGGCTGCGGTTTTCTGTGAGGTGGAGGAACTTCCCCATATGGACTGCTTTGATGCGTCCTACTTCTCTTAGAATCGAATTCAATGAAGAGAGCCACATAAGGATCTGAAAGTATTTGAAGGGAATAGGTGTTGGCAAGCAACAACAAACTGATGGCTGTAGTAGTACCGTGGATATTAACAACCTAATTTCAGTTCGCCACCAGCTGGTTTCGACCCTCTTAATAAACTTTCTATGTTTAATGATTTGCCAACATTCAATGCAGATTCCTTTGACCTCGGAGAGACTCCTTACCTGGCAAATATTCTAAATTGCTCGATTACTGATGGAATCTTTCCTTTAGCCAGGAAGAAAGCTCATATAATACCCCACCCCAAGAAGTTCAATGCGTCTTCCTTTTCCGATTTCCGCCCTATCTCAATTCTACCCGTCTTGTCCAAGGTATTGGAGCACTTCGTGTCTCAGCGTCTGTCTAATTATCTGCGAAAGCATAACCTACTGAGTGAGCATCAGTCGGGATTTCGAGCTGGGCACAGTACTTTATCAGCACTGGTGAAAATCACTGATGACATAAGACATATAAATAACAAGAAAATAACAATCCTTGTTTTACTTGAAATGACGAATGCCTTTAATACAGTTGACGTCGATATATTGCTTGGTATGTTACGCACCCTTACCCTATCACCCACTGCTCATTTATGGTTCAAGTCTTACTTCACTAACCGAAAGCAGTTAACAAAAACTAAAGACTCTCAAGTCCGATTGGTGTGACTGGTGTTCCTCAGGGGGGAGTGCTTTCACCTATTCTGTTCTCCTTCTTCATCAATGGCATTGCAACGTCTCTTTCTTCTTCTTATCACTTATATGCCGATGATCTTTAAATTTACGCATCTGCTTCACTTGATGAAATTGATTCGGCTATTGCTAATATCAATAACGACCTATCCGTCATTGGTAAGTGGACCAATGATTACGTGTTGAATATAAACGCATTAAAATCTCAGGCCATTGTTGTAGGCAGTCCATACTACATATCAAAGCTGCAAAGCGTGGTATGCCCAAATATAGTCCTTGATGGGAACATCATTCCTTTGGCACCCACTCAAGAATTTGGGCATTACCATTGACCAAACTCTATCCTGGGCCCCAAATATCAAATCGGTGAAGTCAGCCGTAAAATTATTGCGTCGCTCCACTCATTAAAACGCCTCTAGTAGTTTCTTCCTCTGGGTACAAAAGCTTTGCTTGTTCGCTCTCTACTTCTCCCTATCCTTGACTACGCGGATGTTGCATATTTAGATCCTACTGAAGACCTACTTAATAAATTAGAACGCATTCAAAATATGTGCATCAGATATGTTTTCGGTCTGCGAAAGTTTGATCACATAACTGAATTTCGTCACAAACTAAATTTACTACCTATCAGACATCGCATAAATATGCACATTCTCACGTTGCTTTTTCAGGTTCTATTTAATCCCTTAACTCCAAATTACCTCTCGGCGAGATTCGAGTTCCGAGTACGAAATGATTGCTTACGTCCTAGCAAAAATATGATATTGGATATTATATTATACAATTGTCATTCCTATGCGAAATCGTTTACTGTGCAGGCGGCACGTCTTTGGAATTCACTTCCGGGTGATGTGAAAATCGCCCAGTCTGTCCAATCTTTTAAGTTAAAATTATTTAAGCTCTGGTTTGATGCACCTGAAAATTTGAGCTAATTGTCTACTAGTATCTGATATGTATATGTACTGGTATTTATGTGTATTGTATGTATTTGTGTATGTGTGTGAAGATGCATATGTTAGTATTTGTTTGTATGATATTTGTATAAGTTTGCGTTTATCTATATGTGTAACAGATATTGTTTTGTTTGTTTATTAATATAGTGTGAATGACTTTGTGCTCATACCTACTTCATTAAATTGACATTTCCTATCAGGTATTCTATGGTTGACTGGAAGAGATCCCGGATGGGATAAGTCCGCCATTGTATAAACAATATTTTTTATCTGTATTTTGTTTTTCCTTGTAGTACAATAAAAATTGTACAAACAAACAAACAAACAAGGATAGTGTGACAGACTCACATCATAACAGACTGTAATGTGTCAAGAGCGAGGCGAGGCAGGCCCATGGCCGCGAGGCAGCATCCGTGGAGGTAGCGGAGCAATGCCCTGTTGTCGGCGTCGTAGCCGGCCATCCATTTCTGCGGCCCAGCCTCCATGCGATCTCGGCTCATCTCTATGAGCTGCACACCAAACAGAAAAATAAATAACACAATCAGCTATAAATAATATATATTTTGAGGGTTCCGTACCGTACAGAAATACACACATAACACAAAGTATGTTATGGGGATATTATAGGGAAAAATAGAACGATGTTTTAATTTTTAATAATTATCAGATAAAGGATAATGCCCATCAAAGTATGGACCATGATACAGGCGTTGCATCAATTCCAAATTTGTTTTAGACGGTGTATACAAAAGAAATAAACCTTTAACATTAGTAATTCTAGGATTCAAAACAGGAGTTTTGAAGTTTTTTCAGAAAACGTAACATAACCTAAAAATCAAAATAATTCTCATCTAGTTTTGGTAGTTTTTACTAATCTTTGCTTAAAATACCTACAGAGTGAATTAACGATCACTTTACCTATGTTGGAAACATTTACTTACACTTTAATAATTAATTACCTACAAAAGTTTTCTTGGCATAGGTACGGGAAATATTTTATTATTTGACCATTGGAGTAGATGCTTGTTCCTAGGTATGGCTGCCTATGTTTCTCGGTATCAAAAAATAACAATTGATACACCGGTTTCGCCGGTCGAATGTTCTCGTCGTCATTTTCACGGTCAATTATAACCACAAGTGTTCAGCCTGAAAAGTACAACACTAACACGAGAAAAACGTCCCGTCGTTGAATTGAACACAAATAATGTTTATGATATCACAATTTAAAAGTTGATAGTAATCTCAATCAACACAAAAATGGCAGTAATAAACAGCAGATGTTCGTTTCGTCACACACAAATGTCACAACTGTTACCACACCATAGATATTAAATGAAAATCGGTTGTTTGACTAGCGTAACTCGATTCTTATACACTGTATTCGATATGAATAAAAACCAAATACGAGTAGATTTGTAGCGCGAAACCCGAACGATTCATAAAAGAATGAAATCAAAGTGTTAATGTTTTCATAAGCGATGATGGTGATATACTAGTACCTAGTAATGTTACATTTTTATTGTTTGTAATTATAATCGATAACAATATTAATCGTAGTTTTCTTTCAACATTTTTTTTATTTACTATGGCAACTTTTTTGGTCATCATTCGGAGGAAATAAAAATCAAGTGATAAATTGTAGTCAATAATATATCTCTATATTTTCTAAAATATATCCCCTGTTCAAAACAAGCATGGAATGGGCAGGAAGACTCCTAAAATGAGAAAAATAATTTAGAAAATGTTTTTATCCTGAGGCATGACACAATTCTGTACCATGAATGGGCAATCTCCTTTCAAATATGAAATTCGCTAGAAAAATAAAACCGCGTTTCTAACTAGAAATCATGAAAAATCATTAAAATTTCCCTTATCTTACTCAGCTTCCTTATCTTATTTAAATTCTTACGTAGTTTTCGAAGTTTGTAAAACTCATAAATAAATACAAACGATATAAACTTACATACATATCATTGCGCCAGTTTCATAAAAATCATCATTAACATTATCCTTATCTTACTTAGCTTCCTTATCTTACCTAAATTCTTACTTAGTCTTCGAAGTTTTTAAAACTCGTAAATAAATACAATCGATAAAAACTTACATACATATCACTACGACTGTTTCCCATTAGGGTAGACAAATACTATAAAACGTCAGGTGCTGCACCATTCCAAACACACCTCTCTCGCTTCTTTCACACTGATCAATTTAAAGTGAAAGTTCACACTGAACAAATTATGAAAGCTCTTCAGTTTTGTATGCTTTTGATTTGGGCTCGTTTCTACACTTCACCAATTTGACCTAGATGTGTGCGTCTAGGGCGGCCCCTGCCCCCACTCTCGCTCGATATACTTCTTTAGTAACCTTTAACCGACTTCAAAAAAGGAGGAGGTTCTCAATACGCCGGAATCTTTCTTTTTATTTGTCATTAATTTTTTCCAAATGTCCAAAACCATCTCAGCAAACGCTTTTCGATTTTTGTCACTACATGATCTTGCATTCCACATAGTTCTCGAATCGTGTTATTTCTTACTCTATCAATCATTCTAATTCCGCACATACTTCTCAGCGCTCTCATTTCTACAGCGTTCATGATAAGACTTTAAAGTATATCTTACAGAAAATATACAGAATAATGTTTCTAATCAGCACAGTCTTATGAAATAATCAGAACAGGAGGCTAACAACTATATAATACGCAAAACTATGTTTGCTCGCAAAGAATTTTCCTTCATTCTCGAACATAATTACACCGCTGAAGTTATAAGATTTAAATGAATCATTTCAATTATTAGAGTCAATCCTCGTTTGTTATTAGCAGCACGCGCCCACGTGCGCATTGAGCACGTGGCGCACGTTGCACTAATAACAAACGAGGCTCTATAGGCAATTCTCTGTATGTAATGTAATTCGTTCATAGGCTACAATAACCAGTTTATCGTGGGCCGTATGTTTGATTGCCCACAATTTATAAAAATTAAATAAAGGAAAGTACATCGCGAGTCCGATTCACACTTGACTCCGAGGTAAGGTTGAGCCGGGTTAGCACAGATTCACAAAATTATTAATGTTGGTCATGTAACTAACGTACAGAACCCTGCCTGTGGGAGTCCGACTCGTACTTGACCGAACCGGAGGGGTTTAGAGAATATTCCACCACGCTTATTTAATGTGGATTGGCGCAGGCCAGTATATTCAAGGCTGCGGTCGACGCTGCTTAACCTGCGTGTTCGGTTAGAATAACGCGTAGCGTTCATCGCCATCGTCCATTGATATACGAGGTTAAATTTGTTGTTTTTGAGTTCCCCTATCAGCTCCTGCCGGATGTACGTCATATTTCCAGTAACCCTTTATATAAATCAAGCGCCGCGCTGCTTACTAGGACACCTGATATCACCTACTAAAATAAAACTAATTTGGTCGAGGTAGGTGCGTCTTGACTTTCCTCGACTCCTACATTCTTCCATTTTCGCATCGTGTTGTTCTTTTCACTTCGTCATTCTTTCATTCCACTTATTTCTACTAGAATACTAGTAAGAAATTGGGCGTGTACTATCAGGTGACGTCAGGAACCATAAAAACCGGCGAACTTGCATAAGAAGAACAATGAATGTTAAAGAAGCGAGTGGGTATGTAAGGATCGAGTCACGTGGCACTTGGTTCTCTCTGCCTACCCTGCAAGGGATTGGCGTGAATATATAGATAGATAGATACTAGGAAGAATAAACTAAGTTTACGTACGTCTATGCATATTTTTAAGTTAAGTCCTGTTTATACATTTCTTTCTGTTATTTACCTTGAGTATATTTTGCGCGCCATTCTGGTTGTTGGCCAGAACATGGAACATGTTCCACAAGCAGAGCAGCTCCACTGCGGGCAGGATCAGCTGGCCACCCTGCGCCTGGTACCGTGCGCACCGCCTGATCATAAATTTCTCCATTGGCAACGACTTGCCTGCGATTCTCTGTTTGTAGTACGATGCGTTCCTGCACAATATATATATTTTATAAGTATAATATCTTTGTAGACATAATAATATGACAAGATATATAAGCAATGAAAAGGCCACAATACCGTTATAATACATAATACCATACTGTTGATAGTTTATTATATCTATATTTAACGCCAAGTACCTTGCGGGGTAGGCAGAGGGAGCCGAGCGCCACATGGTAGTTTACGTCACCGTTAATATTTTATACAGATATCCAATAATTGCCTACTTCCCAACCTATATGATTGGCTAATATAATCAGCGCTTACGTCATGCCTTTTCATAGACGCTCACCGACTCCTAGGCTTCTAGGTGTCGGCGAGGGTCTATGAAAAGAACTATAGCCTTATAGAAGCGAACGAGGTATGTACGAACCGCGTCTTATGGCGCTCGATTCTCTCTGACTACCACGTAAGGAAGTTAGAATGCAGGTGTTCATATTGTATAGGATTTTTTTTGATATCAGTCAGGTCGTACGTTTGTTTGTGCAAGTTGGATACATACCAATGAGGGTTCACCAAATTGCTATTTGGTTCTGTTATACAACGTCGAGAGACATATAAGCATATCCATATGCTTGTATGTCTCTCGAAATTGTATATCAAAGCTAGATCCTGATGTGAAGTGGGTACGAATTTATGGTTCAATATGCTTGTATGTCTCTTGACACTAACAAATATTGTGCTATCTTTTTGATATTTGATTCTGATGAAACTAGTACTTCTGTAGATAATATAAACAAAAGTCACCGGTATCTTTATTAACAGGCAATTGTAACTGTATTTTAGCCTTAATTCTAAGAGCTCTTGTCATGCGCAATGTAAACATCACATTCACACAAGATATTAGACGGCCCGGTATGCGCATAAAGCTTGTTAGCTTTTTAGCATATCGTTCTAGATAGAATCTTAAGTCTTATTGTTGTAATATGAAATAAATAAATAAACCAAATAGCAAATTGGTCACAGCGCAGGAATATCACCAGAAGCTTCAGAGTAGATGTGTTTACAAAAGTCGTACCGTATACTACATTATAACACCTGACATTATAATCACAGGTTAAAAAAAATAATCAGGCACTTTGCAACATTTTGTACCAGCTAAGGGTGTTAGGGCTTGTGAATGGGTGAAAAAGCATGCTAGTGATCTCCCAAATTTGTATAAAAAGGTGGTTCGAATTGAAGTAATGCTATGAGTAAAAAATAAGGTACAATCGTTATACAATATGAGATTCAACTTGTTCTACCCTCATAAGGACTTCCAAATATTTCTATTATACTAGAATAATTCTAAAATATGAGTAGTACGACGTGTTACATACCTTAGTAGTTCATTGCATTGGACGCGCTCCGCTGCCGTCAGTATATCGCCCAGTTGCAGCAACATGGCAGCTTTAGTATACGAATATATCGTCCTTGACCAAGAGCTCTCAGCTATCAGCTTGTCGGAATAGACGGCTGCCTCTCGCCACTCCAACATAAGGCTGTCACAGTTTGAAAGTTACATGAATCATATTGATGTTAGTGAGAACTGGCACTTGGCGATATTTTGCATATCTGCATAAAAAGCTCGTGTGAAAGAAAGGTAAAGCGCAGCATAATATTTAGTTAGCAGCAAGTACCTTACATAAGGCCCCGTTTCAACAACATGATGGAAACTTCGCGCTCACATATCATTGTTGCGTAAGAGACTGAGGCTACCAATCTATACAATAAAAAAGTTGAATTGTCTGTTTGTAATGTCAAAATAACAGATTTTTAGTTAATAGGGAATATGCATTAAATATATTTTTCGTTTTAAATCACACAATTATCATATAAAAAGTAATACAAAATAATTTTTTGGTAGTTTAGTTTTTTGCATCTTTTTTTATGGTTTAGTTCAATGTTGAAAATCGTAAAAATCAATAACTTCATAATTTGAATCATTGTCATATTTTGAACATGACAGCATCAATGTGAATACTTTTTAGACCATTTTAAATGAAGCTTGTACTTTGGGTAATAAACAATTGATAAACATACATATTTTTTTTTGTAAATATATACTTACGATATATAGAAAACACCCAGGCCAAGACAAACAGACAAGTTCATGCACACTAATGATAGTCTTGTGTGGAAATGGAACTCACAATCCTTGGTGATAAAGAGCCTTTGCCATCACTTTGCCACCTCCGTCGTTATATATCAGAGTTGTTATTATATACAGAGCAAGTACTCCTTATATTACAAAATTAAGAAACCGTAGCAACCGCTACATGTATGTTTGCCTCCCGACCTCGTATACAAAAAACTAGTAGTCTGTTCATGTCCGAAGTACGTGCCCTGGACCTACACCACCCCGCAAAATGTCAAAGGAAAATTATTTATGATATGAACGCCTCTCCTTGTTATTTTATTTTAGGTATTTGGTTTTATGTATAGTGCTTCTGTCTTGTTAATGTCCCTCCACACATTTCGTATTTCGCTAGTCATTGGTTTTTTATCTATTGCCTTGTGCCTTTGATACAGTCCTGACGTATTCATTCGACTTGGCTGTGTATAAAGTTGCTACTACTTTTTTACTAATTATTTAATTAATTAAAAAATAAATATAACTTAAAAGGATAGATAACAAATAAAAAAAGTTGTAAAGAAATCAATTTCTAAAGGTTTTATTCCTAGTGATAGTTTAATTTGTAACATGTACCAGGAAATAATAATGCAGTACGTAGTTCTCAATCCTAATTATTATACACGATGAGCACGAATTGGTATTTCAATTATCAATTAATATTCGTCGTTTGCCGAGGGACACTAAGAAAATAGAAGAACAGTATTAGTTCCTTACCCGTTGACCCACATGATCTCCCAGTAGCACACGTGTCTGAACTGTCGCCAGGTATCCTGACTGACGATGGCCCGATTGTACGTTTGGATAGCGGGCCGGAAAAGACCCCTCAGTAGTTCGAGGCGACCCTTGAATATCAGGAACCAAACGCTGTCTGGGTATATCTGGATTGTACAGAAAACAAGATTTGACGTTAAAATAATTATGTGATGATTACAATAACTAATATTGTTGGTCTTGCCCAGTGAGTTTTACTTTCTTACTTCTTCGCACTTATGATAATGATAAGTCATCGCGTTTCATGCCTTCCGCACTAAATTCAACTAAGATACTAAACTGGTTTAGAGGAAAATGATGACTGAACTGAATTTTCATACAAGTTTGACGAATTAATTAACTTAAAATGAGATTATTTTAGGTATTTTTAATAACGTTCATATACACCTGTCACAACAGTACAATAAGCGATTTCAGTTTGGTGGGAGTGTTTCGATCACCATTCGGCGTGCGAATGGTGAGACAATTTCTTTTTGTTGACTGCACACACGGTCATGTGTGCTATTCACAAAGACAAATATATATATATATATATATACATATGTGTATATATATATATATATATATATTTGTCTTTGTGAAGGGTACCTTCAGCAAAAGTTTTTGATGAGGACTTTCAATCTCCGTTTTTTTTATTTACATCACTAAAAAGCAAAAAATAAATTATTTTTAAATAAAAAAAACCGCATTAATTAACACCTAGGAACTTAAAAGCGAAAAATAATTGGTTATAATTACTTTTAATTTTTGGAATCGGTGCCAGCCGCATAATATCAATTGATAATATCAGTATACTGGCACGGCATCGACTCCAAAAATAAAGTAAGTAATTGTGACTAATGATTTTTCGTTTTTTATTTCCTGGGTGATTAAAGAAGGCGGTTTTTTTTTATTTATAAATAATTTAAGTATAGTGCGTATATATATATATATAGTGGCAGTCCCTGGTGACTTTCGCTACACTTTTTTCTAACTAACAATTTTGTTGCACATCGTTCGAACTGTTCGTCGTCGTTCGTCAGTACTGACGACTGTTCATTTCTTTTTGTTATTTGATTCCATTGGTTCGCTCAGTGGACATTTGTTATTTTTATACTGAATTAATATAATAAACACAGCGAACTTGTCATTCTAAATTAATAACGCGAGTACGAAATAAAATAGCTTACATAGTTTCAATGAGACTACGACCTTATGTTTGATTTACTCGTACGAGTACATATTTATAGAACACAAAAAGTAGAGATTTCGACAGATACACAATTTAGTTCTTGAAGCACTTCAATATTTTACATCAAACATGATAATATAATTGCGCCTGTCCATGACTATTGCTGTCTACTATAAACTGGCATAGAACAGACACTTCGATTAGGACAATGACATTTAACGCTGGCGAGCGGCTTAATTTCGAGTAGACAGTGACTATGACGTTAGTGTCTGCAATGGGGCAAAAAAATGCAAAAAAAAAAATGTAAGCTCTACGAAGAGATAATATTTATTCGACGGCTAGATTGCACGAAAGAATCTAAATAATGCGGTAGCACACAATGCAGTTTTATAATAATATAATTCTAATTATCTATCTATCTATCGATATCCTCACGCCACATTCCTTATGGGGTATGCAAAGAGAAGCGAGAGCCACTTGACTCGGCCCTTACACACCTTTCGTTCACTCGCTTCTATAATATCATATCTCTTTTCAAAACTGTAGAAGATAGACGAAAATAGATCAAATCAATCCATTACATGAAAAATATGCGGTTTATTGGCAGTAGTTATTAACATTTACACATTCATTAGCAGTAGTAGACATGTAGTTATTAAGCGGTATCACCAAACTAGGCAAATTCTTTTTTACAAATAATCAAGTACTAACCCTAAGTTCCTTTTGCAAGATTTCCTCACAAACGTCAAGGTCGCCTGGGGCGCCGATGAAATGGCAAATAACCAGGTGATACCCAAGCAACGTAAGGTCACATAGGATCGATCGAATGCCCGGTGAACGAGATGCTGCCTCTAACTCCGCTAGTCCGAGAGCCTGCAATATAAATCATACATTTAATTGCTACATGTGTCTGTAGATACGACGCACACGGGGACGGATTTACGGACGTCGGATTTTTTTTGTATCATATCGTTATTTTCTTTCCTAATCCTAATCGATAGTCCTAATTAAGGCGCTCAGATTTTGTTAGGGCATTTTTTTTTGTAAATATTATAATTTACGAGAAAAATTTAATAAAAAAAAATGTATGGGACGATATCTAACTTGCTCTATAAGTACCAAGTCTTGACAGACCTCAGCTTGATATTTTATAGCTTTAATCTGCGGGTGTGAATGTATAACACCACTCTAGATAAATGAAGGTGAATTAGGTACTTTTTCTAATGGATTATTTTAAGTACTAAACTCCAAATACGGAGAAAATGTCTATTATGAATTTTATATTAACTTAACTAATTATCACCAAGATTATTACTTAAGGTGTGATAATTATAACAATATTAAATCTAGCTATATATAAAAATTGAGCTTTTAATTTGCAAAATTGATTTGTATTGTTTCAGTTACAGTATAAACAATTTAATTATTCTGTCGCTAATATCACTTAAAATGCTTGTATCTATAAATTCTGGATCACAAATATCTTGAATAGTAGACATCAAAACATTCCGAGCTTCGAGAGAGAGTCATGCTATTGAGTTTGGCCATTCTTGGTCGTAATATTGTAAACTTAGGGTCGGACGACAAAAGGAGATTATGCAATATGTCCTCATTTGACGCATACCGGCTTACTTTTCTGGAATGCCCTTCTCTATATTTTCTAAACTCCGTGTATCTCGCTTCTGAAGCTTCTTCAGAAAGATTTCCGATAGGCATCAACCCAAAATAATCAATTATGTTTGCTCCATATATAAGTAGTAGTAGAGTAATAGTAATAGAAGCTAGAAAGCACGGGAAAGGCAAAACTGCCGTTTCTCGGCAAAACTGAGAAAATTTTTTTGACTACTCATTTTGTCTTAACAAAAAAAGAGAATTTATACCACCTAATAAGTTAACACACCATTTATTGATTCTGAGGCGGTACGAAGTTCGCCGGGTCAGCTAGTATATATATAATTCACATAATTTCTACGCCAGAAATTTCTTAGCTTCATAACTTTCATACCGGAGTGTTTACTAGACCGCCCCAGGAGTTGTATAGGTATCGTTTCTATAAAATTCTTGAAGTCTACATAATTTTCTACATAATATTCGATAAGTCGAAAGTAAAAAAAGCAGGGCAAAGCAATACTTATCGCCTAAAACCAAGCAGCTCGACTGAAGAACTGTCCCGACCTTACATCTAGAAGACAGGAGCAAAATACCTGCATTTTTTTGGGGGTACCTGCAAATCAGGTTTCTAAATTGCCGAGCTACTAGTTGGCAGCGTGGATGTCACCGCGAAAACGATACTCTTGGTGATATAAGCTCATCTACAGATACATCTCATGTACTCGTTAAAAGCCAGATTGTGTGTATTTTGCACCACAACAATAGTATGTAAAACGAGATTTGTTTTGAATTGATATTTAGGTTATCAATGTGTCTTTAAAAAGGCAATAATTAGTAGAAACAAATCACAGAAAGGAAAAATCGGCCCACCTGGTTTAAGGATACAGTGGCCTATGAACGCTTACAATAAATTAAGTATTACCCTTGCGATGACACCTCTGCTGCTAACACAGCCATTCCTTAGCATTTTAGTGGTGAGCACACTCACACGCAGAAACATAACAATCAAACATAACTCTATGTAGATCTTATTTGGATGCGACTTTCTGTGAGGTGGAGGTATTTTCCCAGACAGGCTGCATTGATGCGCCCTACCTCTCCTAAAACTTAATATAATACTGTACTATATGCTGTACCGTACTATATACTGTACTGCACTATATACTCTGCTATCTAGTCTCTACCTATCTTCAAAAAAGGCATAAAAAATACAGCCATGCGATAGACGAACGGACAGTATTATATACCATATAATACTTTCCGTTCATCTGTATCACCTTCAAATGGTTGACATTATTCTAAACATTTCCGAATTCGAAAAAAATATACTATTACCGAAGAAAAAAAAAATACGTACATATCCTCTTACCTTATTTCCTGAAAATCCCACAAATTCCAAGAGACTAATTATTTTGGGCGGCAGCAGTGATATCATGACGTTGAATGTTGCAATACCGAGCCGAACACCGCTTTGGAAGTGAATTTTAGCATCTTCGCGCTCCCAATGTTTCTTTTCTAAAATTTTCGCGCAGTCCCTGAAAATATACAATTTTAATGTATCAATGAGGTTTACAATAAAAGTAAATACTTATAATAAACGTATAGGTTATTTTTTAGCGCACGACTTGCTTAATGGTAACAATCAGTCAGTCCGTAGTCTACGGATAGAGGTGTGTCACTTGTGCGTTACCGATTCTGTAAAAACCTCTTCACGCTTTTCTTGAAAAACCCCATGCTGTACTCCCTTGGGAAAACTTCAGCTGAGAAACAGCAGCTTGTGACGATTTCAAACAAATGTAGCCATTTTTACGGAATAAAAAGATTTTGACTTTGACTTTGAGAATTCCTTTCACAGCTTCAGAGTTCTCAGAAGAAAACTTCTCTGGGACCTTACAGTACGCAACCATTGCGGTTCTGGAGCTCACAAAACAAAACCTGCAAAGGCTGATGGAGTGTAGTAAATCTCGTCCAAAGCTCCTGGCCTACATGGAGAAGGTAGCATCAGTCGCAACGCGGCGAAACAGCACCCATCCCACTTCTCCCCTCCCACCCTCTGACATGACACCTCAAATTGACTCTACACCCGGACATGACACGACACCTGACAAAAAATCCTTTGACATCCTAACTTGCGGAGAAAACGGACGACCAGGACTGCGCCTGAGAGGAGTAGCCTTATATATGGACGACAGCGAGGAGAGAGCAGGGATTGCCTTCTGCAATGCCTTGGCAGGGAAAACGGTCACGATCTCGCCGGGGCTCGGCGCCCTACTGAACGGAAGCACACGCAAGACCACCATGCGGCGCAAGATGTTCAATGAACTTTCAAGAGTGACAATCGGAAACCAGACGTGCAGAATAGTGCGAAAGAACAACAAAACTATCGCACTGTTCTGCGCGGAGGACGAAGTCACCGAGTTCGAACAGATGTGCGCAATGCTGAAGTTCATAGGGCAAGGAGCCGAACCTGCTAAGATCATTAGTGTCGACGCCATGGTCGTGGGATACCTCAGTGGGAGAACTAAGGACTACGAAGGAGCTCTCCTGGCCTCGCAGAATCACGAGATCGTGATATACGAGGACAGGGGACAAAACTTAAGTTTCCTTAAGGCCCAATCCCGGGACCCAGGTGCCAAACTGATTCCCAGGGACTGCTGGGACCACCCGATTGTTAACCCCCACGTCAGTGGGTCGGAACGTCTACAACAACGGGTGATGCAGGAAAGGTGCCTGGCAGAACAGAAGAGCAAGGAACCCAGCCACATACTCTCCACCATATTGGCGACCCTCAACAGGAGTGTCCAATCGGTGGCCCAACCTTCCGCAAGAAAAAAAAGAGAAGTGGAAAGAGCTCTGTCTATGGAAGCGGCGGTCGAAAAGTTCATACAGATGCCTCCTCGCCACGGATCGGAGCCTCCCGCTGGCCCCCGCACCAGAGCAGACATGGGACAAGTGATCCCCCCCAAACTCAGACCGGCTCGGGAGCCGCAAGACCACATGGTAAACGCCTTCATCGAGTTCGTGGCAGTCACCAGAGCAACGCGGAAAGTCAACATGGATACCTGCAACTCCATCTTGCAGACTTATCACCGCGGCTCACAGGAACTGCTACGGATAAAATTAGGCGAAGCTGAGGCAGCGATCTACGACAGCGACAGGAACCTAGTAATACTGGGTAACATGTCGGGGTCGTACATGGCAGCATACAGCGCAACCAGTGGTTTTGTTCCCCTGGACGAGAAGAGCGAGGAAGGGAGAATCACATTCGAAACACCGACCGAGGACCCGGTGGTGGTGGTAGCCAAGTGCACAAGGGTAATGCTGGACGACAGGATTCTCGATATGGCAGAAGCCATAGCGGGGGACCTGTTCAAAGGCGTAAGCCCGGAGCACTGGGTGAGACCCACTATCACGTGGGTTAACGGAGTCCCCGGCTGCGGGAAATCCACGTGGGTGGTGTCACAAGCCGACCTGGCTGGAGACATCATAGTGACAACGACAACTGAGGCCGCCACTGATCTCAGGGGAAAACTGGAAACGCGTTTTGGCGACCTAGCCAAAAAGAGAGTGCGGACTATGGCATCCCTACTAGTAAATGGACTACATAAGGGCGAAACGTGTACACGCCTAATGGTGGACGAAGCCCTTATGAACCATTTCGGATCCATAGTTATGGCAATACAACTAGCCAGAGCCAGTGAAGCCCTGCTGATCGGAGACGACAACCAGCTTCCCTACATCGACAGGAACAATCTGTTCACCACCCTATACAACAGACCCAACCTTGTGACGTCAATCTCCCAAAATCTCCTTTGTACGTACAGGAATCCACAGGACGTAGCGTATGCCCTTAGAGAAATCTACAGTGGCATATACTCGGCCAAGACTCGCACTAAATCCCTATCGCTGAAGCGGTTTACAGGGGAGCGGATCCCGAAACAGGACAACACGCTTTACCTTGTCCACACCCAGGCTGAGAAGGCACTCCTTATCAGCCAGGGCTATGGAGCAAATTCGGGTTCCCGCACCCTAACCATACATGAAGCACAGGGACTAACGTGCGAGTCAGTGATTATTGTGCGCACAACCTCCAAAAAATCCCACCTCCTCCAAAGTGTCCCCCATGCCGTTGTCGCGGTCTCTAGACACACGGACAGCTGTGTATACCACACAGACTGTACCGATAACGACGCGACAGCTCGGTTTATCCAGCGAGCCGAGACCGCGACAACGGAACATATCAGGGACTATAACCTTAAGATGGCGATGAGGGCGAGAGACGAGAAGGTCATCAAAAAGTTGACCCAAAGCTCCGAAAACCGGTCTCTCCTCCTCCTCCCAAACCAGTAGACTGAGAGAGGGGAAGAGCGTCATGGCAAGGCTCCGGGATGCCATCTCCCTTCCTTTCCGGAAGAAATAAAAGTGACTAAAGCAGAGATAGAGATGAGAGATGCCAGCAGTCGTGCTCACTAAAATGTCTAGACGGGCGGCGGCGTTGGGGGGCGGGTCATCGAGTTCCCTAAAATATGGTTGAACACGGTGATGGCTGCCCTCTGCGTCAACTCGTGAACGGGTGCCGCTCGGAGGGACTGGTCTGCCCGCGTCTCTCGTCCCTCTTTCTGCTTAAAACAAAAACTAAAATAAAAACTAGTAATAAGGCACTTATTGTAATCGCACTTGCGGAGCGATAAATAAAAAAACTAACAACCTGACAAAAAAAAAAAGACAAACAAACAAAGGCACGGGCCAAAGAGCCTGTGGATATGACTACTAATAAAAAAAAAAAAAAAAAAAAACCATTGCGGTTCCAGCATGGTTATCGGATGAACACCCTGCCGTGTGGTTTTCATAAGAAGTCTCTTAAGATTGAGATTCTTCAAAAAAGGCATGAAAAATGTTACAAGGTCCACAAAGTACGAGATATGCACCTGCATTAGCAAAATAAAGGTGAAAAAGTACATCGAAAGTAGGAAATCAAACCAAAATAAAATTAGATGAATTCTTCAGGTTTTTGTAATGTGCCTTAAATCTTGGTTGGTTACCACGAGGCAGACATTTTTAGTCCCATTAGTGTCACAAAATTAAGACGAAGGACGGTGCCGGGTCGAAATATATGTATATCCGGCCAGCATAAGTCACTGATTAACTTTGGACCACATTTTTAACAAGAACAATTTTTCATACAACTGAAGTTCTTTAAAAAAAATGAAAGCTTTCGAAATTATATTCGATACTTAAACTTCAAAATAGCTACACGTAAATTCCACTCTTCGTTCATTTCACTCGGTGTAATATTTTAGTGTTGTCTAAAGATATAATTTTATCTTAATAACGCCAATTGCTTATAAGAATGGCCTGAGGTACTCGTTCACTATGGGAATATTTATCTATAGATGAAACCAAATTTTGGGATAAGATACAGGACAGATGGCACTGTCGTCTTTGTGTATATCAGCTCTGTACATTTTAATTCCCCAAAATTAAGTTTCGCGACAAAACTGTGTAAATATTTTGTAATTAAATGTCCAAGGACGTGATTAAAGATAACAGTTATTATCTACGTGTAATATTGACTAATAACTGATAAATCAACACAATATGAACAGTGAAGTGAGATTGACTAAAAACAATAATAGAAAGTGAAACATTAAACGAACATTAAAATAATAAACGTTCATTGATAAATTTCGGTGGTACAGTAGCGAAATGCGCTGTTACGCTACTTTGACACCAACGCTCGTGGGTTCGATTCCCCCACAGGACAAAAATTTGTGTGCATGAACATGTTTGTCTTGGTCTGGGTATTTTCTATGTATAGTAAGTATGTATTTACAAAAAAATATGTATTTACCTATGTTTATCAGTTGTGTAGTACCCATAACACAAGCTTCGCTTACTTTGGGGCTGCATGGCGCTGTGTAATTTATCCGGAAATATTTATTTATTTATAAATAGTACTGCGGCATTGAAATTGTGAAATACAAACAATTACCTTGTGATTTATGAGTGACTTTATGTGTTGACGGTATATTGTTACCTTTTAAATGCAGCCTAAATATACAATTTCTAACTTCGCAAGTTTTGTTCAATTTCGAAGCGCTCGTTAGAAATGTCGTGGCGTAATGATTAAGACGTATACTAAAGTACTGCGTTTCATTCATATAGGGTTTCGACCCTGACTGGTGAAACGATATTTACTGACTATGTTCATCTTTATGACACCGTTTTATTATTTGTTTTGGATATTTTCGAAGAAGTAAAAGCAATACTTATCTTTTACCTCTTACAATGGAAAAATGGTCAAAGTTATCACAACGGATAATGTTACGGTGCGCAAAAAAATTTGTAAATCGCTATCTGCTAAAGATTTATCAACAGCTATGTCGTTTGAAAATAAATATAATAACGGTACTTTAAATTCAACAATGTTAGATTGTACTATGTTTAGTTTACATAGTGCGACACAAAATATCGACACAAGTCATGTAGAAGAATTAAAACAGGAATCACAAATATTAAAAGACAATCTGAAGAGCGCGGACAAAGAAATAGATAATTTAATTTTAGAAAATAATAAGTAATTGACAAAATATATATAGAATTGACGAAACTGTATCAAAAAATGACGAGCATAATAGTTTCTTTCGTGTATATTAATGGACTTGATAATGTATCGGAAATCTTAACAGTATCATTGGACGAACTACTGTATAATTGTACTGTGTATCATAGAACATTTGTTTGTTTGTTTGTATAACTTTATTGCATTATCCATAATTACAAAGTATACAACTTCTATGATTTACAAAGGCGGACTTATTCCTTCAAGGAATCTCTTCCAGCCGATCATTACTTTTGAGTACTTAAATGGAGCAATGAATGGCGGTGAGGAAAAAAAAAAAAAAAAAAGATTGAAAATATAGAAAATAAAGTAGAAAGAGAAAAATCATGACAACTTATGTGATTAATAACGAAACCGCTAATAAATACACACATTATATAAATACTAGTACATACATATTAAATACATAATAAAACATATGTAAGCTCAACTCAATGCGGGAGTACCATAGAAACCGTATAGTCGCTTTTTAAAGGAGCCTATAGTCTGAGAAACCCTAATTTCCACAGGAAGCGCATTCCATAGGCGTACAGCTTGTAAGGTGAATGAATTCCAGAAAGTATTTGTAAGAGAGCTTGGGACCTTCAGAATAGGATTTCCGCTACGCCGTAGACGTTCGTCCACTTTCCGAAAGTGAAACCTCTCCCGGAGGTAGTTTGGATAAAAAGGGTTGAAAAGGACATTGTATAGAGAGGTGAGAATGTGAATTATGCGACGCTGCCTTATAGGTAGTCAGTTAAGCTGCTGACGAAATTGAGAGACATGGTCATACTTTCGAATACCCAAAAACGTATGGGATTGCTTTATTTTGCAGCCTGTCTAGCTTGTCGAGTAATTCTTCTGAAGGATCCAGAAAAGCTACGTCAGCATAGTCAAGAAGGGGTAGAAGAAGGGAACGAGCCAGCATCGCTTTGGTCTCCACAGGGAGGAAGTTTTGAAGACGCCTTAAAGAATGAAGCGAGGCGAAAGTTTTGCGACTTATTTCATTGATATGAGGCCCCCATGACAGTGTCTGGTCCATGACAATTCTTAGGTTCCTTACCGAAGAGCAATAAGGTATTACTGTACCATTATAAATAACACTCGGAAATGCACCAGTTTGGAACAATGAAATAAAGTAGGGACTGCCTATCACAATACTTTGAGATTTTGCTGCATTAATTTTTAAGCCGAAATTCTCAGCCCACTCGCACTGAGGTCAGAATTAATACCATTAATAGTGTTTGTGAAGTCTTGTAGTGTGGCAGCAGCATATATATGTAGGTCATCAGCATACAAATGAGACGAGGAGGTTAAAGATGACGTAATGCCATTAATGAAGATAGATAATAGGACGGGTGAAAGCACACTACCCTGCGGGACTCCAACTCTGACCTCGCACCAGTCAGACCTGCACTCATTAAACATTACCAATTGATGTCGATTAGAGAGAAATGATTGAAACCAAAAGAGAGAAGTAAATGATAAATTTAGTTGATGAAGTACCGCCAACAAGATATCATGATCCACCATGTTGAAGGCATTAGAGAAATCAAGTAAGATGAGAAGAGTAAGGAGTTTGTTATTAATATTTTGTCTAATATCCTCGGTAATATTAATAAGTGCCGTGACAGTGCTATGACCGGTACGAAATCCAGATTGATGCTGACTCAAAAGATTATTTACTGCAAGGTATATCTAGTCAGTCGTTGGTGCACAAAGTGTTCCAAGACTTTAGAAAGAAACGGTAGGATAGTAATAGGTCGGAAATCAATGAAGGAGGAAGGATTGGATTTTTTTGGAAGAGGTATCACATGGCCCCGCTTCCACAGTGCTGGGAATGTACCGGAGGAAAGAGAACAATTTTAAATGTCAGCCACTATGGGAGCTATTATATCAGTGTTTGGCTCGACCATAGATAGACATATGTTGTCACTACCTACAGCCTTAGACTTCATGGATTTAATATATTACTCCAGATCATCTGCCGTAATTAAGCCCAGCTCAAAGGGATCACCAACCACTCTACCGGAAGTGCTCAAATGATTTAGTGTATTTAATTTAGTCTGAGCAGACAAACTAGATGAAGTTGTACAGAAGTGCTTGTTAAGAGCATCCACATCCATTGTGTGATCCTCATTTGTACTGGATTTGCCTACGCCTATTTTATTCAAGAACTTCCATAATTTATCAGGAGAGCAGTTTTCGATGGAGGTGTGAATGAATTTCCTCCTGCCTACATCGCTTGTTACATTCGTTGCGCAATGAGATGTAATTAATACGGTTAGAGTCAGAGGGGTTCTTTCGCCATTTTACTTTAACCTTATCTCTTTTGGCCATTAAAGAAAAAAGAAAAAAATAAGTTGAAAGCAGTGAGCTTAGAATTGGGATCTGTAGCAGAGAAAACGGAGCTCCAGTCGGATTAACGAAATCCTCCCGTAGCGCGTCACGATCAACCGCCCCGTAGTTTCACAACATTAAGATCTTATGTTTGTTTTTCAGGGTTCGTAGTTTTAATGAGGCGAAAATAAAATCGTGCGCAGAGAATACCGGTGCGTTAAACTGACCGTGACACGCGATTAAATCGGGAGAAGAGGTAATGATGTGGTCAAGGAAAGATGGGGGACCATTATGTGGGAAGTGAGTAGGACCAAGTGGCATCTGATACAAATCTAATGATTGAAGTATATCTATTAGTCTTTTTGATGTCATTTTTAATAAGACACGTGTTAAAATCACCCATTAACACCATGTGATCGTATTGTGGGCGCAGATCAGCAAGAATGAATTCCAAAGAGTCAAAGAAGTTAATCGTATGACTGCGGATGATGTTCATAATCTAACTATCCCAAATTACAAATTGGCTTCATCATTTAACAAAAATAATAGACATGGAGGTTCTTGCATTTTAATTAAATGATTTTCTCGCTGACAAAAGAGATAAATGAAAAGTTCCATGAGTCTTTTTTGTTATCAATAAACTTGACGTCATCTGTACGCATATATTGTATGCCAACGCGGCGGAACACAGTTGAACTGAATTGTAAATATTATTTATTCCACCAAAAGTTCCATGAGTCTTTTTTGTTATCAATAAACTTGACGTCATCTGTACGCATATATTGTATGCCAACGCGGCGGAACACAGTTGAACTGAATTGTAAATATTATTTATTCCACCATTTCACTGTGATTCACAATAAATGTGTTCTGATTCTGATACGAAAAGTAGGCTAGGTCAGATGAACAAAGAGTCATGTCATGGCCCTTCTCTTAACCCCGAGCTATATTTTATATACTTAAAAGGTTAAATAATTCCATAATTGCTGTTGTTGTAGATTATGCCAAGTGTATCGCGTGGCTTAAAAAATATCTCTGCCGTCTGTAGTTAAAAACGTGTCAGAGTATGTACTAAATACTCATGATTAGGAGGTCCGTGCCGGTGTGAGTATGAGTCAATATTTACTTATAGCTATTGTAGCATGTCTTGACTTTCAGCGTGCCCTTGATGAGGCCAGTGAGGTCCTCCCCCTCCATGATAGTCATTGCAGCTTGCAGGAGTAACGCCTCTGCGTAGCACAATTCAGCATGAGCCTCTATGTCTGTGTACGTACTGTAATCCGTCTGCAAAAGAGAAATTAACGGTAGATATAGAGCCCATAGTAAGAACGATTAGTCACTTGTTTTATAACACGACAAAAATAGTATTTTACATTTTAATTGACACTTATTATTAGTTCTAGAAATGACTATCGAATAGAATGAAAATTCCATTCCAATGAAACCATCCAGATACTTACTCAAACACACAAATAAATTCCTACAAATTTTGGACGAGTAATCACTTACGTACTGCAAAAGTATATTTAAAGATAAATTATACCCTTTTTATCATAGTGCCGAGGCTCTCGACAAGTGTGTAGTTTTTCCGTTGCTGGTTGCATATGGTGATGCACACTTTAAGCGCCATGAGAGCGTTGTTAATTTGCCCGTGGTCGAAGGTCAGCATTGCGGGAATGAACTCAAATATAGCTGTTCCCAAACTGTGGTATAACGAAGACTGGCCCCTGAAAATTAGCAGTAGGTTAAAAGAGAAACGACCCAACCGGGAAAGTATCTTCATCATCACAGAAAACCGCAGCCTAAAAACAACTCCCCAGATAGTAGTTGTGTTCCTGCGAGTGAGGTTACCAGTAAGCTCCTAAGCAACAGCAGTAAGCAGCAGCGGGGATAGCATTACACGGGCGCTATTTCCTGTATTGTAAGCGATCGAAGACTACGGTAACCACTTAACATCTGTCCACATCTCTTCTCCTCTCCGTTGACGCGTCTAATAGCCAGACATTGATCACGTCTCCGCAGGCCAAACATTACGATATGAGACATCACCTCCACTTTTCACCTACTGAAGATGAGCTGGAAGTAGATATGTGAATCACGTAATCCTAAGGATCGCTTAACACACACTTGTCCTCACCGCGTTTGTGATCTCACTACTCAGTAATCTGTAATAATCCAACTCGGAGAAACTTTAAAGCAAATATATATATAATCAACCTCATATATCTATACAGATAAATAAAATTGGAGTGTCTGTTTGTAATATTAAATATAATATAGACGATCTCAGTGGCGCAGTGGTGAAACGCGTTGTTACGCTACTTTGACACTAACGCTCGTGGGTTCGATTCCCACACAGTACAAACATTTGTGTGCATGAACATGTCTGTTTGTCTTGGTCTGGGTACTTTCTATGTATAATAAGTATGTACTTACAAAAAAAAAAATGTATTTACGTATGTTTATCAGTTGTCTAGTACCCATAACACAAGCTTGGCTTACTTTGGGGCTAGATGGCGCTGTGTAATTTGTTCGACAATATTTATTTATTTAATATTAAAATAACCGCTTTTTACTAAATGCATATGGACACGGTACATATACCAAAAAGAATATTTTTACAATTTTTGTCTGTCTGTCTGTCCGTCTGTGTGTTTGTTCCGGCTAATCTCTGAAACGGCTGGACCGATTTTGACGGGACTTTCACTGGTAGGTAGACGACTGTTCAGAGCACAATATAGGGTACTTTTTATCCCGTAAATAATTAGGATTCCTGCGTAAAATATGAAAAACTGTTAAAATTAGGGGGAAATATCTTCCCCTTCGGGGGTGCGATTCACAAGATAGAAGAATTTCATTAAAATTAGCATAGGTAATTTCTATACGCGAAATACAGAATTAATAAGTTATAGTAAACTCTGCGAACTGAACAATAACTTTTTTGTTAAATTCTACGCGGACGAAGTCGCGGGCACAGCTAGTATTGTATAGAATTTCAAGACCAGTGACCGGAATATTTACGTACCACGGTTTCATAATGTTCATGGCGCCAACCAGATCGTTGCTGAAGAATTTTCTAATGGCCACCTCGCATTCTTCTAACGCCGTACTAAGGTTCATGGTACATCTGAACATAAAGGTTTTTATTTATAAAATGACATCAGAATAATAACAATTTAAGAGTCAAGAACGTACACAAGTGAAAACTACGGTCGAGTACACGGAATATTTTTTCTGATATAGCGATACAGCTGGACTTTAATATCGATTCCTAAGTCAAAATAATCATATTTATTTTTTATTGCTTGCCAGTTAGTTTAATATGTTTTCGTTCGTTTCCATTCTAGACTGGTACAGAACTTGTACATATTGTTAGATGAACAAAGTCGAAATGCAAAACTAAATGTTATGTGTTCGCAATTTCCGCTTTTTAGGGTTCCGTACCCAAAGGGTAAAACAGAACCCTATTACTGAGGCTCCGCTGTCCGTCCGTCCGTCCGTCCATCCGTCCGTCTGTCACCAGGCTGTATCTCATGAACCGTGATAGTTAGACAGTTGAAATTTTCACAGATGATGTATTTCTGTTGCCGCTATAACAACAAATACTAAAAAATAGAATAAAATAAATATTTAAAGGGGCTCCCATACAACAAACGTGATTTTATTGCCTTTTTTATAGATAATGGTACGGAACCCTTCGTGCGCGAGTCCCACTCGCACTTGGCCGGTTTTTTATACTACTAAGACCAACAACAAGCGTATGGCCTGTCTAAAAGTAAGCAGTTTTGTAGTGACCGTTTTAAGTATAAGTGGTTACTGTTTTAAGATACATTTACTATAGAATTTGTTAATCAATTTATATGATTACTTGTAAGATTAGTGAAGTTTAAAAATCTACAAATATTGCCACTTCAAGATCGGTTCTGGGCATAATAAAATATCCGCACTCACGTCTGTAACTTATTTCGTTGGCGAATTAGAAATCTGTGGCATGCTAACAACAATGAATCGTAGATAATAAAATCAGATTTAAAATCACTTTCAGAATATAATTTATAATGAAGTTTATGAATTTGTGACTGAACGTTTTTAAGTAAATGACGTATACTTACGTTGGCTGTTCTTCGGCGGCATCCAGGAATTCATCCTGTAGAAAGAAGTATACTATATTAGAAAACTTACTAGTCAGATTTAGTTGGCGGGCTTATGAATAAAACATGGCGAGAAGTCTGATAAAACTTCGAAGGAATAGAATCGAATTCTATTTTGAGATTTACCTCCAAGGTACACGAGAATATTAAATTGCAAATTCTCTGGCGTGTTCGATAGGACAATATATCAGTAAAATGTGTTCGTCGCGGTCGTAATTCTAACACTGATTCCTATTTCAAAGGTTCTTCATTCAATTTAAAAAAAACAGAAGTATTAAAAAGAAACAACTATTCTAACTAACTATTCTTCTAAAACGATGAATTTAAATTTGAGTTTTATATAGCCACATATTTCATTTTCGATGTGAAAACCACTACATGTATAGTATATATAGTACTATACATGTAGTGGTTTTATAAATACTTTTTTCAACTAATTAATAATATATGAACCCTTATGTGATTTTCTACTTTTGGAAGGTTTGTACGTAGGGTAAGTCACGGATAGTTGCCGCAGTCGGATAGGTGCCACGATTTCAAAAACTCATGCTAGGGAAATGACCTTAAGTCTAAATTGAACCTTATTAGATAGAACTCCCCCGAGTTCAAATAGTTTGCCGTGGGACATCCAGTAAAGCAGCTCTGCGTGCGAGAGTGCTCTAAACAAAATTTAGGGGCGCAAAAATTTCGTAAATAATTTTAAGAGCTTGATTTAAATGCGCAACACTGTTTACTTGGTGAGTGGATTATTTTTTTTATGTGTTCATCATAAGACAAGGAATATTGAAATATGTTTGAATGTGTTTTTCTTTTTACTTTTATTAATATTATTTTGAAATCCACAACAAGGCATCTTATACTCTGTTAAAAGGATATGTGCCTCGATTTTGGTCGGGTTAGTTGCTCCTTGGGGCGTCTATACCTTGATGGTATAGACGACGAAAATAATATATTTTTTGATTGTTTCAGCATTAAAATGTCCCGCAAATAGAAAGCCCGGGGAACAACCCTGTGAAATTAAATGGATGCAGAAGAGCTCAGAGGAATAGAATAGACTTTTTTTTTATTTACAGGAAAGTATCCAACTCTAAGCTTTGAAAATGAAGAACGTAGACAGGCTATAAGGATGTTAGCAAATCAGGTCGCAGAAAAACTAAAATACCATGTTTTTTTTAACAATATATATTCTTTAATATTATATGATAATGTTATCTAAATTGACAGTTTTTAATATTTATTATCCAATTCCTCTTGAATAAAATCTAGGGTGTTACGTCTATTTTTCGCGAAGGTATTTGATTTTCACTCAAAATCTGAAGGATATATGCCCTTCGAAAGCTTTAGACGCAAGAGAATGTTTTATGTTTTTACTGTATAATTTTTGTCGCATTCGATAATATTTTGTAAATATTAAAAAAAAATGTTAGTTTACATTTTCTCTCATGTTCAGTAAGACAAATAACAAGATAAAATGATTTTTCATGCCGAGGCATCTATCCCTACACGCAGTAACGAGCAACGGCATGTTCTCGACTAAATGAAAGTTTTGTATATGTATTTCAATATCATTGCAGATTATTATTAGCTAATCACAAACTCAAATATAAACGTTTTTCTCAAAGGGGCAACTATCCTTCCACTCAATTTGCTGGGTGACGCGAGTATCCGGGGTGCGGCACATATCCTCAAGATATTAGACTCTTGTGAAAATAGTTGTAGTTCATACACTAACAATCATAATAGAATAAATGGTACATGTATTTGTGGGTAAAGGACCACACTTTAAATATTTATAATCAGTTTATTGATTTTATACATATAACACAATGTATGAGGAAATTTCAAAAAGTGTGGCATCTATCCGTGACTTACCCTAGGCCGCCAAACGAGTCCGCCGACATATATACAATATCTATATATCTAGTCCGGCCATAAGGTCTGTTACAAATGCGCAAAAACTCTCAGCAAAAAAAAAAATCTATTTGAAATGACCACCTTTGGCTTTGATACAGTCCTTTATCTGTCTGGCCATGAATCTGTGGATTTACGTACGTAGATGTGTTAAGAGACACAATGTTGGCGTGCCGTTTCGAGCCGGCTATGTCTTATAAAACTGACTATAATTTGCAGTCTAAAGAGTTCAGATCTGGACTGGGCCAGGGCCAGAATTCAGCTCTTATAAAGTCCGGAAAGTTGGTTTGGAACCAGGCTTAGGTAGTACGTGCCTTGTGAGCAGGTGCAGGTGAGTCCTGCTAGAAAATACACGGTACAATCTTAAAAAGTGTATCGATGAAAGGTTTCACAACACAATCCAAGACTGTCTCTTAATGCACTTTGGCTGAAGTCTTCACTCCTTTTTCTCAAAAATGAAACATTGTGATTCCATGATAAGATATCCCCACCGAACCATTATGTCTATAATGGTTGGATGGCAGGATGATGGCCACATTGTAGCTTTCCGACCACATGGGCGGCTTCTATAGAACTGTGCGCGTACACTTTGTCATTTTGCTTGTTGTGCTCTTCAATCGTGAAAATTTTGCCTGTGCCTTTCACCTGCGTACCGGGACAGAAGGCGTTTTGATCGATCCACTCCCTTCTACTGTAGGTATTGACTTAGGACATGCCTGTTTATCTGCGATAAGCCCCGAGCTTCACGTGTTGTTTTATTATACGCGACAGAGTTCAAGCAGGAATCTTCTCGCGATTTCTAGCGATAAGATTTTTTGTTTCGTGATGGGGTTTCGGAGAATTCTGACTTTAACAGCATCAATAGCCTTTGTAGTTCTAACAGCACGCGGTCGCCCCGTTCCGTCGATAGCACAATATACCAACATATGACTGATATTATAGCTTTTGAATCTCTAAGCTTTTAAAAGCTCTTGAATATGACCGACGCCTATATACTCACTTTGTACAAGGCAATTACTGCAATCATATTTTATTTAACAGCCTATTTCATATTGTATTTTGATACTAAACACGAAAAACATATCTAAAACAGCGGGAAATCGAAAGAAGTTGTTAACAAAATACCAAATTCAAAATAATTAAACAGTTGAAAAAAACAAAAGTTTTTATGTAACAGTATTTATGGCCAGACTAGTTACATATAAATATCCAGGATTAAGACACATTTGAGTCCATTACACTCTCATAAAGTAAAAGTAAGATTGCTTTGAAAGCCACAGCCATTTTTTTGGAAGTAAAAGGAAAAACTGCTAGAAATAAGTTATTTAGCCGTATACCCAATGTAAGGGTAGCAGCTTAGTCTCAAATATTCGGAGGATGGTCTATGCTCAATATGATTGTAAACCTGACGTACAATTGGAAATCTGTAAAAAACAGTACTCGAAGTTAAGACATTTCGTTACTTTTCAGCACTACTACATAGTACAGTATTTTTCGGAAGCTATAATATCTAAGAGGAAAAACACAATTGTTTATTACCATCAACTTCTGATTGTTTTTAAATATTAAGACACATCGACGTTTAAATGAATAGATACTTAATTGCATTTAAATGTGTTCGATCGTTGTTAGATACTCGGTATTAGGCCAAAATAAGCAGATATAAATATACAATTCGGTCCATATTTTTTTTTGATAATAGCAGTATACCGAATAGGGTGGAACATTCGTCGCATCATTAGATAACTACGAAAGTTAAAATCCCGAAAACCGTCTTCAATTAAGTCGTAATTTCACCAATATAATAAGAGTACAATTTATACATTTGGTGGAGATCTTAAAACTGTTTTAAGTTTGACTTCTATCCTTTACTTGTCTTTAATGATAATAGAGTTGAAACATGACATCATAGAAAGGTTCATTCGTTCGTTCGCCCACACAAATTTAAATGTGACGTGGATATCATACAATTTAAATTTATACAATGTGGTAGGTGGCAGTGATGAAGATATTACTTACTGAACTGTGATATTATTCTGACGCACTATTTCGGTAAGCGTATCATATCATAGCATACCTATGCAATATAAAAAAATAGCAATAGCAAAACAATAGCCAAAATTAGGTACATTTTATTCAATAGCCCACAGACTTAAGAAGATATAATTAGAAATTAATTGAGGGGTATCCTTTTCGTTGTATACAACGTCGGGAGGCTTATAAGTATACGGTCCACCTCTGTGAATACTTCCCGTGCGATGCCAACCCGCTTATGGTAACCTCAGCCGCTCGCAGGAACACAACAATCATTTGGGGAGTTTTTATTTGGCTGCGGTTTTCTCTGAAGTGTAGGTCTACCTCTCTTAAAACACTCAGACCAAGACAAACAGGCATATTTGTGCACGCAAATATTTGTCCTCGGTGGGATTAGAGCACACAAGCCTTTTTATTATGAAACTAGATTGGCAAACAAGCATGCGACTCGCATTAGATGTTCACCGCAGCCTATTAACGATCGCAACACCACGGGGATGTTACTGCCAATCATTTGACCTAAGGATGTTTCGTCACAGTACTCAGTGATTTTTCAGCCATATCTCACCCTTCAAACATAGCTGCTTGGCGGTAGAAACAGGTGAGACAGAAGTGCCCACACAAACGACTTTAGTACGTTTGCAAGTCTCCCACAAAGCCAACAAGGCTTGGTCTCAACTCAACTCCTCAATTCTTGTCCTATATATGTAAAATCTGTACTACATATGTATAGATAGCTATTGTTTCGGTAGTTATTATTTTAACAGTATGAGATTCTAAATATTTTTGCAAAAGCAGTGACTAATTAATAATCTTTAGATTTTAAATGAGGTTAAAGTCGAGGACCGGATGGTATGTCAAATGCATCGATGGTCAAATGTGACAGTCGGGATATTGATTTGGTATCAGTATACAAAATGATGCCAAGTGCTTGCGGGGTAAACTTTATAGCTCTTCTCACACATGGTTTAAATATTAGTATAAACTTTGCGACCAGTTAGAGTTGAACGAACACTGTCAATCACTTTGAAAATACTCACCACATCGTCAAAGTCTTCTGTGGCGAGCGGAGGAATCCCGGGGGGATCCCGTAGCAGCGGGTGTGCAGGCGCCAACTCTTGCCGAAGCGCCATCTTATCTGAAATAATAGGATATAAACCGTATCGTCAGTCTTCAGAAAAAATGTGCCTATGAAAATCATTTGAGGTCTTAATTTACCTTAGTACTCGTGTATGATGAGTTTCGACTAGAAGCGACATAAATAATTGGGAATCTTGGGAGTCCTTGGGAATGAGGATAAAAAAATTGTAAATTCTAACAGGAAGATGTCTTTATAATTTTATTCAAAATGCGGTTTTATACAGTGCAGTAATATTCATCATAGGTATATTACTGCATTGATTAATTCCTCAATCACCAATATGACACAGTCGAAAATTTTGTACGTGGGGGTTCTGAACATTAACGAACAGTTTTTTATACAAGTTAGGGTGACATTCGAGCATATGTCTAATGAGAACTCTCAAGTTCGAGAGTTGTCGAAGACTAAAAACGCTCACAATACCGTGAGTGTGGCTTGGTTCTTAGTACCGACATGATACTGCTAATGTAACTGGTACTGTACTGGTATTTTTTTTTTGCACGCAAGATTGTATCAACCTTTCAGTGTAAGGTGGAGATCTAAAATTCGTTTACTACGAGTGATTTTAGTATGCTGAACTTATTCTACATTCAAGTTTTTCGCTGAAGTTTAAAAACGGCTTTAAATTATTAAGGACATACATAATGTAGTCATAAACATATTGAGAATAACAATGTTATCTATACATATCATAAACGCGCCCGGCGCTTTTTTTAACTTTAATGGAGCAGTGAAACTGTACTCTAAGCAGAACAGTGAGCAGTGATGCGAAAATAATAGGTTTTAAATGTTTGTTTCTCTCTGTGTCCGCAGCTCAGCTTAGAGACTTCGTACTAGAAAGCTGTAATTTTACATAAATACACATATCAAAAGTGTCTAGGGATCAAGCATTTTTATGCGGATTTCTTGAGATGAACAATGGCTTTTCGTGTGCTTTTCTGATGAGTCTCGTTTTGGTATGAGACCGGATACAAGACGTATACGACACTGGAGAACCCCTGGACGCCAACAGCGATTAAAATCCTGCCAGGAAGTCCATCCTTATAGTGGTGGAACCATCATGGTATGGGCGGGTATTTGGATCGGCGGAAGAACTGAGTTGATTTGGATCAGAGGCAACCTCAACGCTCAAATTTATGCTGAGACGATTGTATCAGACGTCATCGTTCCTCTACAAGTGCAAATCGGTCCCTTATTTCAGTTAATGCATGATAATGCACGACCGCACACCGCAAGAGTTGTAAGACAGACTCTCGCCGCAGCTAACATCAATGTCATGCCCTGGCCTGCTCAGTCGCCATACTTGAACCCGATTGAGCATGCATGGGATATGCTACAGAGAAGAGCTCTGCCGAATATGGAGGGTATCCAGTCGCAAGAAGACCTTTTTTTGTTGTTGCAACGAACATGGGCGGCCATTCCACAGCGTGATTTGGATGAACTCATTTTGAGTATGCTAAACCGATGTTCTTGTTTTGTTAGTGTTCGCGGTAGAAACACGGATTATTAATTGTTTAAGTTACCCAATAAAATTTTAAAGAAAACTGTTATTTCAGTCTTTTTTTCGAACTTTAATGTTAGTGGTTCAAATGTCAAAAATCCCTTTATTATGAAAATGGCAAATTTATTTATTAATGCAAAGGTGACTTGGTTTATCGTTACTGTAGACAAACGAAAACACTTTATTTGATGAATCCTTAAAGAAAATTTTAATTAATATCAATCAGGAGAAAAGTTATTGCAAAAATATATGTTGATCCCTAGACACTTTTGATGTGTGTATACATATTAATCACGCAGAAAAATAAGTACAATAAAATCTTGAAAAAAAATTTTTGAGGGTACCTCCCCTACACGTAGTCTACACTTAAAAAGATTTTTTTATTCTCGTCTACATCTCGTCCTATAGTGTGATTAGGCCGAAACCGTTGACGTTAAATGTTCATAGTATGAAACAACAATAAAGTCTCTTCTTAGTCAGCACTATTGTGATGGATATTATGAATAATAAGGGTGGCCCGACACGCACTTGGCAGGTGGCTACTGAGCTAACAAGAAAGCATTCAGCCTTGGGTGAAATGCATAAATATTTATTTATTTTTATCCAACGTCAGGAGCATACACGCATACGGCTTACCTGATGTAAAGACGTGACCAACTTAGCCTATGAACCATTGCCATATGCGTGGTCGGCAATTGTTATTGCGCTCGTCAACGGTATTATAACAATATTCTTAAGCAATAGTAGGCCATAAACCTTATTTCTGTAATATATCCCGACATTTTGTGATTAATGAAATTATATTATACCTGGCGTCTAATCAGCTAATCTATGTAATACCTGGTTAGAAGTTCACTGGGTCAAGCTAACTCTGTCGACGCACGCAAAATTATGTACATACGAGAGAATACAACGTGGCCGCACGTAAGTATAGGTAACTGCAGTCTGTAAGTATATTTTTAATATAAATATACACAAAACTGCGATAATTTCATAGTTACCGATGAAAAAAATATGTTACCAAACAATTAATGCCTTTGTGACAACATATTATATACAATGTAGGAGTACTGGATAAGTATTAGAACGTGACCAAGTCCGCAGACCGCTTTTGTTTCTCTGATAACGTTACGTTCAGGGATTAGCACTTCAAATGCGACATGAGAGTTTCGCGCTAGTCAAAACTATGTACTTGCTATATAAAATGAAAAGACGCAAAATTAGGATACTTTATGTAGAATGATGGCCCTTAACGGAATGTTTAAGTACAAATTCTATGAAACTATTCTTTAAACATACGCAGATTATTCATATTTCCTACAAAAAAATACGCATAATGT
Organism: Pyralis farinalis; assembly: GCA_947507595.1. Taxonomy (NCBI): domain Eukaryota; kingdom Metazoa; phylum Arthropoda; class Insecta; order Lepidoptera; family Pyralidae; genus Pyralis; species Pyralis farinalis. Next base: position 23,067,993 of record OX382265.1, on the reverse strand, counting down.
GTGCATTTTAGCAGGGATGGTAATTGTCACTCCACATCAGCAGTGTGTACCACACCGCTGATGTTGAGTGACGAGTGAGTGCAAGGAACAGTGCGAACAGTGTTTTGTGGTTCTCTATGCTTACCCTGTAAGGGACCTGGCGTAAAGATAATTAGGAAGCCAGGAATTATAAGCAGTAGCCATTTAAAAAATACTTCTAAATTAGATAGTAGATTGTATTCATCGATTTATAAGACGTTATCACGTCAAAAAGTTATTTCGTGACATATCTTGCTTCGGTATTATATTTTGTTTCGGTTTATATCTCCCTAGTCCGGCCATAAGTTCTGTTACAAATGAATATACATTTGTTTTTATGAAGTAATGTAATCTTAATAAAACTTATATGTACATATTTATGTATAAGTCTCATCAAATGATTCTATTCAACACAGCCACCTTTGGTTTTGATACGAGCCTTTAATGTCTGTCTGGCCACGAAGTTATGGATTACGCACTGTTTCCGTGGAAAATTTAACCATTGCTTGCTCCAGAGATTTCTTAAGAGACACAATGTTGGCGTGTCGTTTCGAGCAGGCCTCGTGCTCTAAAAGTGACCATAGTTTGTAGTCGAAGGGGTTCTGGTCTGGGCTAGACGAGGGCCAGTCTTGAGCTCTTATAAAGTCCGGAACGTTGGTTTCGAGCCAGGTTTGGGTAGTTCGTGCCTTGCGACCAGGTGCAGAGTCCTGCTGGAAAGTCCACGGTACATTTAAAGTGTATTGCTGAGAGGTTTCACAACATGATCAAAGACAATCTCTTGATATATTTTGGCTTTCTTCAACTGTAGGGATTGATTTAGGGTATATCCTGTATATCGACGATAAGTGCCGAGCTTCAGGTCTTGTCTTATTATACGCGACAAAAATTTTTTGTTTACTAATGCGGTTTCGGCGAATTCAGGCTTTAACAGCATTAACAGCCTTTGTAGTTTTAACAGCACGCGGTCGCCTCGATCTTTTGTGGTCATCAACAGAGGAAGTGTTGGTATATCTGTCGATAGTACGATATACGAACATACGGCTGATACCAAGCTTTTGAAGGGTCTTGAATATGACCGAACGGCTCCATACCCACTTTGTACAAGGTACATAATAGCTGCAACCCTATTTTCTTTAATACCGCATTCCATATTGTAATATGATAATAAACACGAAAAAAATATGTAAAACGGCGGGAAATCAACAGAAGTTTTTAACATAATAAACGCGTAAAAAATCAATATAATTAAAGAGTTGAAAAAAATAAATGTTCGTATGTAACAGTATTTACGGCCTGACTAGACTATATAACCAAGTATTACTATCTACTTAGGTATAACTTCATGCCAGGTCTCTTGCGGGATAGGCAGAGAGAACCGAGCATCACATGACTCAGTTCTTATACACCTCACTTTTTTTAATAGACAGCTCTTTTCATGCACGCTCACCGGTTCCTAGGGCTCATGACCACCTTCTGATAACACCCGTGTTGATAACTGTAGGTCTTCGGTGGCTCCTATATCCCTCTTCTTTCGTGTTGTATATCTGTTTCGTCATTCTTTCCTCTGAATATATATATATATTAATTAATACAATAGTATGTGAAAATAATGAAATCGGTAATTGTAGTTCATATGTTTTTATTTGTTAGCTGTATATTTTTCGAGTAAATAAATAAATACATACATACATTACAATAGACAAATATTTCCATACAAATTACACAGGGCCATGACATTAGGAAGGAATAATAGATCACTGACAGCCCAGTGGATAAAGAATGTATCTATATTAATTCTGGTGGGGGCATGTACCACTAAATTCGTATGGATCTTGGCTACGAATAAATAATAAGTCTATTTATTCATAGGATCTTGGTACATATTGGTAATTATCTCTTGCTCGGTCGTGAAGGAGCACATTGATTTTGCTTTGTGATGTAATAAAATGCAAAAGTCACTATGCCCATGGACGTTATGTTAATCATACAGCCCACTTTGCGAGGTATAAGGATATTTATGAACAAGTATAATGAAACAAATTGACGAGCTCGGTGGCTCAGTCATGAATGACGCGACTTTGACACCAACGCTCGTGGGTTCGATTCCCACACAAACAAACTTTGTGTACATGAACATGTCAGTATGTCTTGGTCTGGATGTTAAAAAAGAGGTAAGGCGCTTCAAAGCAGTCCGTCTGGGGAAGTAACCTCCACCTCACAGAAAACTGCAGCCGAATAACAACTCCCTAGAGGATTATTGTGTTCCTGCGTATGAGTGAGGTCGCCAGTAAGCTCCCAAGGAGTTGCTGTGTAAGGAGCAGAGGAGGCGTCGCGCGAGTGATACTTAATATATCGCAAGCGTTAATAGGCTACCATTGCATAAAAAGAAACTTTGGAGTAAGTTTACACACTCGCATCGCAGGAACATAATAATCCGGAGGGTTCATTATTTGATTGCGATCGTCTGAATCTCGTAAGTATATTTTTTACACCGCTAAGGTGGCAAACAAACATACGGACTGCCTGACGGTAAACAGTCACCTTAGTCTACATACATTTGCAACACCAGGGGTGTCACTCACGCGTTGCCTTTAAAACTGACTTTAGCGAAGCCATAAATAGGACATAGTTAATTTGAAAGACAGTTTCGATGTTGAAATAAGAGGCATGCTCCGTTGGTTCGGACGTATAGAAAGAATGTAGGATGAAAAAAATACGAAACAGATATTCTACACGAAAGTAGGATGTAAGAGCTGAGGACGGAATCACCAAATTCATCGTATTTTATCAGAATGATATGATTTAATGAAATTAGCAATTAGCCTACCATTATGTCCTTCTGATAACAATGTCATGCCATAATAATATTCATATATATAATATGCTTATATACACACATCAAAAGTGTCTAGGGATCAACATATATTTTTGCAATAACTTTTCTCCTGTTTGATATTAATTAAAATTTTCTTTAAGGATTCGTCAAATAAAGTGTTTTCGTTTGTCAACAGTAACGATAAACCAAGTCACCTTTGCATTAATAAAGAAATTTGCCATTTTCATAGGGATTTTTGACATTTGAACCACTAACATTAAAGTTCGAAAAAAAGACTGAAATAACAGTTTTCTTTAAAATTTTATTGGGTAACTTAAACAATTAATAATCCGTGTTTCTACCGCGAACACTAACAACACAAGAACATCGGTTTGGCATACTCAAAATGAGTTCATCCAAATCACGCTGTGGAATGGCCGCCCATGTTCGTTGCAACAACAAAAAAAGGTCTTCTTGCGACTGGATACCCTCCATATTCGGCAGAGCTCTTCTCTGTAGCATATCCTATGCATGCTCAATCGGGTTCAAGTCTGGCGACTGAGCAGGCCAGGGCATGACATTGATGTTAGCTGCGGCGAGAGTCTGTCTTACAACTCTTGCGGTGTGCGGTCGTGCATTATCATGCATTAACTGAAATAAGGGACCGATTTGCACTTGTAGAGGAACGATGACGTCTGATACAATCGTCTCAGCATAAATTTGAGCGTTGAGGTTGCCTCTGATCCAAATCAACTCAGTTCTTCCGCCGATCCAAATACCCGCCCATACCATGATGGTTCCACCACTATAAGGATGGACTTCCTGGCAGGATTTTAATCGCTGTTGGCGTCCAGGGGTTCTCCAGTGTCGTATACGTCTTGTATCCGGTCTCATACCAAAACGAGACTCATCAGAAAAGCACACGAAACGCCATTGTTCTTCTGCCCAATTTCTGTGTTCAAGAGCCCATTGATATCGAATCCTACGATTGTGCATTGCTATAGGTGGTACCCTTAGCGGTCTTCGGGAATGAAGGTTCACTTCATGCAAGCGGTTTCTGACTGTTTGGTCGCTAATTAAGTTCCCTGAAGAGTGATGAAGCGTCACGGCTAACATCATGGCGGTTATTGTTGGAGCTCTTCGAGTCGTGATTTGAATGTATCGGTCTTGTCTCCGTGTGGTGCAGCGATACCGTCCTCCATGGCGCTCAGCCACGGTACCAGTGCTCCGGTAACGTGTCCAAAGTCGACTGATAACACTCTGACTTGTATTCAGAGCTAAAGCCACAGTACGTTGCCGGGAACCAGCTTCTATCATTCCCACGGCTCTGAGCATTTCTTCCCTGCTTAAATGACGTCGCCGCTCCATAATAACGTTGGTTTTAATCAGTAGTAGGGAAACAGTAGCACTAATAATGTCTTCAATGCGTTGTATGTTTTTATAGGGAAAATATTGACAGCTGATTTTCATCTTTTACTCGAATTTGATTGACAGTTCCTGTTTCAAATTATGAAATGCACCAAAAAGGATCCATATAAATTTATAAAATCATAAATTTATTACAAAGCCACATCTCAATCTCAAGAAATCCGCATAAAAATGCTTGATCCCTAGACACTTTTGATGTGTGTATATATAGCCAACTAAGATAAATAGAATGGGCATTCTATTTATCTTCTCTATTTCTAATGAACATATTATTAACAATATAATTTACATATTACAGAATTAGTGAAAAGTAAATCTATTTACGTGGTTTAGATGCGAGCATTGCGGAAAATTTGTGATGTAATGCTTGAAAACCGCGTTCGCGACGCCGATATAAGTAAGAGAGATATTTCGTTGGTTTGGGCATGTAGGAGTCTAGGAAGGCCAATACTCACCCTCCATGACAAAATTGGTCGTGTTTTATCAGAAGTCAAAAGCACTAGCAACCATGCAGCGTGCTATGTTAAAGAATTGAGCGTGTCTTATAGCGCTCGATTCTTTCTGCTTACCTCGCAAGGGAGCTGGCGGGAAGATATACCTAGTCGGGTCATAAGTTCTGTCAAAACCTTATTATTTTAATTTTGGTATACTGGCCAGAAATGCTTTTGACTAATTTTAAAAATACTCGTAGAACGTTCCCGCTTGCCGAAAAAAAGAATTAAATTCATTTTCAAATATGGAGTGGTCGAAGAAGCAAGTGGCACCGCTGTGGTTACGCACCAAAAGAGATTTTCAACATTCTACGTAGGTCACACTATAAGTTTTGCGTAATTTAAAAAACAACATGTTATATCCAAAATATTATGTTTATTGCTTTTCAAAATACTCTCCTTTACATTTTAAACATTTTTTCATGCGATCGAACCATTTTTTAAAACAGGTGGACCACAGATCTGTAGGCATGTTTCCTACGTGCTGATTGAACGCTATCACTGCCTTTTCGGAATTGGTAAAAGTGAAACCTCTCATCAAATCTTTGATTTTGGGGAAAATACAGAAATCACAGGGTGCTAGGTCGGGGCTATGCGCAGGATGGGTAACGAGTTGTACTTTTTCGGAAGTTAAAAATGACTTTGTTTTGTTGGCCGTGTGTGAAGAAGCGTTGTCATGATGTAGGAGAACGCGCCTTTTTGGTCGTCTTTTGCGAACTTTTTCTAACACCCTGGGTAAACAAATGGTAGAATACCACTCGGCATTAACACTCTTTTGATCTTCAAGTGGAATTGTGCAGATGGGACCCGTAGCTGAGAAAAAAAACGCGATCATTTTTTTACCAACGTTTCTCGCCTGCCTCACTTTTGTTGGCCTGTTCTCATTTTCAAACACCCATTCACAAGATTGCTGTTTTTTTTCGGGTTCAAAACAATAAATCCACATTTCGTCTCCTGTGAGAATGTCATAAACAGCATTAGAATGTCCGTGGTCGTACTTCAGTAGCATCTGTGAGCACGCTTCTGCTCCGCTGACAGTTCATGAGGGATCCTACGACAACAAAGTTTCCGAACTTTCAATTCTTCGTGTAAAATTTTCTGAATTTGGCTCATACCAATCCCCAATAGTTCTCGAATTGTCTCATAGGTAATCCGCGGGTTTTCTTCAATTAGCCGCGTAACAGTAGCCACATTATTTACGTTGACGGCAGTTGAAGGCCACTCCTCACGAAATTCGTCATGAAAAGAAACCCGACCTCTCTTAAATTCAGCAAACCATCGCCTCACGGTTCTCAAAGAAGGTGCTTCTCTCCCAAAAGTATTTTGAAGACGAGCAGCACAGTCTTGCGGAGAGAGAGAACTTTTAAAATCATAAAAAACCATCGCTCTAAAATCTTTTCGACTCAATTCCATTTTCGTTGCGTACGTAGAACTTTGATGTGTGATAAAAAACAATTAACAAATGATTTCCCGCCAATTGTTTTTTTTATTACTAAGTAGGTTGCAACGTTTCAAAAAATATAACAAAAAAAAAGATAAAGGTAGAAGTTTACATTAAAATGTTATTCTAATGTAAACTTCTACCTTTATCTATTTTTTGTTCTGTTTCTCTTATTTCACGGGTTTTATTCTTATTATTATTCTATCAGAATGCATTTAATTTATACAATAAAAATAATTTATAGCTACTGTAAAATTTATCTATGTTACTCTAGTACTACTTGTTTAGGTCAGATAAGGAGGTCCAGTTGATCATGAGTTTAATAAATATGCTATATAGTTAGAAAACCTAATTAATATAAGCAATAACATCACCCTCACTTTATTAAAAATTATATAACTGATCGTGATAACTTATACTTTGAATACTACTTATACCTAATAGAACTCACTCAACTTAATAATAAAGGCATATTTTTCAACATTTATAAATATAATTGATTAAGTTTAATAAAAAATACATTTAAAGTAAATATATAATGATAAGGCAAATAAAAGTAAATAAAAGGTATAAATATATGTCTATTTATAACTTCACGCCAAAAAAAATGCAAAGGCGGGGGTAGGCAGAGATAACAGAGTGCCACGTGGCGCGATCCTTACATATCTCACTCGCTTCTTTAATATTCATTGCTCTTCTCCTGCACGCTCGCCGGTTTATAGGGCTCCTGACATCACCTTCTGATAGAACACGACCAATTTGATCATGGTAGGCTAGCTTTGGTCTTCCTCAGTTCCTACATCCTTCCAAATTGGCATTGTATATCCGTTTCGTCATTCTATCATCCTGCATTCTTTATACATGTCCGAACCTACGGAGCACGCCGTTTCTTATCTCTTACGTCTCTCCACATCAGCGGTGTACCTTCCATCGCTGCTAAATAATAATAAATAATATTTATTTCAGACAATACAAAGCCCATACTTTATTAGTGCGCTAGTAACAATTAAAAGCGCTTCCAAGATATACAATCTCATCCACTTGCTCCAATACTACATCATCAACCGTAATCCTAGTGTTCGTTGTGGTTGTCTCTCTTTCAAATATCATTATCTTGGTTTTCTTCGCTGTCAATTGTAACGTACATACTTATAACGTAATATGGATATTATCGATATTAACAGATAATATACTTTTCTGTGTGGCCCACTGTACGTAGACTTAGGAGCCACATGCGGGAACCGTTTTCATTAGCCGGAGGGGCCCGCATGTGTAGGTATTTCTTTCATCAAGATGCAAGGGAGATTTAGTTTTTTCTTGTACGCACTTACTTTAGCATCACGGTTTTTATATAAACCCCCTTCTTACATTCCACGCACATGAGTGGTTTCAATATGTTTCTACGAGTTTAAGCATAAATGTAAAACTGTACTAACAATTCGAACTTTACACTGGTCTTACGAATTAATGTAATGTGATACCGAATGATAAATTTCCTTGGTTGTTTTGTTATGCTCATTGCGGGGAATATCTGAGTTATCGACTACGTAATTTCACTAGCGTTTATCTCGCCTGCGGGGAGTCCCCCCCGCACTATAACGATCGAGTTATCGTCCAATTAAATTGACCCTTAAATTCCTAACAGCTGTGTTATAGCAGCAGAGGTTACTTCGCGTGAGCGATATTTAATGTATAACAAGCGTTCATAGACTACGGTAAAAGCTTTGCATCAGGTTGGCCGTATGTCTCCCGACGTTGTATGGCAAAAAAAGATTGAGGAAAATCAACATTGGTATTGGATTGTTTTTGAAATAAGCGAATAGAGCCCTACACTCCTACAGCACATGTGTCAAATAAAGACCACCACTTGGTCAAACAAAGACGCATGCCTACGTAGTTTAATGGAGTCACGCCTTGCTTCTATTAATAGCATAGAATTTATCGTCTATTACTTCGTAGTGTAAATATCTCAGCGACATTAAGCTAAAGCCGATCGTAAATGCACGTGGTGCACCCGCCGATTAGTAATAGAAGCTCTGTAGCGAAGGGGGTATAGGACAGCTGTATTTAATTATAACAGCCCGCTTGCAGAAGTACCTACTATTTCGTGGGTTGATAAATTCAAATTTGAAAGTTACCAGGAAGTAGCTGAAGAATCGCTGTGTTATTAACAGGGCGGGCAACGTGGCTACAACCTTGTAGGGCCTGTAAAAGGATTTGTGTTCGTGGGTAATGTGATGAATCCTGTCCAGGGCACATCACATAAGATCAAAATGATAACACTGTTTAATATTGGCATTTCAGAATTAAACAATATACAATTAACATTAAGTAGAAAGTTATCAAATAATTCAAATCAGTGACCCCATCAAGTAATGCGCTAAGAGAATAGTAGAATTTAGCAGCACATAATATTAGGGGTTAAAGTATAAAATTGCCGATTTGTACTGAAAAATGAAAACTCGTTTTTTCTAAGATATAACATATTTATTTAATCAAAATATTGACCCTCATTATCTATACATTACTGCCATCTAATCGGAAGTTTATTTATGCCTTTGCGATAGAACTGGGGATCTAGATTCGACAAACTGTGTGAAATCATTTGGTACTTACTGCCTCTTACAAATCTCTAAAATATAAATAGTTGAATTAAAAATTTTATGAAACTTGGTCGACTCTGTACCCCATATTGACTATTATTCTGATACGCTTCTTTTGAAGTCTGAATATTTCTATAACATTTGTACAGTCTAACCATAGACTACCTCACGATGACGACTCGACTCGACGAACTCCTATAAACCCGATTACACATATCAGAACTTTACTTTTTACATGTTACTTGATATTTAAATTAGGCACTATATATATACATATATAATCACGAAATGTATTGATGCTTACTTTAGTAGGGATATATATACTAGTCAAAAGAAAATATTGTTATTGTTTATTTTGACGTCAGAAGCGATAATTTATTTTTTATGCATTCTCAAGTAGCGGGTGGTTTATCGTGGTGTTACCTAAAGTGTTTACAAACACTTTTTGAGTACTCCACCTGCATATTTTTTTTAAAGTGGGAAGTTTTTGATAATTTCTTGTAACCACTTGATTCTACCTGATTTTAAGAAGGATTTTAAACTCATTCAAAGTGAAGATTCTGTCAAGAACAGTTTTGTTCAACTAGTGGCTGAATTAACATTTTGAGAACGTTATGCTGAGGATTCGACGGCATATGGACTTACCAACCGTAACCAGGGCCGTAACAATACTTCAAGAAGGCCATTTGCAGCCTTCTGTGGTGTTGCAGCTGGGTTTTTCCCAACGAGCGATTTAAAATGCGTGGAATCGCTTTCAAGAGACTGGGAGACTAACCAGAAGACGGGGATCAGGCAGAGTTCGGGCAACTACCGCACAGGAGGACCGCTCCGTGCGTTTAACTGCCCATAGAGAACGCTTCATCACAGCCCGCTCCTTTCAAAACCGATTGCGGCAGGCGACGGGTACACGTGTGAGTGATCAAACTATTAGGAATCGGTTACATGAGGACCAGCAGTTCTCCAGGAGACACGTAGTACGGATTCCATTGACGGGTGCTCATCGTGCAAACCGATTGTTGTTCGCAAGGCAGTATCTGGCCTGGGATATGAGGGATTGGAGCACAGTATTGTTCACAGATGAGTGCAAAGTAAAATTTTTCAGTGATGACCGTCGCATTAGGGTCTGGAGGCGTGAAGGTGAGCGATTTTCAGATGCATGCATTCATGAAAGTGACAGATTTGGGGGCCCTAATATTATGGTGTGGGGAGGAATCTCTATGTCAGGCAGAACCGAGCTGGTAATTCTCAATGAAGGCACAATTACAGCTCAACGTTATATCGAGGAGGTCATAGGACCCCATGTGGTTCCATTTGTACAGAGAATCGGTGCAAGATTCCATCTAATGCACGATAATGCTCGCGCTCATACAGTTAGAGCCACCAGAGAAATCCTTGAGCAGGCTGGTATACAGGTGTTGCCCTGGCCTGCAAACAGTCCGGACCTAAATCCCATCGAACACATGTGGGATTTACTGAAACGCAAACCAACCCGTGTTCGAAGCACAAACCAACCCGTGCACAATGAAAGACAGCTAATCAACGTGCTGAAATCAAGCTGGGAACAAATTCCTCAAGAAACAGTGGTACACCTTTTGGTGAATGTACTTTCCAGGCTTCAAGACTGCATTCGAAAACGACGAGGGCACACCAGATATTGAAGAACGTCTAAAATCAACCAACACCTTTTTTTTGTTTTCAACCGATTTTTTTGTGTCATTTTTGCAATAATGTTCATTTTTAGAAAAAGTTGTATCAAAAGATTTTTTTAATTGTTTCCGTCATTATTTTATGCCCTTTAAATTAAAAATTAAACAATTTATCTAATCTAATCATTAATCAACCTTTGAATCGCATTAATTCATGAGAACACTGAAAAAACATGTTGGCCCTTATTTAGGCCCTTATTTACTTAGTTTTGACTAGTATATATACTTAGTCTGGCCATAAATACTGTTACAATTAAAAATAAACAAAATATTACATTTGAATTAGGAATCTGTCATTTATATGATTGTTCATTGAGTTTTCTCATTTTGGCGCCAATACATTGTACAATATTTTGCGATATTAAAATGGAGTGGGGTGATAAAGAGAACCGAATCGCTGTGATTGCTTTACACAAAGTAGGTATGGTGCCAAATGCAATTTTTAAAACTCTCCATACGCTTGGTATTAGTAAAATATTTGTGTACCGGACTATTAATAGGTACAATGAGACCTCCTCTGTTTGTGACAGAAAAAGATCTGGCCGTCCACGTAGTGTTCGTACGAAAAAGGTGGTCAAAGCAGTAAGGGAAAGAATTCGAAGAAATCCTGTCCAAAAGCAAAAGATTTTATCTCGGGAGATGAAGATAGCATCTAGAACCATGTCGAGTATTTTAAAAGGTGACTTAGGACTTGCAGCCTATAATAGACGTATTGGTCATATCTTAACTGATAATTAAAAAAAGAATAGGGTGGTAAAATCTAAATAACTACTGAAGCGGTACGCAAAGGGAGGTCACAGAAAAATTTTGTTTACGGATGAGAAATTTTTTACAATTGAGCAACATTTTAACAAACAATATGACTGTATTTATGCTCAAAGCTCTAAGGAAGCTTCCTAATTAGTCGACAGAGTACAACGTGGGCACTATCCGACTTCAGTGATGGTTTGGTGGGGTATTAGCGATGAAGGAGTGACGGAGCCATACTTTTGTGAAAAAGGTATCAAAACATCGGCACAAGTGTATCCAGATACCATTCTTGAGAAGGTAGTGAAGCCTTAACAACACCATGTTCAATAACCAAGAATGGTCCTTCCAGCAAGACTCGGCGCCGGGTCATAAAGCTCGGTCTACGCAGTCTTGGTTGGAAACGAACGTTTCGGACTTCATCAGAGCTGAAGACTGGCCGTCGTCTAGTCCCGATCTTAATCCGCTGGATTATGATTTATGGTCAGTTTTAGAGAGTACGGCTTGCTCTAAACGCCATGATTATTTGGAGTCCTTAAAACAATCCGTACGATTGGCAGTGAAGAATTTTCCCATGGAAAGAGTGCGTGCTTCTATTGGTAACTAGCCTCAACGTTTAAAGGACTGTATGGCAGCCAATGGAGACCACTTCGAATAAGCTTTTTATATTTTAAATTAATTTATATTTATGTATTAAACTAACACACTGTAAAAGTAATAAATGTTATATGCAATAGAATTTTTTTTTTCTTTGTTTCAGTATTTATGGCAAGTATGTATCCCTACTAAAGTAAGCATCAATACATTTCGTGATTTAATTAAAAAAAAACTATAATTAACCGACATGAACACTATTGTTGTTTAGATTGCGCCAATTAAATATTTGCCGTATTTATTTCTAGATTGTAGCTTAGCCAAGATACTATTACAACAAAATTATAGTACAAGCATCCCAAGCACACTTCCCTGCAGTTTCATATTTAATTAATTAATTTAGTGGCCTTTACTTTTTCGAATCTTATTCTATTAATGTTTATGGTAAATAATTTCGAATGAATTCGATGAAGGCTATCATTTCAGTTTTTTGGTTGTGGAAGTAGATCGATTTCTTCGTCGTTTAGTGCCGAGTGCGGGTTCACAAATATTTACTTTCCTACCGCTTTCGCGTTAACGTTGGCAATTTTTAGAATCCGAAATTGCCGCTTTTATTTAGAAATAATCCGCTATATGTGCTACATTTATCATAACAAATTATCCACGTAACGCAAACACAAAAGTAACGTACGTTACGTTAAAACTCATTCTCAGATCGCAGTTATTTGAGACAATATAGCATTTTTAATTAAATGTTTGAACATTGAGATAATACAAAAGCGTAGCGTTGCTTGCAACTGTTACATTAGATATGCAAGGTTGTCAGGTGGGTTAGCCACCTACAGTCCTACACTATATAGGAAGGCCAGATAAGCAGTACTGACAGTATTTTTTTGCTGACAAGCTTACGGCTCACCTGATGTTCAGTGCTTCCTGTTAATCTCGCTCACTCGCAGAACGCAACAAACCTCAAAAGAATTGTTATTTTATCGCAGCCTTCTGTAACTTTTCCAGTCAGCCAGCTCATAAAAAATATATCTGCTCTCTCCCTTTCTTCCGAGCATCGTTTGCTGATCAACAGTCATTGATCACTAATATAAAACTAGATACACAATCTGCCACAAAAAACGTCCTCATCAAAAGTGGACCCAAATCGGAATTGGGTTCTCTTATGAAATTAGAAGCATTCGGTCGCTCAAACAGAAAATACCCCACGGCGTTCCTTAAAAACGGCCGAAATCATATGCCTAGGATGTTAATTGTTAAGTAATTTAATACCAGTTTAATATAATACCGATTAATTGGGCATAAGTTTAGTTTAAATAGCTGTTTTTAATGAAAATGATATATAAAGCGGGAAATTTACACTACTCAATTAAAAAACGCTTAATGAACATATTTGTCATAATACTGCGTTCGTACCTGATTGTGTCGGGTTACACAATGTCTCTGTTCCATTTTTTTAAAGTAGCTGTTGTTAGTATTTCTATGTTACATATTTTTATGTTAAATGTCGTTTACATTATACGTTCGTTTATTTATTTTTCGCTCGTTCGTTTATTATTATTCAGTATTACAATAATGAAAGAATTAATATTAAAGAAACAAGTGCAGCGTGTAACAAATGCATCTTATTGCGCTCGGTTCTCTCAGCCTACCCCGCCAGTTTTATCCATAACAAATATTTAACTGAGTTTAAAAATTCTTTCTAATATTGAAATCTACTTTATCTGCGAGTAACATAGGGTGTTTTATTAAAAAAAATTAAACGTCTACGAAAATTGCAATAATGTAATCCAAGGAATAAGAAATTTGCCTGCAAAAGTCATTATTTGTAGTGCGCTACGAAAACTTTTGATGATGCATAAAATAATGTATACATGTTTATAGTGCTCATCATTACCCACATAAAAAGTCCGCGAGGCTATTATTAGTTGAGCCACAATGACCGTTTTTGTCAAATTAGCCAATCAAAGCACTGACATCGAAAGACGACATTCGTATCATCATAATAATCCATGTCCAAATAAATAGTTTCTTATGGTATTATTGTTATGTTCTATTTGTGAAGTACTAATTTATCTTTATTATTATCTACCATTGTAAAGCCACTGTTGCTAGTTTAGGTATTATATGAAAAGATCATTCAGTACATAAAATTCAGCCGAAACGATTAGTTGTAAGGAATGTTTTAGTAGCTTACGGATACAAACTACGCCATGTCTGTACATTTTGCTAACGTTAACATTGATTTCGTAAAACACAGACTAGAAATAGACTCGAGCGTTGAAAGGGATAAAATAAACGCAACAAGAAGCCATATCACTAGTAGAATGTGTTCACTATTGAATGTAAATATTATATTTATATCTTAATGCCAAATCCCTTGCGTGGACCCTTACAACTGTATATTTCACGCTTTAAAGTTGTATAATAAGCTGCCTAAATATTGTATGTATATACCTATATATATATATATATATATGTTGTATGTATATACCTATATATATATATATATATATAACACCAAGGTGACAAATAAACGGTTGAATTGAAGTTTTTACGTGATAACCGATTACCATCGGGCTGGACATCCACCCGATGGTAATTCGTTACCATGTAAAAATCTATTCTTATAATAAAATCCCATGATTTACTCTTTTGAAAAAACCTCGGCAACGAGTTCTTTGTACAGCTAAACTGAAGGTTTTCGGGAGTAAATATTCTCTGGAACCGTGACGACGTGACGTATTTCGGTGGCAACATGTGAGGATGAACTCCTTTTCGATGACGAGCAACGCGATTGATTGGCTGTATAGGTTATATTGAAGAACTGCTCTGTGGCAACCCATTGTATAATCGTAGAACATAGAAAGAGAGCCATGGTTAGAGTCAGAGAGAGAAATTAGGGTGGGATCAATACCGCGTACAAACATGGGATCGTCAACAATTCTCATAGGCCGTATTTGAACAGTCACAATGACCAAGCTGGAATCAAAATACTCTCGCTTTAGGTTGGATTTGCTAAATTGCCAACCGTTTTATCATATAATTTCTTTAACCGCTTAGGTCTATTTTTGGAGGATTATGTCGAGAGTAGATTATGATAATGAATCGTCACTGCCTTAATCTTTCTTGACACTCTAGTATTGATCGTTAATGTGTTTGTAATGGCAACAATGCGTCTTTATTTGTCCTAATCAGACCGTCTCGAATATATATATTATTTTGCTCGCTTCTGCACGCGGCTTAGCGCATTTCTTTTGAAACCGAAGGCATGCCTGATAATAAACAGGTTATCGTAGTCTATGGACACATACAATATAGGATATCGGTGGTATAATTTTCAACGATACCTTAAACGATGAGGTGCGCACATCTAAAAATAAGGAGTGTTTTTAAATCGTGTTAGTTTATATATATTTACTTTATAACCTAGTTGGTATCCTAAATATCACTAATAGATATTAGCTTTCTAACTCAGATAGTCTACGAATTTAATGGCTATGACACACAGTTCTGTAATAGTATTTACTATGGAACCCTGAAAATAGGGCAATGAATAGAAGTATCTACATTTTATTTACACGCAATTACACATAATCTATAAATAATTTGAGCGTCAATGTCTGTACTAACCTGATTTAAACAATAATTTAGACTACAACCAGTATTTCTCTTATGGCATTTTTGTGCATCTGAAACAAAGAAAATATTATTCAACATGGGCCACACTGAAAGTTTTGTGCTCCTGGCTATTCAAAACTTTTTGAATTACGATTATTTTATTATTTAACACGATATCATTTTTGTTTTTGTTAATGAAGGAAATCGTTTGTCAATTGTTTTTCATTATCATTGAAGGTCGTCGTGCCTGCGTGCGTGGAATTAACGAGAAAATATTTCAGGTCGACTATTTAATACGATTTCAAACGCATTCTTCATCCGCAAGGTTGCTGTGTGCGATAAGTATAGGCAAAATTAAAAAGATAAATTACATGAATAAGTTAAATAACTTATTATCCTACTAATATTATAAATGTGAATGTCCGTTTGTTTGTTACGCTTTCACGCGAAAACTACTGAACCGATCATCATGAAACTTTGTACACATATTCTTGGAGATATCAGAAGTAAAATAGGATACTTTTTATTATATATATATATATATATATAAAAAATGTGTTACGGTGTTTGTGGTCGCACTCCTCCGAAACGGCTCGACCGATTTTTATGATTTATTTTCATGTATATTTGATAGGTATGAGAATAAGGTCCTAAAGTATATATCATAAATAAATATAAGAAAAAAATTAATAAGAAATAAAGAAATAATTAGAAAAAAATTAATAAGAAATAAAATAATTTACATGTCAGAACAACGTTTGCCGGGTCAGCTAGTACATTTATATTATTAATCACGGGATAGTAATCATATGTTATTTCGGGTATAGGAATCATATTTGGCGTTGTAAGGTAAACAATTTGACATATTAAAATTATCATTACAATTATTTATTCGTAGTATTACAATGACATAATGACGTCGCTATATCAAAGGTATAAATCAAAACCACAGAGCCGTGTAATTGCCTAGACATTAATCCTGTCACATTTTTGAACACGTGGACAATGTTGTTATGTTCATCTTGCTGAAGCTAATCTGTGTTGGTAGGGCCATTAAACGATAACAGTCACAGATCAAAGTTATCTCTGTGATTGCCTCATATAATTCCAGTCGAAGGACGCCCATTGCTCATCAGCAAATAATAAATTGCTGGTGAAAACAAAGAGCATGTTGGCAAATCCTAACGATATGCCACAGGGTTATATTTCCAAGATCCTCTTTTAAAGGCAAAACCCATAGGGGTGGGAAAAGTGGGAAAACGGCAGCAATCCGGGACTCGTCTGCACGGAAGTAATCAAATTTGGCTTTAAACGGTCCCCTCCATCTTCTACTGTATCCGGGACTAGCGAGAACACTGCTGTATTCTTCTGCTGTACCTGTGACATCCAACCCTTTCGCTGAACCACTTACAACAGCTGAACCAATTGGTGACCCTAATTGCCTCCGAGCTCCACCAATTTCGCCATAATAAACCCTTATAAAACTTAAGTCCTTGCTTAGCTAAAATTTATGAAGACCGTGTTTGTTCTATGAATATTAGTATTTTTTTTATTGAATTATATTATTGTTACCTATTTCTCCACGCTTCCTATTTCTTCCATATTATTGTTCAAGAGGATCTTGGAAATGTACGCCGATGGCTCAACGTTATGACTTGCCAAAGTACTCTTTGTTTTTAATATTTGTTTTTAATAGCTATTTATTATCTAGTTATTAGCTAGTTCTCTCTGCCTATCCCGCAAGATATTTGGCGTGAAGTTATAGATAGATTTATTATCCACGAGCGCGATCCGGCGGAGTGCGTTATGGGTTACATACAAACACGAATGGTACAAAATCCCATTCCGGATCGCTGACGTTTTTCCTCATTTCCTGCCCCTGTGGTTTTGACTTTTGGATACATAGTATTTCTAAAGGAGCGTTAATAATTTCGATTTCGCAGACACAGAGCCATAACTGTTTATAATCTATGAAAACAATAGGGTTCTGTTGTGATAGTTCTTAAATCTGGATCGCTATTGAATTTATTTCCACATGGTAGAGGATAACCAACCCTCTTGAGGGCCGTCCGGCCGGTGGTCGCTATTCCACAATCTTTAGATTACTTTCTGATACATAATTATTTAATGTTTCCGTTCATATATTCTAATATAATAAAACGGAAGATTTTGTTTGATTGATGCGATCATGTCTGGAACTACCTGTCAATTGAAAAAATATTTTTGTATTTGATTGCCCAATTCCAGAGCAAGGTTGCAATGCTATATCAACATACAGATACGACTCTCAGAAGGTGGGAAAAATAAAGAAAGTAAAAAAGAAAACGAAGTCGGGGGCTGCAGCTATTTGTTTTATACGGATTGGGAGAACATTTTCTATAATATTTATTTTTCGTAAACACCATTTGTTTCATAAATTTTTAGATATGTACATTAGTTTAACATTTGTTTTGACACGATACGTACAATTTCCGAAATTTATATTTCTTTAATTATTAAAGAAGCAGGAAATAAACAATGTTACATTTATTTCATTTTTGCAATGAAGTTTTGTAAAAAGAAAATGCAATATAAAGTTATATTACAATTTTACCTTTTTACATAAAAAAATTGTCAGAACTATGCGTTTAACAGATTGGCACATCAACAATACAATGTGACTGATGTGAGATCTCTAGATATTATAATACGACCTAGTTTAAGCGACGAACGGAAACTTAAATTCCGACATATAATGTCTTGGTGCCTGCCATGGACATTGGCGTCATTTACCAATCAACATGTTATTAGAGATTTTGCAGTCTTCTTTAGAATTACACCACACATCACCTCACAGAAAGCGGCAGGCAAATAAAATATCCTTGGAGGATTGTTGTCTTCCTTTAAACGAGATTTGCTCTAAATCAAACAGGGACGGTGCGGTCTATATTTATCTATATACATAATATACGCTTTTGTTTTAAATATACAAAAAACCATACTTTCGCTTTAAGCTAGTGCATACTGTAAAAGATTCAATTTACTATTTAGCAACACACTATTAAAATTAAAAAAAAAATAAGTATAATGAAATTCGCATTGAATGGATTCGATTTTATTAGTGGTCGATATCTAGATATCATTTTTTACACCACAAACGCGGAAAATAAGCATACAGCTTGTCTGACCGTAAACTATGGACATTTTGAACACCAAGGGCGTTAATTGTGCATTGCCGACCCTATAAAAACTCCCATCTCGGCAAGGAGTTCATTTCGCAACTAAGGATTCAGTTAAATACATCAATATCTCACGTACTTACAGAAAACAAAGAATTCTGAACTATACGCCACCAGATTTTTAACTTACAAAGTTAACTCCCAGTATATTTATGCAAATATAATATAGTCTCGTAAAAATATACGAGTAGATATACAGTCGTTTTTAATATTCTGTGAAAATCTTAGAGGCAGTTGTATAAAGCAGCATCTAAGATAGGAGCGAAGTGTGCAAGGACCGCGTCTATGGCGCTCAGTTCTCTCGATTTGGCGTGAAGTTATAGATAAAATAGGATTGTTTGGAAATTTCCAAGCGATACCGTTATATACTCGCAAATGAAGAAATGGAAGTAGATCTCTGGTAGTTAATAATAGGGGTTAAAGTATGAAATTGCCGTTTTATAGTAATAGATAATTTGAATTGACATTAAACCTTCAGGGTGGGAGTTTTTCGAGTGTAAATTTTTCACATGATACCTATGAGGTTTTTCTTTAAAAAAAAGTGCAACATTTGATTTCCAATCTCAATTGTATTTTTTTATTCAGCTTAGACGGGAAAGATGGATACTTCGAGAATCCGAGTAATTTTCAATTCAAAAATTAGTATAAGCTGAATAAAAAAACAATTGAAATTCGAAAATCCAATGATGCACATTTTTTACCTCATAGATATCATGTGACAAAAGTCCCACTCGAAAATCTCACACCAGGAAGGTTTATGTCAATTCAAAGTATTCATTACTGTAAAACGGCAATTTCATACTTTTACCCCAATTACATGTTACATCTTAGAAAAAAAAGGTTTTATTAAATTTTTCAGTACAAATCGGCAATTTCGTACTTTAACCCCTAATGTTTTTCTAAGAATTGTTCTGGTAGTTAATATAAACGATAAAAAATTAGACAATAGAGATAGGTTAGAAAAATACTCTACTCTTGGTTAAACAATTCGCAGTACCGGCATATATTCAATTCGCTAAGCAATAAAACTTACTAGGAGAACCTCATTCGGCTGTCTAGTTCCTGGTCTAAAACGATTTAACCTGAAGAAATTAGCTTGAAACAGCAGTGTCACGTCAGTGCATAAGAAGTCTTAATTCGATCATCAATATTCATTCTGGTATTCCACGAGCAGCGGTGATGAAGCTGAAACCAGATCAGACCGAAGATTCGAAACATTCCGAATATTGGACTTAGCAGATTTCTGGTGACGAGTTGACGTTTATGCCGCTTTGGTAAATTTCGGCAGCCAAACGAAGACGACTTGGTTTAAACAAGTCATCGGTAATATTTCTCATTTGGTGAAGGCACAGCCCGTATTTCAAAAAATTGGATATCAATATTTTCGATCCCTATTCTGAATAGACATTTGCTATGTCCCACAATGCGTATGTTAAAAGGATGAGATACTTAAGTAGTCCATAAATGGAGTAAAATTACACCATTATTTTACTGTTCAATTGTATAGCATTCTTGAACAGTAATAGCCCTGTGAATAAAGAACCGGCCTATTGATCAACTGTTCCCTCGTTCAAATCCTGGCATGTACTACTAAATTCGAGTTGTCGGATTTATGTACATACTAGCTTTTACCCGCGGATTCGCTCGCATTTTTAATAAAAAGTATCCTATGTTACTTCTGATACCTCCAAGAATATGTGTCCAAAGTTTCATGATGATCGGTTGAGTAGTTTTCGCGTGAAAGCGTAACAAACAAATGGACATTCACATTTATAATATTACTAGCTTTTACCCGCGGCTTCGCTCGCATTGATAAAATATATATTTTTTTTAATAAAAAGTATCCTATTTTACTTCTGATACCTCCAAGAATATGTGTACAAAGCTTCATGATGATCGGTTGAGTAGTTTTCGCGTGAAAGCGTAACAAACAAACGGACATTCACATTTATAATATTAGTAGGATTAGGATTTTTTATTATCACTTGCACGGCGGTGAAGGAAAACATCGTGACGAAAGTCGCACGTCCAAGAAATTATATTTCGAAAGTCATCTGACCTTACCTAAGAAAGGGCCAGTTTGCCCTCTGGGTTGTGGAGGTGCGACAGCAGTCGCACCATATAAATTTATTTTTATATGGTGCGACTGCCGTTTTTTATTTTTGTCTTTAAAAAAGTAATCTTTGATATTCAAATTAGAAACCATAACACTATACAAAACTAGATATCTACAACATAAAGCTACATGTCAAATTTCCTAAAGGTTCAAAACACAGGATGGATACATAGTTCTTTAAATCAAGTATCGAACTTTATTAATGCGTCTCGTCGCAGATCCGATACGTACTGAACACTCTGCGTCGAGACGTATTAATGCATATTTATTAAACACACGTCCAAAAGAAAACGGTAATATAACACCTTCGTTAGGATCTTCGATCACTTAAAAATATAAATCCCAAACAGTTTAGAAAAAATATCTACTAGCGGATAATGATTTTTTTGGTTTACAGTCTGTGTAAAGTAAAAAAATGATGATCGTATATTTATGCAAACGAGTTGGCATTTTGATGTTGTTTGCTTAGACCAGGGTTTCTCAAACTTACGCCAACAGATGACAGCGAATCCCTAACACCCCCAAATTGGTTATGTTATGCGAGCTTATTTTTATAAGATCCAAGAAGTTTTCACAACAAATATGTGGCACTGATACGTAGCATTGATATGATAATAATTATTGTTAATTTTTTATAAGTACTATGTATGGTAAATTACTTGAATTACCTTTGACAACTAGTAGTTTATGACATTATTTAATTGTAATTAATATACTATGATGCTATTTTACATTTACTGACATTATTAATCAAATTTAGTATAAATTTGTAACTTGTAAATTGAAAGACTATTGTAAATGAAAGGTTGATTCTAAGAATTAACAAGTTTAGTATGGTAAAATCACGTGGTTTAGTAACACTGGGATACCGTGTATTACACTATGACTGTGGCAAAAGATCTAGGTAGGTATAAATACCGTGCCAGGGGCATTGCAAGTGTCTTGCAGTCTCAGGTGATTACTTATCATTATCGCAAAGCGTTCAATTATTGATAATTACAGAATGTTTTTAGGAAATCATTTCCTATATCTCATGTTATTACCAGTGTGCCATCAAATAGTGTAGGTAATGGTACATATGCGTAAGTAGTCGTTATAAAGTATTATTGAAAGGCGCAAATTATTAAGTATAAAGTAGCTGTCAGGCACATTTTCGCTCGGTTTGGATTATAATACTTACCGTATCTTACTAGCGCAAAATTTATGGTGCAACGCTTGTAGATCGTGTACGCAATGATGATGTTAGAAATAGAGTTGGTCTGAAAGAGAATGTGGGCGTTAAAATATAAAGAGATATGCTCCGTTGGTTCGGACATGTAGAAAGAATGCAGGAAGAAGGAATTACGAAACAGATATACAACACGAAAGTAGAAGGATGTAAGAACCGAGGTAGGCCAAGACTTTTACCTACCATTACCAAATTGATAATGTTTTATCTGAAGGACATCAGGTGCCCTAGAAACCGGCGAGCGTGCATGAGAAGAGCTATGAATGTTAAAGAAGCGAGTAAGTAAGGACCTAATCGCGTGGCGCTCGGTTCTCTCTGCTTACCCCATAAGTGATTTGGCGTGAAGTTATAGATAGAAAGATAGACACTTACGTTTCATTATTAAACTATTCCAACAATGACACTCAGAATCGTTATCTTAATACTTTGCCTTCGCTATATGATTTTAATTGGTAAAATCTGATTTATAATCAAATTCCGGAATATATACAACTTTTTAATCTTTGGATAAATAAGGTTTATTTAGTACAAGGTCCACGTTTCTGATACTCTCTAGATATAACAAGACTTACTAGGTGCACTTGAAGTTTTACCAAAGATTTTGCGCTTGTTTCTCTTTACTATATGGATCGATATTCGAATCTACCTTTCAGTGCAGCGAAGTCTTCAGAATTTGACAATTAATTAAAGAGTAATAAATATATAACTATATTATATTTTTGTTTTGTACATGATCTGATTAAAAATTTTCTGTAATTAATGATCCCGTGTAAGTTTGGTGAATATTCGATAAAGATATGACTAAGAATTGATGTTAAACTACAATTTATCTTTTAACTTTAAAATAGATATGTGTAACTGACTTGGTTGAAATAGACGCAAATAAAAGGAAAACAAATACATATATACATACGCAACGACTTCAATGTTTAACGTTTACATTTGAATTTTTTTATTGGATGTTTCAGAAAATAATTCAATGATATGATACTTTACCGTTTACTTATTGCCTGGAATCGAATAGAATGAATAGTTCAGAAGTACATAGAAGACGAACGAACATAATACGAACGAACACGAAACTAAGTATACACTGCGTAAGTCACAACTTGTATATTTAGGTGTGTATTATCAGTAGATAGTTTATCGGAAATTGCAATTAAAAATGTATAAAAACAAAGAAAATATACATTTTGACCTAATAGATTAGCTCGATATCGCGATTTCTTACTTGATTGTTATTTTATAAGAGGTATTGTAGTGCTGCATAAAATATTAGTTAATCAAAATCACACTGATAAATATTTCTTGAACATATTCTGTACAGTCAAGAGCTCCCGTGAATTTAACAAGCACTACTGCAATCAGAGTTAAATTCCTATTGCAAAGTACAGCCAACAGCAGATCATGCTTGACGCTCGAATTGCGATTGTTAGGTAATCTTAGTACGTACGAAATAAGAACGGACAAAGTGTCGATCTTGATATTGCACTTACTTATAGCTATATTTACAGTGCGTGTGGCTTTGGGGCCATAAAAACTGTACATAATGTCGAAGTGTCAAACTGGCCTAATTTAGGCGATAAGTTTCCACCCAAACACCTTTTTAAAAATAGGCTTTGTTGTTTCACACGTGACGTCTGATACGAATATTTATAGCATCAGGCACCACCTATGAAAAACCAATATATCCAAATCCGTACGGTCGCTATGGTAGTCTGATAATGCTAATAATATTCAATGGAATATAAAACTCCATTAAATTTTCCATACTTGTAAACGTTCGTCTTTATAATATTTGTATGTATGTATATGTATACCTTGCGGGGTAGGTAGAGAGAACCGAGCGCCATAAGATGCGGTCCTTACATACTTCACTCGCTTTTCTAACATTCATAACTCTTTTCATGTACGCCCGCCGGTTCCTGGGGCTCCTGACAGCACCTTCTGATAAAACATGGCCAATTTGGTCATGGTAGGTTAGTCTCGGTCTTCCTCGGCTCCTACATCCTTCCATATTTGCATTGTATATCTGTTTCGTCATTCTTTCGTCCTGCATTATTTCTACATGTCCGAACCAACGGAGCATGCCTTTTCTTATCTTAACACCGACACTCTCTTTCAGACCAACTCTTTTTCTCACGTCGTCATTACGAACGCGGTCAGCAAGCGTTAAGTCACAAATTTCGCACAATGATTTCATCTCGACCGCATTTACTTTCATGCTCTCTCTCTGCCATACCCAGCTCTTATTTCCATAAGTTAGCGTGGTGTACAGCGAGCTGTGCTTTCTGGCTTAGATTTCGGTTGCCTAGAAGTTTACCCAACGATCCATTCACCCTATTCCCTGCACTCACTCGTCTCTCCACATCAGCGGCGTTCCATTGGTGCTTAAAGCGCTTCCAAGATATACAATCTCATTCACTTGCTCTAACACTACATCATCAACCGTAATCCTAGTGTTCGTTGTGGTCGTCTCTCTTTCAAATACCATTATCTTGGTTTTCTTCGCATTCAATTGTAAGCCTTTTTTCATACAATCATCTTTTATTGTTGTAACTAGTGTTTGCAGTTCAGATGGTGATTCTGCTATTAATACGTTGTTTGCATAAAACAGGCAGTTGACCACTGAGTCACCCATTCGCATTCCGATGAGGACGAATAGCCGAGCCGTCAGCACGCATCCCTGTCTGACGCCAATGTTGACATCAAACCAGCCATGCAATTCTCTAAGCGACTCGTAATGGCTGTGTGCGTAGCTGTGATCACAGATGTCACAGCTTTGACATCGTCTACTGCGATCACGGCTAAATTATTTGGTATTCTATAAGGCTGTAAGCGTACGCGAGGCTGTTTGTCCTGTAGAATTCTAATTCCAAACGCAGCCTTGCTGCGCTAATGTCGTACAACCATGAAAAGCGACACCATAGAATTGCAATTTTGTGTTCAAGGCTGTAACAGCCGATGTTTCCGAGGATGTAAGTATGTTTGCTCTTACAGAATTGCATGGCAGGGCGACAAGCTGCCGTCCACCCGCACATCCATGCTGTACAATCCTCATAAGTGGATTGCACAGCACGGAATAGGTCACCGTCAACCCCATATCTGGGCAAAATGTTCCAGAGATTCAGGCAGAGATATTTTTAAGATATAATCAAAATACGTAGATGCGAGTGGTAAGTCACTCATAGTCAGAAGAGTCTCGAGAGTGGACTTTATCGTTTACTTTTATTATATTTAGGGTCGGTGTAATCAGAAAGTAAAGGTGGAGGAATGTATATTGGTTAAAAGCATTCGGGAAGGTGTGATGTGTTAACGCGAAGAAGAAGAGAAGACGTTGATAAGTCTTCAAGAAGTTTCTTGTGAGTATGGTGGACTTGGTTTGAGATTGATGTAAATTGCTATGTATTTGTATTTAGAATTCCAAGTAAAATTTGTCAATTTCATAGGACCTAGTATTTTCAAAATTGTTATGAATATGAAAGTACACTTTACAAATAATCTTTATTGTGGATCATAGGTGTAAGGGATTTGGCGTGAAGTTATAGATAGATAGGTGTACAACAGTATTGGTGTTATACACCAAGACAGTACAAGGCTTACAATTGTTTTTA
The DNA here is from genome assembly GCA_947507595.1 of Pyralis farinalis. Classification (NCBI taxonomy): domain Eukaryota; kingdom Metazoa; phylum Arthropoda; class Insecta; order Lepidoptera; family Pyralidae; genus Pyralis; species Pyralis farinalis. The sequence continues at coordinate 23,042,347 of OX382265.1, read as the reverse complement.
TTAAATTAAATTTAAATCACTTAGCTGATGTGCTGAGAAAGGTCCAATTCAAAAGCACCTGAAACCGCAGAGCATGCGGGGTTGATGAGTATGGAAGAGGCGAGAGAGGTATGTTTAGATCGGTGCACCTGATGGCATTCAATAGTCTCAGCCTACCAGACAGGCGTGATGATATGTATGTAATTTTAAATGTCAATGTTATTACTATATTAAACGGAAAATTAGGACGCATAACTTTGGCTTCAGTCGTAGAATGTGTCGCTCGTCGAATTATTTAATCGATAATCTTGTAATAACATTTTTCCACCATTTTATGCAGCCCACCACCATTTTGTAAATACATAGCTTAACTCAGATACATTTCGTACTGTTTGTGGCAACTTATTATACTATAGATTTGAGGGGCCTTTCCGAATATACGTTGTCTGAATAATTTTGTTTTGTGGTATATTGAGCGCAATTTATTACGATAGCACACCCAAGCACATTTTTCTTATTCATTTCAGAATGGGTACGCTTTACTGTTGCTATATTTAGTTTATACATAATTATCTACATATTTTAGGGCATTTGGATTGTTGAGACAAACCCAAAGATAACTCAACACTCATAATCTAACTAGCTTAGATGATATGAGGTAATAAAAAATACGCCAAAGCATGGATCGGCGCGAAAAACATAATCCTAAAGTTGAATAATTATGAAATGTTCGGACGCATGCTTGCATGGCGTATTGTTCTTGACATTGGTTCATAAATCATCTGTCGTAACCTACTTATTGTATCGACCAGCAAGTAACTATACGGCATAATTTACGCGGAATAAACAATTTTAAAAGAGGTTTAGGGCGCACCAAAGCAATTCGTCTGAGTAAGTACCTCAACCTCATAGAAAACCGCAGCCAAATAACAGCGCCCTGGAGGGTTGTTGTGTTCCTGCGAGTAATGAGGTCACGAGCAGGCTTCTAAGGAGTAGCTATGTTAATAGCATACGTGGCATCGCGCCAGTGATACTTAATGTGTTGCAAGCGTTCATAAGCTACGGTAACCGCTTTACATCAAGTGGGCCGCATGCTTGTATGACTCTGCATCATTCTGATTGGTCTACTAAAAGTGTTAATCTAGTCAGAAGTTAAACACAACATGAAAATAAGTGCCAATAAAATGATTTTTTTATCGAAAATAGCACATTTTTTTTAATTATTGAAAGCAAACTATTAACATTATTTGCAGCTAACTTAAATATGTACTTTTTTTGTTATCCATGGATCACTCGTCGTGAAACCACATTTGATGAGCAACGCAGCGTTGCATTGTTACTTGCTGTCCCCCACCCCTGCGATCTTTCTTTTCTTTAATTCTTTATTAGTCGATTCGATCGTTCATTGTGCTCGTGACGCTACGTATTTCTTTCGTTCGCTCGTAATTTTTTTACATATTATTTTCAAACTTTAATCATTTTGTTTTAGATTTGTAAATGCCTAAATGATTTGAAACCGACGCAAGTGGCTGATATGCACTTTGTTTACGGGTTTTGTAATGGCAATGCTCAGGCTGCTGTAGTGGAGTACGGGCGCCGCTATCCTGGCAGTCATGTTAGGATACAGTTCTTTTATTTATTTATACGGTGTTGCCGTAATAACCACCGACAAAAAACCAATCGTTATTTTTGGTATTGCTACCTGAATTGCATCGAATACTTGTTATTGTATCAGCCGTTACAAGGCGTAACACATCTTCTGTTGCAACGGCAGCGTTAGGCTGCACTACTGCATTTCATCGTTGGGCTCGGCCCAATTCAGCCATTTGACGGTGAATGGGGTCACCGTCGAATGGCTTTGAAAAATATGAAACGATGACAAAACTATGAACATAAATCGCAGCCCAGATTTTCGAGAACATTCTTTTCATTGATTTTGCGAGAACTCTCTATAAACGGCGAGCGAACACTTCGCGACGGGTCATATTGTATACTATTTCATTTACATTGTTTACTACATAAACATACGCAAATACCGGTACCGGTTATTAGTTTATTTAATTGAACATAAGTAAAAATGTACACCAATAGAAACGACAACACTCACAGAATATAAGAGATATTTAAATATGTATGTATATATGTATAAGCTGTACTGTGAATGGCAAATGACGATAGACAAATTTGCTCTCAACCAATTGCTCTAGCCTCTGGTCTGCTTCTTAACGACAACACTCGTCCACACATCGCATAATGGGCCATCTTAAAATTCTGCAAGAGAAAGTTCTAAACCGCTATGCACATAGAGAGCCAGTCAGATTAAAACTACAATTATCAGTGTCGGGTAATGCAGCGATGCGAAATAGCACCAATTTAAAGGTTAAACAACGGAGTTACCGTAGCTGAAAACAGACTGCTTGGAAAAATATCAACAAATCTTTTTTTTTAAATATATATATATATACCACTAAGGTGGTAATCAACCGTACGGCCTGCCTGATGGCAAGCAGTAACCGTAGCCTATGGACATTTGCAACACCAGGGGTGTCACTCTTACGTTGCCGACCCTGTAAAAACCTCTTCACACATTTCTTGAAGAACTCCATGCTGTAGTACCTTGGGAAAACCGCGGCTCGGAGTTCATTCCATAACTTGAGAGTTCTCAGAAGAAAACTTCGCTGCAATCACACAGTACACCACCATTCTGGCTATATAAGGCTTATTGAAGAGACAAAAAATATTAAGGGGTACTTAGCTTCTTTCTTGCTGTCTATAACTTTACACAATGTAATCACTGGTATGAAAACCATTCTCAAACATAAAAACATTAACTAAATAACAATTTCCTAGTGTTGTATTCCTTTGTGTGACCAAGATCATCTCCTCGTGAGGTGTAGCCCACGTCGATGGCGATGCTCCTGTGTCGCAAGCATGTATTGGCGAACCCAAGCATCTTTGTGTGCAGAGTTTGAACAAAAAAATAAATTAACTCGATTAATATGCAACAGTTAGTTAACGGCCATCATCAAATATGAATGCAAGCAGTGGTATAAGTTAACCCAGACGTGTATGTTCAGAGAAAGCGTTAAGTGTCCGCGCTCGACAACTTTCACTAAAAGTCGCGATGATGGTGAGTAAATATCTTTATTCTACACCTGCTCGGAAAGTGCCTTATCACATCCACAGTATTGTAATGTAAACAGTACCACAGTGAAGAAGACCTACTACTGTAGGTCGACTAGCGCACTTAGGACCATCTCTGTCATAATACCAACGCAATCACTTTTCCATAACGCGAATAGGAAGCGATTCGTTACTAGCAATTCATTTTAAAGAAACAGTCACAGCTGGTTTTACTGCAAATTCCATTTAGTTAGTGTTGCGAGTAGCGCCACGTATTTGTGTATGAGTAATTTCTACTATAAAATATATAAATAAGAACTATTTTTTTAATAGTAAGTTTAAATTATGAAAATATGGGCCATTATTGTCGATGCACTTTTGAAATTCTAATGGAAGTCCATCGATGTCTCTGGTATAGAAGAAACTTTTAAAGGTTATAGCAACTTTTAAATCACCTAAACGAATCAAATTTTCCTCTGTATTAAGATTAAATTATGGAAAAAAAGTTGTCAAATAACTTGTTTTTGTAACTACAAATTTACAGTTTTATTTTTTCCTTTACTTACATGACATTGCTTCTTACCTAATTTTATAATTCTAGGTAGGGAAGTATATATATATATATATATATATATATATATATATATATATATATATATATATATATATATATAGGTTTTTATTCCCTAGCGAGTGTCAAATTATGCCTCCCCTGAGAAAAAGGGTCTTGACAGACGGACAACAAAGTGATGCTATAAGGGTTTTGTTTTTCCTTTTGAGGTACGGAGCCCTAAAAATGGAAATAAGATATTTGCTCCAATGCAATCTAGTAGAATTCTTGTAATTTTGAGACGGTTCACGAGGAGGGGAAGGCGTGGAATAGCAATTGATAGAATTGGGTTTTATGGCAGTGGTTTGTTCTTCATTTACATTGTTCACGGTAAATCTGTGTAGTAATTGTTGTGGCAGGTCAAAAGAACAATGACGACACAGATTTTGAGACGGTTCACGAGGAGGGGAAGGCGTGGAATAGCAATTGATAGAATTGGGTTTTATGGCAGTGGTTTGTTCTTCATTTACATTGTTCACGGTAAATCTGTGTAGTAATTGTTGTGGCAGGTCAAAAGAACAATGACGACACAGATTCGTGGAATAGCAATTGATAGAATTGGGTTTTATGGCAGTGGTTTGTTCTTCATTTACATTGTTCACGGTAAATCTGTGTAGTAATTGTTGTGGCAGGTCAAAAGAACAATGACGACACAGATTCACTATACTCTCACAAGCAACTTTTGTGACTCAATTTGCCTTCTCCTGGTTTGGCGCCAAGATGGAACTAGTATTCAGCAATAACGCGAAATTTTAATTATTATGTTTATCATGGACACAGAAACAGCGATACCAAAGAAAAACAATTAAACTAAATGTATATCAGAGAATATTAAAGAAATTAATTTGAAATTTAAATTCTAAATAGTAGGAAAGTTACCTGTCGATTTTCATATTAAGCAGTATTCAAAATCGGCAATTTCATTGGTAAGGATTGTTAATTGTTTGTTACCAATGTTACTCTGCTACTGCGGGGTATACGAAAAGAACCTTTCAACAATAATCTACAATTTCTTCAACAATCTACGCTAAAGAAGTTGCGGACACAGCTAGCAAATTTAGAGCAAAATATTGTGTTCCCAACAGTGTTTTGTTATCGGCTCCAATTATCATCACTTTTCATGTAAGGACGACATAGCATTTTTTACGGGTTTTAATAGTATCACAAGTTATAATTTGAAATGACCTAAGCATTATGATATAATTACGCAGAAAAATGCACTTGCCTCTTAGAGTTAACAGAAAAGTTGAGCATTGGGCAGTAGGGCAAACGTATAGGCGGTAAAAACTTGAGCCAGACGCGCGGTACACAACGCAGTGCTGGTCTCCACAGTAACTTATCCATAAGGTCGCTTCCATAGAAGCGAGCGCTGGGTATAGCAAAAACAGCATGGTGTAACAATTGTAGGCCGCTTTCGCAATGATGAATAAGAAACAGAGATAAGAAGAGGCGTGCACCGTTGGTTAGGACACGTAGAAAGAACGCAGGAGAAAAAATGATGAAACAGATATACATCGCGAAAGTGGAAAGATGTAGGCGGAAAGCTTAAAACTACATACTACGACTAGATTGATTAGGTTTTATTGCACGAACAATAAAAACCGGCGTGCATGAATGTTAAAAAAGCGAGTGAAATTTGTAAAATTCTTTCTCGTTACCCAGCATAGGACTACCGTGAAGACAGATAGAAAATATTGTGTCGATTTTGTCTCGCTATTTTAAAATCATTAGCTTCCTACTTAAAAGGAGACACATCCTACCCTGTGCCATCCTTGTTTTGATAAGAACATTTTGTTGGTGACAATGCCCCTTAAGGTATTGAATAGTCCGGTGAGCGTGTGGTTAACAATGGTTACTTTAACACCAAGCGTGTGCAATGGACAATTGTAACGTTTGTATTTGAGGGAACTTTGTTACTCATGATTAAAACCTCAATACATTAAAATAAATGGAAAATTGATTTTTAAATGCGTTAAAATGCAACAGCAATTTTGGTTCGACAGTTAGGACTACGTAGCTGGAAGTTTTATAGAAAATCCTCACCGATGTCTTTGATCAGCTAAGTGCACGTTAGGATTTTCACTATGCCTTTTTAACCGTTCTTATACCGTACGAAATAAGAGTTACAATCACACTTCAAGTGTTACGTGTGATCTGCTCTTAACGGAATGTGAGCTGTATCACCAGGTCGTATTTTAAGTCCCATGTGGATGTCTTTTCACCTACCTGCCGGTGAGTTCATTTACTTTGAATAGGCAATCATGCGATACCTTCTTGTTCGCGTTATTCCGTTTTCCTAATCCATAAGGAGAATGGGTTCGTTATGTAAGCCTTTGATCTAAGATTTGACAGTCATCCGATAACGTTTTATATATTTTCTTCACCAATTCTGGCGTCGTCGATATAGACAACTGACTTTTTATTGTAATAAAATCTAGGCTGACATTAACTCTGGTGAAATTAAGAACTCTAAATGTAAGATAAAGGAGTCAGTGGATCATACAGACCACTCTCATATTCATATATATAGACTTCAGCCTATTCTGATCCGCAAGCTAGTCAATAAGAGCTCCGCGTTCTGTTTTGTCGCTGACCCATAGCGGTGAATTAATAAGTCGTTTTTTGACCATAACGTTGTGTAATAACTCATACGAATATTTTACGACAAAAAACTACTTATATTGAAACTAAAGGACGAGAGCTATATTTACGTTAGGATCGGAAATGACTTTGTTGATGCTGAATATAACAAACTTTCAAACAGAGACGGTGGTATAATGAAGTTGTTTAGTTATTACAAACGATTTCAGCATGTGGTGACAATAAATAAACTTTAGGTACCTACGTTACTTAGAAAAGCATACATTTTAATTATTATTCATAAGTTATTAAGTATTTAATTTATACCCATGAATATGAAAGTAGAATAAATTCATGTAAGTGGTAAATTATTATCTAGAATGTATAAATTTAGTAATAAAACTGGAACAGTTTTAAATACAAACCTTAAAAGCAAATTAATATTTCAGTTTTTTTTATACAACGACAGCAACAGGCATACTAGCATACGGCCCACCTGGTGTAAAGCGGTTACCGTAACCTATAAACGCTTGCAATACATTACCTGTCACTTACGCGATGCCATTTCTGCTGTTAACACAGAGTTAAATAGTTCGTTAGTTTATTCTGACACAGTCACAAAGATAATGTCTCCTTCGGAAATTAATATTCGTGAATATAAAAAATTGCGGAATGTCTGCAATAGGATGCGCAGGGATGCAAAACGCCACTATATTCACTCCTCCATTGATGATATATCTACGCCATACATTTGGAATTTTTTACGATCACTGGGTGTGAAACCTCCTGAAAATATCAATGATCATTATGCCTCCTTAAATAAACATTTTTCTACTCCTCCAATTTCAATTGATACGGCAAAAAAATTGTCCACTTTACATACTCTTTCACAACATACTTCACCCACAAGTGATTCATTTATTTTTCGTAATATCACAGAGGAAGAAATTAAAAAAAGCATTGTCTCTATTTCCACAAAAGCTGTGGGCAGCGAGGGCTTGAGTCGTGGCATGCTTACACCTATCATTGACCTTGTTATTCCGGTGCTTACATATATAATATTTTTTTCTCTAACTCACGTGTTCCCAACTGCTTGGAAAATAGCTCAAGTTGTTCCTCTTCCTAAGACGTCTAATCCGTCATCTTTTTCTCAATACCGCCCTATTTCTATACTTCCTTTACTCTCTAAGATTCTCGAAATTACTGTCCATAAACAACTTCACGCGTATATTTCTCGCAACAATCTTCTCAGCCCTTACCAATCAGGCTTTCGTCCTAATCATAGTACGGTCACTGCGTTGCTAAATGTCACTGATGATATTCGTTACGCCATGGACAATAAAAAAAAAATAATAATTATATTATTAGACTATAGCAATGCATTTAATTCAGTCGATTTTGATAATCTCTTAGGTATACTTCGCTCAATTAATTTTTCTCCCTCTGTGATGGCATGGTTCGACTCTTATCTTCGTGGTCGCCGGCAATACGTCAAACTCGATGAGAGATCATCGGAGTGGATTGATCTGATTGCAGGTGTCCCACAGGGCGGTATCTTATCTCCACTTTTATTTTCCATTTTTATAAATGAAATATCCAAAGTTCTCTCTTCTCCCTTCCACCTATATGCAGACGACTTACAGATTTACAACCATTTCCCAACTACCGAAGCTGATGATCCATATATGGGCTGAAAACCATGGTTTACTAGTAAATCCATCGAAGTCTCAGGCTATCGTCGTAGGTGGTTTTTTTTTCTTCTGATGTTTATCTGCGATCAGCGATAAATTGCGCTTTTAGCAGATATAGTGAAGGCTGCAGTCACATTTAGAGTGTGTTCTCCAAAGAGAACCTCTACTCATTCTTCAGGAATTATGATATCCTTCCTTTTAAGTCGCTTTTGATAAGTTCGTATTAGCAGCTTGGCAGCCAGTTCATTAGGATGGGTCTCTAGTTTTCCCCGATATCTTTCGGCAGCAATAAGGATCTCTTCCTTGACTGTGTTTATTTGTAATTCCTTATGTATTTCAGCAATAGTGATAAACCATGGAACACTACATATTGATCTGAGGATTATATTTTGCAATCTTTGTAGGATTGAGATATTTGAGTTACTACAACTTCCCCACAGCTGTATGCCGTATGTCCATATGAGCTTGAGAATTGTATTATAGATTAGTAACTTATTTTCAAGAGACAATGTACCGTTCCGTCCAATCAGCCAGTGAAGATTCTTAGACCGAATGTTAAGTTCCTCTCTTTTACTTTTTACGTGATTTTTCCAAGTAAGACGTCGGTCAAGATGGAGACCCAAGTATTTAACGCTTTCTTTGTGTGGTAAGGTAGTGTTCTCAAGCTGCACCGGTGAGCAGTTACCGTTGCGCAGCGCGAAGGTGATATACACAGACTTGGTTACGCTGGCCTTTATTCCGGGCTATTATTATAATTTATGGGTCGTAGGTAGTAACCAAATACGTAGTAAGCTCAATTTTAATAGCTTGTCTAAAATGTATTACAATGGTCTACAGATTCCCTATGTCGACAAAACCTGATTGGATTGATAATTGATGGAACACTGTCCTGGACTGCGCATGTTAATGACGTTAGTAAACGTAAGTATTACACATTTCACTCTCTCAAGCGACTTCAGATCTTATTGCCTTTTAAAACTAAAGTTATGTTGGCTCAATCTCTCTTACTCCCCGTTCTCGACTACGCAGATGTTTGCTATTTGGATGCAACTGAGGTACTGCTCAACAAGCTAGAAAGATTGCAAAATCTGGCTATATGTTTTATCTTCGGTCTTCGTAAGTATGACCATGTTTCAGAGTTTCGTGTACAGTTGAAGTGGCTCCCTTATTCGACTTCGCAGAAATGTGCACATACTATCCCTGCTTTTTAAATTAATTACCAATCCCAATTCCCCTCAATACCTCTGTTCTCGTTTTCCACTCCTTCCACCGCCAACTCGATCCCAACGTTCCTGCCATATAAAACTTTACATTTCCCTATAGCTAACACGAAATTCTTTTTTAATTCGTTCACTGTACGTGCTGCTAGACTTTGGAATAAATTACCACTAGAGATAAGAGAGAGTCCTTCCGTATTTAGTTTCAAGAGAAAACTAAAGAAGCACTATCTAAATATGTATCATCTAACGAGTAATAATATGTAGGTATATATATATTTGTATATATGTATGTGGTTGTATGACGTATGTATGGATTTGAGTATCTGTTTTTATTTTGCTAGTTGGCACATATATTTGTTATAGCCCTTGTACAATTTCGTTCCACATTCATTAGGGTTGGCTGGAAGAAATCTCTTGAAGAGATAAGCTCTCCTTTGTACATTGTATTTGTCACTGATTTTATGTACTAATTGTGTGTGCAATAAAGAATATATTAATGTCTTGTCATATCTATATATATAAAACAAAGTCGAGTTAGTTACACTATTTAAACTGGTTGGACCTTTTTTATAATCTTTGTTTTGTTGGATTTGTTTCCGCCCACACACATTGCGAAAAATTAACGATAAATAAAATTCATTTTCTCATACATTTTATATGAAATACCTTTTTTATGATATCTCAAGAAGAAGAATTGTCAAATTTAAATGAATATTTGTTTTATGTAAAGCGGTTATCGTAGCCTATGAACGCCTTACAATACATTAAGTATCACTCGCGCGATGGCACCTCTGCTGCTCTACCACAGCTACTCCTTAGGAGCTTACTGGTGACCTAACTAACACGCAGGAACACAACAACCCTCTAGGGAGTTGTTATTTGGCTGCGTTTTCTGCGAAGTAGAGGTACTTCCTCAGACGGGCTGTTTTGATGCGCCCAACCTCTTTGCCCAAGAGATTTATTTAAACGAACGTTGCCTCTGATAAGTCACCTTATTACACTTGGAACACTCTTCCCAGATACTTCAACGTCGGGAGCAAGACAATATAGTTCCCGATAATCCGGATTCATACTGCCATGTGAATTACATTCGTTTTAATATAATTGAAATACTTCTCATTTATATTTTTGTACTTTTATTATAATTAATACATTTAGACTATTAATTTTGTCTTAATAAAATAATTTATTTCATCTAATAAGTTAACACACCATTTATTGGTTCTGAGGCGGTATGTTCGCCGGATCAGCTATATTATCTATATATTTGGCTTAATTATGTCAATTAAATTTATTTATTTAATTTTATTTAATCTTGTCAAGTAATTGGATATATGGCGTTTTATGTTATTTTGTGTAAAAGTGTCTTTTTTTTCAAGAGAGACCTACCTAGATTTGTCAGGACCTCGTCTTATGGCACTCACTTCTCTCTGCCTAGGTCTTTAACCTGGCGTGAAGATATACATACATACACCTAGATAGATAAACTTAAAAAACCAAAACCTTAACTAAACACAAAATTGCTCAAAATAGTTAATCCCGTTTCTGAGATTACTGTGAGACACCTCCTTACTGAAGACTACAGTCGAATAACAATATTTTTTAAATGTTTTTGTTTTGAATGAGTGGTGTACCATTAAGCCAAAAGGGGTCCTACATAAAAATCCGATAGCGATACTCCTCCTGTTGAAAGCATTTATAGCTGACAGTAATTACGTCACATCAGGTGGGTCCTATCTCTACCAAAAGTAGAATTAAAATAGGACTTACGGACCTATCTTTAGCCTTGTATGTTTCTTAAGCTGTTCTATTTAATGTATTTTGGAAAACTTTGTCATCTTTAGTCATATTTTTTGTGAAGCCAATATTTTAATCAGTACTTTATTCCTACATTTCGTTATTATCATATGGAAAATTTATTGTTATGTGTGTGTGTCTATGCAGTACGAGTACATATTCGTAAAATTGACCTAATAATGTGGATGAAAATAGTATTTAAACTAAGTGGTTAATTACGTTGAAACAATATTGATCGAAAATAACAAGCGAGCTAATGAATACACACTGTATTTAGTTTAGTTAATATATCATTGAAAAATTTCAATACTAATAATTATTATTAATAGTACTATAGTATTATGTAATAGTAGTAATCAAATATTAGTTAGTAGTCTTATCAAATTTCTCAAAAAACCATCCAATCATCTCTAGATCTTTCATAACATAACATTTGTGTTCATATTTAAATTTTGAACAGAGGCGCCTCATCAACCCATTAGAATTGGTGGTGTGCACTACCTTCATTCTACATCTTTTCACCTATATAAATATCATACCTCCTAGAAGCAAATTTTAGATGGAATTACATTACCGAGGTTTACATATATCAAGGTATACTCATATCAAATAGATTGAATTTGTATACAATAAGTACTACACTGTCATATCTATTACTTTATAAAATATCTGACCATATGGTACATGCTATGGTTTAAATTGTCAAATATATTACAAATTAAGTACTACCTACCATTCTGTAAAAAAAAATCACCGACCTATACAAATCACTGATAATTTAAAAAATAAAATATATGCATATGTATACAAATACTCGAGAGCTTGATGGTGTCGTGGCAGGTGTCATTCTAACCGAACACGCAGGTTAAGCAACATCGACCGCAACCTGTCTATGGATGGGTTATTCTATCTCGAGTTTCTCCGTGCTTGAAGGGCACATTAAGCCGTCGGTCCCGGCTGTTGTACATAGATGACAGTCGATAAGCTAAGTCAGTGGCCCTCGGGCGGCTTGAAAATACAGACCTACGCATATCCGCATTTGAGCAGCGTGGAGGAGTATGCTCTAAACACCTTCGATTGAAGGGAGACCCGTATCCCTGCAGTGGGATGAGTAAGGGTTGATGATGGTGGTGGTGGTGGTTAACAAATACTGCATAAGGCAGCCTTCACTTTTCCAAACATACATTTTTAAATAAAGATCCCTATTAAATTGAAAACAGAGCAAGCACTAGGAATGGAAGCAAATAATTATAAATAAACAAAAATAATTTATAACGATAATCAACATGTTGAATAATCAAACTCACATGGAAATCAAAATGTAGAACATTAGTCACCGCACCGCACCGCAGCTGATTTGAGAATATATCATATAAAAAAGATATACTTAACACTATAACAAAATTGTAATAATATTTGTCAGAGTTGATATAACAGACAATTTCACTTTTTGCCAGGCAATGCGATACTAGAAGTAGACTAGCCAGTAGTCAGGGTTGCCAATACCAATTTATGTAATTCCCCAACAATCCTAATAAAATTCCCCAAATTCGGGGAGAATATTTGCTGAGTTCAGCCTCACATATTCCTCTCAAAATTAAGTGTCAAGTCCACACAAGTGCCCCTGCGGCAGTGATGTCGATCAGTTACGACACCACGGACTTTCTTGTCAAAAAAGTGCAGGTCGATTCTCCCATCATGCCGCACTCAACGACATTATCCGTCGAGCACTTCGTTACGCAACGAAGCGGTTTACACTCCCGCAAGAAATTATCACTTCAAAAAAAAAAACGGACACTAACATTGTTCACATCACTATTTACAAAACGTATGTATTATAGAAGTTGTACGTTCTAGTGTAGTGATTTTATTTTGATTCTTTCATTGCTGCCTACTCTAAAGTATGGTGTAGCCAGAGACAATCGAATTCTGGAGAATACAATGCCTTTGTTGCACATTTCTGAAGACGATCTTCACGTGCTTTTCACCAAATTTGTTGTTTCAGTGCGCATAAAAAACTATAAAAATTGCTATTACGCAGAAAATTATTGCAGATTTGTCTCGGATTTTACTATTCAAGTCAAAAGCTATTACAAAATATTTAATAATGTATGCAATGTATTGGTACTGACATGAAAAATAAAAATAAGCAATTACATATAAAATTCGATACTTATGAATCTGGAGGCTAAAGATGGCAAGAAGAAAAAGCTCTATCTTGCAGCTTCTTTCTCTGCGAGTTCTCGTGCGAAAGTTCTAAGTCAGGGTGCGATTTGACACAGATAAATATAAATACAAATACAATACAATTATATAAGTAGATGTATATACACAATAATTAAATATTTTTGTCGGTATTACACTATTGTCCGACAGTCTAATACTCCAACAAAATTCCTACCTGTCTCAACTTACGATTGATCAAAACAGACTCTACACAGCAATAAGGACATGTTCCAAACTCATGCACTGTGGAGCACGTAGAAGAGACAGGTACTTTTGTGCTATGTTTTATGAGTGCATATAATTGTTTTTTAAAAGTTTATGAATGACGTAAAATAAAAAAAAACCATGGCGAAAACGAAGTTTGTGGATGCTACGAAACAAGATAAATATTTTATCTTAGCCGCATTATTGTATGCAGTTTTAATAGCGCTAAAGACAGTTCTTTTATGTGGTTGTAATTGATGCCACCTGCGTATACATCTTGAGATTGACTCAAGAGGTGAATTGCATTTTCACATACATTCTTTACAATCCCCGTAAGTGGATTGTACAATACGGAACAGGTCACCGTCAACCCCATATCTGGGCAAAATTTTTCAGAAATTCTTTCGCACGACCCTATCAAATGCTTTCTCAAGGTCCACAAAACCGCAGAAAACCCTATGGTCCATAGCCAGATACTTCTCCACTGTGTAGCGGAGTGAAAAACATGATCCGTACATCCTCTGCCGCTTCGAAATCCTCCCTGTGCTTCGCAAAGCATTCCATCGGATTTCACCCTCATTCTTTTTTCCATACATTTTAGCTGCCAAGCTGATTAAACTGATGGCTTATAGTTGGCACAGTCCATACGTAAACGCTTGCCTTTATACAAGGGCACGTCTATAATCGGTCGGGACCCTTCCGGTTCTCCAGCATAATTTGCTCAAAAACCAGAAGGCGTCCCTAACGTAGGTGCAACCTCGTTTTATCATGTCAGCTATAACCTAATCGAAATCCAGTGACTTACCATTTTTCAAACTTCGTACCAACCATTCAATCTCATCCACGGTACTGTTTTCATGGTATGCTGGCACTGCAGAATCAGTCACTGACTCATTCACAGTGCCAGCGTCCTGCACATAATCATACATTTCTCTAAAATATTCACTCCACCGTTCTAACACTTCCTGAGTGTTAGCAAGAATACCACTAGCTTTATATTTTATCGTGTCCGTTCTGGATGCTGACGAACCACCTCAAGACTTCTTTACCTCTCTCCAGAAGAGTTTGGTATTCGCCTCAAAGTTCTTTGTCAACCTCTCGTTCTCATTTATAAGTATGTCTTTCACGCTTCGCTTTACTAAAGCTTTGGTTTCATTCTTGCATCGACGGCATTCTTTCTTCTTCTCTATCATACCATCACTCTGCATCCCGTTTTCAATCTCCTCATCCCACCAGGCATCTTCTCTAAGTGTTCTACGTCTCTTTGCACACCACGTGCTTCTTTCGCACTGTCTATCATACTTTATTTCAGAACTTTTCAACATTCGTCTACATCTGAGTCGGAGAGACTCACGTTCGCAAGTTTTTCTCTGACTAGACATACATACTTTCATGTCTTTCTTCTTCTTCTTTCATGATCTTCGAAAGGAATACGCACTCGCCAGTACCTCGCCTTGTTGAAAAGGCCCACAAACCGGCTTATCACTAGATAGTGGTCCGTTACAAGAGCGGGAGCTCTCAAGGCCCTTGTATCCATTAACCAATTTCTCATCATGATTTAGAAATTCTCCGTATGGACCGAAGCCTTATAACTGCTTCGCTTGGTCCTAAACTCCTAACCTCCCCATTTAGATATCCTTACATAATTATCCGTTAATTCGCTTTAGCCAAATCCAGAATACCCCTTACGGTCTCCCAAAATTTCTAGAGCTCCTGGGGATTAATATTGTTCAAAGGAGCATAAGCTGCAACCAAAAAGATAGTTTTATTTTAACTTAGAGTAGCCTTGAACCTACTAAATCGTAATCTTTCACACCAGTGGCAAACATTCGTGTATAAAAAACATTCCATGCCTATATAGCACTCAGCGTCGAGTAGACCCGCTGAGTTGGGCGTTGCGTGGTGGGTGGCGATCCCCACCACCGCATGCAGAGTATTGGACTAGCAGGGCCGAAGCGTGCACGCTTCTGGGACCGACCCCTGAGTCGAAAAGTTATCTCAGTTATCAGTCCAAACTATCTATCTATCACTTCACTTCTATTTAATATTACTACCTATTGACTTCTTATTATGTATTTACTTTAACAACTTATAAACTAGGATTAGACTTCGGCATTGTATATTGTCTACTGAAAAATACACAATACTTTAATGTGGGCATATTACTTAATTAGTTAACAATAAAAAACAACGATATTACACTAGTTACATGAGCAAATTGTAATTAAAATAAAGGTCGGCTTTTTTTAGTTGTAATCACAAGACATTGCTAAATATGACATTTTTCTTATATTACACAAGCATCGATCATAGGATAGCATAGTAGTTTCCATTAAATTTTATTAAATGTCGGCTCATTCACGTAAATATTACTTGACTTGCCAAATATAACGAATTCATGTATAGACATAATTCCCGTATCAAACTTTATAGATATCACACTTAGCGACAATAACGCCCGGTGGTCTTGTCTGCAGGAGAAAAGGACAGGAATACTTACAGCTTGATTTGTAACGAAACTTAGTAAAAGCTTTGTGTACTTACTTATTGAAGTGATAACTTCTTATGGGAGGGTAAACCGCTTCGTCCCATAACGCATTACGGTGCCAGTCTGTTTGGTTTCCCTTTTTCTCACGCATACGGCAGCGAATTAGTTTAAGTTATCACTTCTATAAGGCGTCCCAAGACGCACACATTTTTATTTTATTTTTATCTAGTCTCGTTGAATGCTCTCTAGTCCATTTTTTGTTATTATTAGTGAGTCAATCATTTTTATGAGAACTAGACGAATGTAATTTATTTATATAACAAAATATATCACAAAACTATGGACTAGATAAATTGAGCCGATTGATCGAAAATACTACGAAATATTGTTTCTGTCACTTCACATATCATTGTACAGGTGATCTAAGTTCTTTTTTTTCGTAGGATTATATATTTTACTCAATTGTTTATTTACGTCAAATTCTATTCAAATAAAGCAAACTTTTTGTAATTTTTTGTTTTCATACATATTTAGATTTATAAACATCTTGCTTATAGAAGTATTTCTAATTCTCTATGTAGTTTATGGTAACCGCGCAGCCAACACCTCCGTCAGAAAAGAAAATCTTGAAATCAGAGCAGAGCAATAAAACGAAATAAATATTGCAGAAAAAGTTAGCCATGGCTGCTATTGATAGTAAAATTAAGATTGAAAATATTTGTAGAACTTGTATGGTGAAGGAAGACGATTTACAGTCCATTTTTGACGTTTGTTACGATACAATGACGCTGGACCATATTATAACTACAATAACCGGAGTTAAGGTGTGACTACCGTTTTACTATTTTAGAATATCTCTTCGTCTTTACTAAAACAAAAGAACTACAATTTTTTTCTTTTGTATGAATATTATTTACACGAAAACTAAGTACGACATAACATGTACTTGCTGTGGCGTTGTTTATATTATTTTCTAACCTTTTTATTATATGTAATTTATTTTTCTGATGTGCATCTGCAACACGAAATTATAATAAATTACGTTGAGGCGTACATAGCTTTCCTGCTCTGCGATTGTAGTGGTATCATGCATTATTACCTCTTTGCAAATTGAAAAAGTGTTGATTGCCCATTTTATTTTTGTAACAAGTGTATGATTCTACTAGTGTTACAATAACCTGCACTATTTCTGGGTGGCGTTAATAACAGGTCCAATAGTCTATGCAAACAAACAAAGTAATCTGACCATTTGTTTGTTATTCCCATGTATCAATAATAAAAAATTGCGAATTGAAAATTACTGGAGAATTTAACACCAAGCTGATTAGTGAAATTGTGTAACTGTGTATTATAATTTCTTTTACTGGCGTGAGCAGTCAAAAACTTGCTCATGGAGTTTGGGAAAATTAATTCTTTGGAAGATTATGTATCAATAGAATATTTGCCAGATGAGAATGGGCAGTAAGGGAAGAGTTTTCTATCACATATGTTAAGTGTCTGAATTATATGAGTAATTAAAGCCTTTGTTTAGCAGTTCACCATCAAAAATACTGTTTAGGATACAAATCATATAATTAGCTATTTCCCATACTGCTGGCGCAGCAACTCATGTGCTAACATACAAAAACTGGCTTGTATTATGGAGATGAATGATGGAATGGGGATCCCCAGTCATTCCCAGTGCCTGATTGGGTATACACAACCCAATCCACCCAAACAAATCCAATGTTGTGTGTACACAATTCCCTGGAGAGTTATTAGATTTTACTGTGCTTAATTCACCTTTTTTTACTAAAACCGCTGTGGTGGTGGTACCTGAGATAAGGTTGACTTTGGTGTTATAGATGATGGGGCAATGGGAAGCCAAAATTACCATTGGTATTTTGGATTTGTGTGGCATATGCATTGGTAAAAAGATGTAAAGCTGTGGCAAAGCTGTTATGCAGTATAATATTTTCCTCTTAACGCTCAATCGAAATGAAGACTCCCATGTAACTGCACATTCATAGTAGAGATAAAAGCAGTTCAATAATGTCATAAAAATATACAAAATTGATGTAGGCACAAAGATGTATATCACTGGACAATTCTAAGCGCAATTTGCATTCCAATCAATACAATTGATCTATCGAAATGGCTGGTCACATTTCACATTCTGTTCAAGACATTCATTATTCGTGACTTTGAAGAGCACTCGTAATAATGTCTAAAACATACTGTTTGTATCTTTACAATGATGTAGAAAATGATGAAGTTAAAATTTTGTGTACTTGTTATTTTTCCCAATTACTGTTATTGTGCTGGTTGTCTATTTTAAGTATAATATTTTAATGTATCATATGATTGTCTTTTTTGCATCAGCGACTTTTGATGCTTGGCTACAATAACTGCAATTCACAAAGCTATTTTTTTATTACATAGTACTTTGTTTAGCTATCGAATTTGATCACTAAGTAATAATTTATTTTCATATGAACAACTAATAAATCCTATTTCCTGACTGTTTCTTAAACTACCTACGTAATACAATGTAGATAATAAAATTTGAGCTGAAATATGGTAGTTAATGAACTTTTACTTACTTAACTTGTTAATTTTAATAATGTATGTAATATAATGGATGTCCATTAATACTTCTAAAAAAAAACGGGTTGCACCCCGGGAGTGCCGGCAGAAGTGAAAACTTGAGCATGCGGAACAAACAGCGATGTTGATAAACTACGTTGAACGAAACGCGTAAGCGCCAAAAATTTCATGGCCCTTACAACGTTTTGGTGCGAGAAAATAATGCCCTATTAACGATCTAGCGCTTCATGTTTTAATTGTTTAATTAGAGGTAACTAATGTTTTAGCACTGCAGCGAACTTAAGTTTTAATTCTCACCAAAATCGTACATTCAGGGTCATGTGTCCTGACGCGAGTTTAACATCAACGCCACTAAAGAAGTTTTCACTTCAAAAATCCTGTGGACTGTTTAAAAACTTTTCAGTGCCTCATCACATTTTAAATTTACTCTCTTAAAAAAACCAAATTCTCAAAACTATCAAATAGGTCAAGCTCCCTTGTGTTGATGTTGGGAGATGACAGAGTTTCCAGTCGTAGTTTTGAGACAAACCATTGTGCAGGCTTTGGAGGAACATTGTTGTGAAGAAGTGGAGTAGATTATTTGGCAAGTCTCAGTCGTTAGGCAGTGAGCTTGTCCAAAAACCTTAGCAATTCTTCACAATAAATAATGCTGACATAGGTCTATCATACACATACATATATTTGAGCTTGGCATATGGTTTGGCTGTCTCCACAGTGTCCAACTAGTTCAATAGACCTTTGCTATTTATAGTTATACAGGATCAACAATGCATCACAAGTGACAGTCTAATTCATAATCCTTGCTATTGAGTGTATTTACAAGTTAAGGCAACTTTGATGCGATTTTGTGAGTTCTATTCAGTGAGTTCATAGATTTCGGATTCCACATTCGGGTCCTTTTGGACACTATTTTTCCAATTTGATCCAAAAAGGATCCGTATCCATTTGCCACTTAACATTGAAGGTTGCTGCTAATTCCAATGTGGTTTGACAAATCATCGTTGACGATTTTCGACTCTGTCGGCAACAAGACTCATTGATAAGATCAAAATTTTCGGAATGGAAGCAATCAATCCAAATTTTTGATATTCCATTCCATCTGTGCTGCGTTGGTTTGTTTCAATCATACTTTGTTCTGAATTTACCAGAGGATTGAGATAATGTGCATTTAGACGCTGGGTAATATCATACTTGACAAGGTAGTAATTATCATGCTTTGTTAAATTTAAGATTGAACAAGGAGATGGATTGCCGTCGAGTGTCTGCCGAAATTGTGAAGAAAAAGCTGCGTCTGCATTTGAATTCAAGAAAAAAACACAGGAAGTAGATGTTACATTGCGGGATTTATGTAACAGGGATGCGAAAGAAGTGAAAGATTACAAGTACCAAGTTAGTTCTCCATGCAATAACAGTTTTAGTGAGATAGTTATTTAATCCCTATTATGACCTGTTCCCCTGATAAATTATACAACGCGCTAAATAAGTACATATTAGAGATGCGCCGAGTATTCAGTTATTACCTCTGCATACTCTGCTCATTTTATAGTATTCATGCTTGGCCGAGTAACTCGTTTAAATGCCGAGTATTCAGTTAATGTAGTTTATGATTAAAATATTGTTTTCCCATTAGGGATTCAAAAAAAGCCTATTTAATTAAAGTAAGTAATATTTAATTATTTGAATCACATAAACAAGAAATAAGAATACATTATAAAATGGTATGAATTTTATAAATTGATATTGGAAATTTAACAGAAGCAAGTTAATTTTAATGTTATACAACTAGATTGGCAAACAAGAATACGGGCCGCATTAGATGGTAAGCGGTCACCACAGCCTATTGACGCTCGCAGCACCACAGGGATGTTACTCGCGCGTTGCCAATCTTGTGACCGAACTTGTTTCGTCACAGTACCCAGTAATTTCTCTGCCATATCTCACCCTTCAAACCGGAACACAGCTATATAAATATAGCTGCTTGGCGGTAGAAATAGGGAGACAGAGGTACTCACGCAGACGACTTTTGTACAAAGTCCCTCTGGTGAAATATAGAAAAACTGTGCACTCTGGTTTTTGGCTTTGGAGCTCGTCTCAATAGAAGCTAGGGCTCCTAGATATCGCTGTTTGCACTACCTAAACTGAACCAAGTACTTGTGTATGCTGCGCATCTCTAGTACATATAGTTGTTATAGATGTATAAATAAAAAAAATTCACAATCATCTAATAAAGATTGCAATGTTGTTATTATTTATTTTTTCGTTCTTAGGATGAGGATTGTGTCAAAACTGAGGAGTTTCTTGGTGATGATCACAACTACATGGAGTTTGGATTGGAGGATTTAAATGATATTGGTATGTTCTATCCTCATCAATAATATTTTCTACATTATATTCGCATATTACATTACTTAATCGGTTGTGGAAGTTTTAGAGTCTATACAACAGATGAGCAGCGTTTACCGGTTAGCGACCGCGCAACTGCGCTCTAACCTCTGTATTCTGACTGCAAGCTAGCTGTACATATAATAATGGTTTCCAACATTTGATTTGACTACAATAGAAATGCATCCAAGTGGCACATTAGCTTCCATGTTTGTTCTCAGTGATTGCGCCGTCCACTTGCAGTCGTTGTGAAATCGGCATGCTCTTCTAATTACCACACTTTGACTGCAAGATAGCTGGTCATACTTGCTGGTCAGAGGTTATATGCATTGATCACTAATATAATACTAGATATACAATCGCTATGAAAATATAAGCTAATTATTGTCCGCAATCGGCATATGACATACACATGTTTATATTTTGTAGTATATTGCTTTTTATTACGTGTCAATGTGTAACGTTTATCCTAATGTTTCAATAATATGACTTAAAAAAAAGGCTATTCGATCAATGAAAGCAATTGAAAGAATCTTTCATTGCATGCATTGTAAATTGAACCTTACGCATTTGTATTATGATTTTTAAAGAATTGGATTGTTTTATGTCACTTTCATTAGCGTCAATGATATGACAAGAACAAACATATTTGGAAGGTAAAATAAACAGAGACACGAATGGTGTATCTGTCATAAAATTTTATAACATTTTTGAACAGGGAAGGCTTAGATCCGTACTTTTGTACAAACTACTCGTACAATTAAACTTTCCTTATTAGTACGAGTAATTTTTTTTTTAACTTTCCTTAATAAAGAAAGTTGAATAAAGTTGCATAGTTAAATATGCTTGATGGATCCAATTTTGCTAGTAATATTTGATTATCTTCCTGATGTTCGACTGAGCTTAAACTTGTGCACATTTGTAAGTCGCATGACAATGCAATAATATTAGTCAATTCCAAAACTTCCTACTCCTACAAATTTCTTCATATTAAATTCGTTGTGAGTTCCAAGGCAGCTGTAGTTTAACCCCCGGGACATCAATGATAGGAATGAGTGGTGGGCCTGTCCCGTAATGCAATACTATAATATCTGCGGCCTTATTCACATTACCTCGGAAAACTATATTCAACACTGATTTTTGAGTGGAAACTTTTCGATTCAGGTTCGAATATGGTGTTCCGGGGCAATTCGAATATTATACAGTTTTTCTCTCACAAGAGTACTACTCAAAGTTACATAGTAGCGTCATGGCAGTCTCTTGATGCCCTTCGCTGTAGTATAGGTACTTATCACTTACTCCTTGCGTTGCGGTCTAAAGATTTTTTCGTGTCTTTGACGTGCTATCACAGAAATCCATTTTCCATACTTTACAGGATCTCGAGAAAAACTGTGCGCATCAGTATAATTTCTTTTATTATTGTATGTATTGTAATATTACTTATTAAAAAGAAAGGGGTTACTAAAACGGAATAAAAAATTTATTAAAGATTAATATTTACAATAAAATATTATAAAAAAAACGGAATCTAAAGTTCGGCTAGTTTTGTCTTTGAGGACTCACGTTGGTTCGATCTAATCAAAGTTCACTGTTCACTCGTCGGCATCACCCGGTCACGGTCCGGATGGAAATGTAGACAGGTCGCCGGCTCTTAGTAGGCCGCAGACTGTAGAAGAGCTCGCCAGCGAACCTTAGCCAGCGAGCAGGTCCGCGAGGAGTTCACGTGCGTCGAAGATCACAAGGCGCAATAGAAAGCAGGAGTCGGTGGGGGCCGCCTTGCGGTCCAATACCACAGCGGTCAAAAGGTGCCGCCGCCGAAGTACAACGTGTAGCCTTTTGTTGAAAGGTTGAATTAAAGTATTACATTGTGGTGGATCGCTAAGTACAAAGACAATATAAAGGCTATATACATATATATATTATAGTATATCATCACACCAGGCCCCTTGCGGGGTAGGCAGTGAGAACTGACCGCCATAAGACGCGCTCCTTACACATTCCACTCGCATCTTTAACATTCATTCATTCATTATTGTAATCAGGTACGAATGCAGTATTATGACTGACTGATGTTCATTAAGCGTCTTTTCGTGTAAATTTCCCGCTTTTTAAATGATTTTCATTACTATTTGAATTAAACGTATGTACAATTAATCGGTATTATTATTATTATATTCAGTTAGGTAAGTCCAACTTGCTTGCAACCAAAAGACCAAAAGGTCAACAGACGGATCCAACTCGGTTGGGCAGCGTTAGGGAAACTTCGACACATATTCTCGTCCAAAATACCTCAACGCTTGAAGAGTGGGGTCTTCGAACAGTGTGTGTTGCCAGTGATGACATACGGAACTGAGACGGGGCCCTTCACTGCGAGCCGTGTGGGGAAGCTCAAGGTCGCTCAGCGTGCTATGGAAAGAGCTATGTTCGGGGTTTCTCTGCGTGATAGAATCAGAAATAAAAATATCCGCAGTAGAACTAAGTTAACCGACATATATATTTTTTTATACTACGTCGGGAGGCATACCATCATACGGCCCACTTGATGTAAAGTGGGTACCGTAGCTTATTAACACTTGCGATATATTAATTATCACTCGCGCGACGCCTCGTCTGCTGCTTACACAGGAACGCCTTGGGAGCTTACTGGTGACCTCACTCGCACGCAGGAACACAACAACCCTCTAAGGAGTTGTTATTTGGCTGCGATTTTCTGTGAGGTGGAGGTACTTCTCCAGACGGGCTGCTTTAATGCGCCCTACCTCTCTTAAAATATCCAGACCAAGACAAACAGACATGTTCATGCACACAAATGTTTGCCTTGTGTGGGAATCGAACCCACGAGCCTTGGTGTCAAAGTCGCGTCATTCACTACTGAGCCACCGAGCTCGTCGAATACACAAATAGACAGACATAGCCCACAGGATAAGCAAATTGAAGTGGCGGTGGACCGGCCATATAATTCGTAGAACCGAAAACCGCTGGGGAAGAAAGTTTCTCGAATGACGTCCCCGTACTGCGGTGTGGTGTCCCCGTACGCAGTGTGGGACGATCCCCACTAGATGGAGCGACGTCCTCAAGACGTTTGCAGGGAGTCGACTGTTGCAGGTGGCATAGGATCTAGGCGAGTGGCACTAGAGGGAAGGCCTATGCTCAGCAGTGGACGAATACAGGCTGACATGATGATGATGCATCGGTATTATATTAAATGGTATTAATTACTTATAGCATATGATTTCGACAGTTTTAAGGGAACACCGTGGTATGTTTACATTTTGGGCGTCCGAATGTTTCTAATTTCAAAAGAGAACCCAATTACGATTTGCGTCCTCTTTTGATGCGGACGTTTTTTGGACGCTGTTTGTGTATCTAGTTTTATATTAGTGATCGATTTTTAGATGTAGTGGGAAAATTATCGTAATTCAATCGTGAATGATTTCGATCTATTAATGGCGACTGTCTATACGAACGTGCCTTTAAAATATTTCAACACGTAAGTAAGCAAGTAATCTTTATACATTTCTCCCATGGTCTTTTATAATAGGTTGTTGCGGCCATTGATTTCTGTTAAATTGTTTTTAAACAGAATATTAGAAATATAAGATGTGATTTGTAAATTTTTGAGCTTCCCAAAAGCTAATAGTCTGACACCGAGGTGATTTATTTCAAACTACCATGATTACCGGTGTGTTATCAGGAGCATTAAGACCGGCGATTGAGCATGAAAACCTAAAAATGATTTTTTTGTTCTGTCAGGAGGCATGCAGCATACGCCCCGCTCGATGTAAAATGGTTACCGTAACTTAGCATAACTCCTCACTGCGGCGACTCCTTTGGAACTTACTGGTAACCCTACTCACTCAGAAATACAACGACTTCTTCGCGCGCTTTTGACGAGTGACATTGTTCTTATATTTGAAATTTTTACAATTCAGTGTAAAGTTAGTTTTATGTGACAATTTCGATAGTGTTTTGTAACATAAGTGCTAGTGCAATTATACAACAATGAAAAAACTCAAATATAACACGTTTATGCACTTTTTGGAAGACGTGAATAAGTTCATAAAGAAAACCTTGTAAAATTCCTATCGTTTTACGGGTGGTATTTAAACTGGGTTGATTGGGTCGAAGTACCCTTCCCAAGTATTTTTTGAGCACAGTTCCTGATGCTGGAACATAGAATTAAGATTTTCAAATGGTTCTAAACTGATGACGTGGCTGTATGGGCTAGATCCCTTTGCCTTTCCCCTCGGGGATAAAAAGAACCAACAGAAATACAACAACCCTCTAGCGAGTTATGAGGTTAAGGTTTTTTGTGAGGTCGTGGTACGTCTCCAATCGGCCTGGTATTGATGCGCTCTACTTGTCTTATAATTTCAATATGAACACTACTTGCTATGTATTATAGTTACATGATATTTTGTAAATGTTGTGTTTATGTTCTACTTTCAGATATGATAAAAAATGAATGCGACCAATATAATCAACAACCTCAGTGCAAGAATTGCACAGCAGTTTTTACCTCATATGAAGAATTACAGGATCACTTAAGGATGAAATGTTTTAAAGGTAAGTGCCGCAAAAGAGTAAAGCTTCTCAGTGCAGCTAAAAAAATAATTAAAAATTAAGCTACCTACGGTATGATGCACAGCAGTCATCATGCGTATGGAAGCTACAATACCGGAGAATCACTCACGCTGTGGCAGCCCTAGCTTTGCTTTGCCTAAATCGACACTATCGCCAATATAACACCGTCACCAGCTGTCTTGTGATATTGGTCACTCGTAGTAACACACGAACTTATGTCGCTGGCAGTCTCGTGGAAAGTGAAGGATCTGCTCAGTCTGCTACCTTCTTATTAAAAATACTAGTAAATAACAGCAAGCTGTGTAGGCAGAGCTGATATTTTTTAAATTTAAAAAATATTTAAATTTTTTATTTTTAATTTTTTAATTTTTTAAAAATATATGGAACCCTGTACGACATTTAGCGACGAGTGCTGTTACTTTTTCTGTTGATGGGAGTGCAGTGCAGACTCTGCACTGCAGAGTGGCCGGCCATACGTTTTCCCATATGTTTTTTTTTCTAATTGGAACGATTTTGGACCGTTCTTCCTCACCAACGAACATTTAAATTTCAAATTAAAGGATACAAAACTACAATATGTTAGCTATTAGTGTGTCGATTTTGGAGTTTCTCACTATTACCGTCTAAACGCTAGCTGGATGACATCAGTCTACCCCAAACGGCAATTTTGAGGGTAATGTGGCTCCGCTGGCTATCGCAGCTCTGCCAAACATTCATCAAACTCATCGATAGATGATAGATATCGATGGATAGAAGTAAATGGCCCTCGGGCGGCTTAAAAACACTGGCCTCCGCCAATCCGCATTTGAGCGACGTGGTTGAGTATGCTAAACCCTTTCGGTTGATGGGAGTCCCGTAACCCTGCAGTGGGATGAGTGAGGGTTGATAGGGAACAAAATCCGTCCTTGTTTTTTTAATTAATAACATACCTACGAAAATAACCCCTATTTCAGTTGAACTCGACGACTCTAGTGGTGGGAGTTACTGTCCTCTATGTGGTAATAACTATTATGACGCTGCTAGTCTAACTGAACACATGAGAAACAGTCATTCAGAATTGATGGGGCCAAAGAAAAAAGGAAGACCGAGAAAAATACTAACAAGTGTGAGTTTCAGCATAATTTTAATCAAATCGTCTTATTATTTATGTAACCTTTGTTTTATTGGTAAGCAGGTACCGTATTTTATAGATCTCCTCTTGCGGCTTCGGGATGACACGGAATAAGTCTCGTCCCGCCCTCTTCGTAGACTTTCAAAATAATCAATTATGCAATGTAAAAACGAATTAAGAGCATATTTAATTCACTTGTCGCGATTTACATAGGGATTCAATACCCGTATGAAAATAATCGTAGACAAGTCGAATGTAACGAAAATGGGTTTAATCAGTACGTTCATATTAGATTTCATTCCGCATCTGGTGGGATGCGGAGGTTGAATCCGCCGTACCTCATCTCCTTTCAATGTTTTATACCTTGTTGCGCATCCACACGCTTCTTTTGCGCTATCCACCGTACTTTTAGAACTTTCCAGCAATCATCCACATTTGAGTCGGAAAGGCTTGCATTCGCAACTCTTTCGCTTACCAGATGTGCATATGTTCTCCTTACACTTTAATCTTGCAATTTTTTGGTCCTTGTACTTTCATGATATCCAAAAGGTATACGCACTCGCCAATGCCTCCACTTCAAAGTCGCACAAACTGGCTTACCACTAGGTAGTGGGACCTCTAAAAGGCTCTTGTATCCATTGTAGTATTTCGGAGACGTCTATCTATTAAAATCAAATCAAGCACACTTTTTTGGTCATTCCGTCTCCATGTATACGTGTGAATATCCTTGTGATGAAGTAAAGTATTCGACACGAGGAGGTTTCGTTCCATACATAAATCTAGAATAGACTTACCTGCTTCGTTCACTCTCTTATCTCCATAGGGACCAAGAACAGCTTCCACACATAATCACTCTTTCATTCCCTTCAGCTAAATCCAGAACAACCCCCACAGACTCTCAAAACGTCTCTAGTTCTTGGGCACACGCTGAGCTTAGGGGAACGTATGCTGCAACCAGAAATACTCGCGTGATACCCAGTTTTATACGAACGTACGGCGGATCGGTGCGCGTCGCCTCCGGGGACGCCCTAACCCGCACCTCGGTGCGCTTTTGGGCGAGAATTGTAATCTAATTTATTGGCAGGAGTCGCGAACGAGCACGTTTATGGAACATGAGCCCCAAATAGATATAGAGGCAACATGATTGCTCTTTGACTGTGGTTTTCTGCTTATATCTTGCAAAATAAACCATAATGTTGATATTCTAAATAGACACTTATTTTTTAGGCAATGATCAAAATGTCTGCGAATGGTTTTCATATAAAGAATATTCCAGACAAGAGATATAATTGTATGTTTTGTAATGAAGAATTTAAAACCAAAGAAGATTTAACCATTCACTTAATGGAACATAAAGGCAAGTATTTTTTACGGTTTCTCGATAGAATTGAGCAGAATAAACATTATTTCATAAATAGAGATATATCAATTTAAAACTATCACATGTTTTACTATACTGCGTCCTATACTATCTCTTTGGATCTATTAGATACGAAACACTTGATTACCTCTTTCTGACTCATTGAAATGATTACATATCAATAGTTAAAGTAGAAGATGGTCAGTGTATAGTAGTGCCCAACATTGACTTCTTTCTATAATGATCCTCGATAAGTTGTATCACTATTATTTATTGCAGAACAAATTCATGGGACAGCTACATAGTTCATATTTTAACTAAAATCATATTTACCTATAAATCGCCTTATAAAGAAATAGACATATCAATATTGTGCACCTCCATATTATCATGCTTATTATTAATTAATGTATGATATTTACTTTTGTAATAATGCAGAATTCATGCCCTCATACATTATACAACATTTTTATATAGGTGCATAATTCTAATTGATTGTTAATGCTATAATTGTCACTAGCAAAGAAATACTTAAACAAATTCAGGGTATACACTAAATCTGGTATTACTCTTAACTGAGTGAGAGAACTACAAGAAAATGATGTTAGCTTGATTATTAACTATATAAATTAATAAACTTTTGTGGACAGTTAGTGATATCGCATAGAGTGAATCTTGCAATGACCAACAAAACACAATGTGTTTCACAAGATTACAGTAAGAAATGTTGTATCCATTGCTAAGCAAAAGTCTATGGCCGCAGTTACTTATTACTTAGTTATCCGTAGTAGTAGTGATCTGCGCTAATTCAAAGAACATTTTCAGATACGAAAATATTATGCTGCCTTTTGTGTAAGAAGTATTACTTGGAGAAAATATTTTTTGATCAGCATATATGCAGTGAAGACAGGGATGATCAAAATAAGGTGCTAATTGTGGGTATCCAGTATTAACGTTTAAGGTTCACGACCGAGGACCGTAACTAGAAACAGAATTGTAACATAAATACGACGCTATGTCACGGTGTTCAGAGGTGCTCCTTAACGCAAAATATATTATTGTATATACATTTAACAGACAAACATTTCTTTATTATTTACAGCCTGGTACGGAGAGTAAAAATCAACTAAATTATTTGGGTGAAACGACTTTACAGGAACTACTGGTTTCAGATAACGAACTTGTATGTAACTTCAAATATTATAATAATACCAATTGCCATAATCGACGCATGATAACTATTAAAACAAGTGATAAAATTTGCATTGCAGAAACATGATTTATTGCTTCAAGTATGTAGACTTTGCAACGCGGTATTTATGTCTGAAGCAGACATTGCTAGCCACAACGATGGCGAACATCCGGAACTATCTCTTCGCTGCAACCTTTGTAACAAGGTAAATATTAGTTTTTGAACCTGGCAATACGTAAGGCTGACTCCATGATTACGCTATTTGCAGGGTGCTAGCTGCTACTGATAATTGAAAAATACCATGAATGTTTAGTACACTCCTGGAAGTACTCCATTATGCAAAGTAATATTATGTATCAATTAATCAAATCAAATATTTTTTATACCACTAAGGTGGCAATCAAGCATACGGGCTGCCTAATGGTAAACAGTCACCATAGCCTATGGACATTTGCAACACCAGGGGCGTCACTCATGCGTTGGCAACCCTTAAAAAAACATTTATTTCCAGGCAAACACGGTAGTATACGTTCCATATACGGACAGATCTTGTGTAACATTGTTCGAGCATGTTGCGCCGACAATTGTCATGCAAAATAAAATGTATTAGAAGTACGAGTAGTTAAAAATATTAATATCACAATGTCAGTGTCGCTTGTAATAAAATTAGTCTAAATTGTACATAAATTAACATTAATCAAATAAATTACAATAAATTGGATGGATATCTTTAAAATATTTTTTTTTTGTAAATTCATTAATGTCATAAATGCGTTTCCTACTAAGTAGCTTATTCAATGCCTTTTGGAAGGTATTCATGGGTGGATCCTTGTAATGCTTCGGTAATATGTTCAATAATTTGATGGGCATATTGTAACTATTTCTTGCGAAGCACATGCCCTTATGATAGGGCCCAACGATTAGGATATCTAGTATTAAAATTATAATTATCATTATCCATCTTATGCAAGCTTCGATTACAGTCCATTTCAAGTTTAACAATGCTAAGTTTTTGTTTATAATTTTCTAGCAGATTTAATGTATCTGAGTTTTCTGTTTTTTTTTTTACTTTGCATTCCTGTCGAAAGTACTGATCGTTATTGATAGTTATGCCAGGCGTTCGTACCTTTTCTGTAATCTCTTCAGATCTTATATTAACAGCCATTTAATTTCCAACATCTTTTTAAATCGGTATATTGTTCTAGCATTTTGCTAAATTGTAATTGTCTATTAAGCAGTTTGTCTAAAATGCATGTTGATTGAGAAGCAGTAAGAAAAAACACGTTGAAGTAATAGGGTATTTGACAGGTTTTAGAAAAATATAGAATAGAATAAGGTTTATTGCAGTAAATGTGGTTGATTACAGGTGATGGATATATAATTTTTGACTCACACATTTAGTCTTAGTAGACATGCAACAGACATGTAAAGTCACTACCTCATAAAATCAGAGTGTAAATTAAATTATAAACATTAATTGATATTGTGCTATTCAGTAGGTACATAATAATCATTCAAATTTCAAACATGTATTACAATTCAATTTCATTAAATAAAAATAAAATAAATAAAAGAAAATAATAATGTGTATAAATGGATATGTCATTCCTTATAATTTTATAGAAACTAATTGCAATGCATTTCACCTATTATAAAGTGTATTGTAATCATTAACATTATCAATATCAAGTCACCAAAGCCTACCTTTTAGTTGCAAATATTCTTGTACACTATAAAAGCATTTGCTAACTAACCATTTCTGTAATTTAATCTTGAATTGACTATTAGATAACAATTTAAACTCTGCAGGTAAATTATTAAATATTCTTATTGCCATCGGATAACAATTTGAACTATATAATGATGTCTTCATCACAAGGAATAGCAGTCTATTTGGATATCTTCTGCTATACTTACATGGAACGTCTCCACGGGCACTAAAAAGACTAGGATACGCCTTTACAATTTGGCAAATTTCGTATATGTATATGCAGGGTAATGTTAGCAAATTGAGTTCTTTGAACAATGGTTTGCAGCTTGTGGTTGGTTCAACATCGAGAATTGCACGAATACATTGCTTTTGAGAAATAAAGGCCCTATTTATTTCAACACAGTTTCCCCGTATCTAAGTCTAGAGGCGACGTATCCATGATATGCTTGAATAGCCATTTTTTCCCTGCTACCTTTGTCAGTCTCTTAAGAGCATAAGAAAACCTAATTCCATGAACAATTATTGTCCAAAACAATTCCCAAAAACGTAACAAAATTTGTTTCTTCAATATTCTGTCCACCGTAACATATTTTAAGATCTTTTTTGTTAGTGTTACGCTTATTATGAAATTGAATATATTTAGGTTTGTTTATATTAACTGTCAGATTATTACATTCAAGCCAACGTATTATGTCATGTACAGTGTTATTGATGTCTTTATTGTCGATTTGCTGATTGTAGCATAATACATTTAAAATTTGAATAATTCTTTGTAAACTTCTCTATTCTCTATGAAAATCACTTTCCAAGTTTAAATAAATAAAATAACCATCTCACACATTGCTGTCTCTCAAGCAGTCACATGATGTCATCCTGCTCCCGTTCGTACTGATAAATGTAAATGACTTAATGGTCACTCCTTCACAGATTTTCGCCTCAATCAAGTCCGCTGGCCGGCACAGAGGTATATGTAAGCAAATAGAACGCAAGCATAGGTGTAACACTTGCGGATTACAGTTTGCATACGAAATATCGCTAAATAAACATATACTGCGATACCACGAGGGGCAGAGCGTCTCCGTTAAGTTCATGGATTTAAAATCAAGGCAGGAAAACGCTGAGTACAAATGTGATAATTGCGGTAAACTGTTTTATAGGTAAGTATACTTCTTCAACGTTGTACTTTACGTCGTTATGTAACTTTTGCTTGCGGCCAACTTTGAATATTTCCAAAATATTTAAATAATTATTATAAAGAGAAGTAATTTATTTTGTATGTAATGGATAATCTGAAAAATACTTTACGATTTTCACATATAGAAAGCTATATTATCACTGAGTAACGTGGGCTATATTTAATTTAAAAAAAAAATAGAGATCCCTTCCTGTATTGTCATAATGTAATTTTAGGTATCAAAAATTTGCCTGCAAAAGTAATTCATTATTTGGTGTGCGGTGCGAAAACTATTGACGATACGTAAAACCATGTACTACATATTGATAGTAATTGACATTACTCACAATAATGTCTACGAGGATTTTTGTCTAACTGAATTATAGTTAAGAGGGGGCATAAAGCTAAGTGGCACCTTCATTTTGTTTTTATTAATAACGCTGAATTTAAGACCAATCCCAAAAAACGCTCAGTAGATTCACTGAAGAATCATATTTTTGTTTTTTTAAACATATCTTGTATGTACCAAAATTTTAATTACTGCTTGTTGTGGCCACTTATAGCAATAATCAAAATTACGACTAATTGCACATAAATAAAAAAAAGGATGTTTCAAAAAATTTTTGGAATTGGTCTTAAATTCAGCGTTATTAATAAAAAAAAAATGAGGGCGCCACTTAGCTTTATGCCCCCTCTTAAGTAAGAATATCTGTTCAAATTAGTCAATAAAAACACGGGTAAAATCTAAAGATGACATTCATAACACGATATTAATCCTTATCCAACTAAATCATATTCGTCTTCCTAGCATTATGCCGTTTATTTCCCTTAACCTTAAGGATTTGGCGAAGATACTGATTTACATGGAGTGACTGCCGTCGGACATCTACAACTCAGAGGGAAAACCGGACCTTCTTAGGTAAACCTTACCTTACTTACCTTACAAGTCTTTCGAAACAGAATTTCTTGAACATGCGGGTTTCCTCACTGTGTTTTCCTTCACCGCCGAGCCGATTGGTACATGGCAGGATACGAACTGAGGTTAGATGGTCAATAGGCCGGTTCTTTATCCGCTAGGCTACCACTGCTCATATTTAAATCATCATCATCAACTTAGTGGTCTATCCGTTTCCTAATCGATTAGGTTTGGCGGGGTCCTATACCTAAATCTAAGAATTTAATGTAGATACTGATTTTTACATGGAGCGACTGCCGTCAGACCTCCACTAGAGGTATAACCAGATCACTCTTACGTAAGGGCACACACTAGATAATTACACATAGGTACATAAATCTGTAAACACGTTAGTTGTAAATGTAAGTATTGGAACCGGGGAACCTGTTGGTGACTAGGGCGGTTCTTAACCACTAGGCTATCACTGTTTTGCTATGTTCAGACATTTCATTATTTAATATAAATGTTTCATGTACAAACTCTGATATGTTGCTCATATTTAAATCATATTCATATTAATTTATAAAGGTAATCTATTCGCGCGAAGTCGGGGCCGGTCGCCAGTATATAAATAGAGACCGATAATTCCGGTTTCTCATTGATGGATATACAGAATAAAAAAAAAAAGTATCAATATTTATCTTTTTTTTGCACTGTTAACTGATACGGGGCAAAAAGTCTCTAACGCTAACGTTGTAGTCCCGTCTGGCGAGGTGAACTTTTTATTGTAATATTTAGAAACATATACGTGGTTCGTGCGCTGAAACTCACAGCGCCACATGCAAAGCTGTATTATTTATTATGAAAGAAGTTATATAACGTAATAAACTGATTCTGTTGGCACGTAATCTATCAATGTAATGAGCAATATCTTTTTCACCCGCTAAAGTCTTAGCTTGGTACACCATGCAACACGGCACTGATGTATTTGTACATGTCTGTTTTTATTGGCTTGTATTTCTATATGTATATATAAAAAAGTATTTAGTAGGCAAAATGAAGAGACAGGTTAGCGAATTGGCATTTTCCCTCAAACGGTAAATAGCTATATCTATCAATTATTTAGTAGGTATACGCATTGAATAAGTTTGGTTTACGATTAGTGACATATAATTATATGTCGGGATGGCGCCTACTTCTAATTGTTTTAATAGGCTATTATATGTTCTGTGAAGATAAATAATCATCTTATATGGCTTGCTTGACTGCCGTGAAAGTCAACAGAAGCAAGCCATATAATATGGAGATGGACTACATACATTTTATAGGTAAAGAATTAATGAAACTAACTTTTATACCAGTAAAGTAGTTTGTTGGGTTGTATGTGATCTACAAGCACATTTAGAAACAAAGACAACTTCCCATGCAGTAATGCATCCTGACAACGAACAAATGATGACGTAAGAGGGCTAAGGCTGATTGACTGAGGATATTCCTCCACCTCCCCTCGATGGAGGACTTGCTCTGATAGCAGCGGGGGTGGCAACGGTGAGCGAGATATATATAAACTATGGTCACCACCTAACCTCAGTCGGGCAGCGTGCTTGTTTGCCTCTCGGCCTCATGTAAATAATAACATTTAGCACACACATCTTATTATATCTTATTTTAGAATGTTATCTTCTTGCCGTTTTATTTTTTATATTTCACTTAAGGTTGTTTTTTCATTTTCAGAAAAGATTTGCTCATTAAACATACTAGAGTTCATTCGGAAAAATACTACGAGTGTGATGTATGTAAAAAGAAATTCAACAGGAGTGATAACCTACGGTTAGTACGCCTTATGATTTAATACAAATCTCGCTCCATATTTAGATATTTAATTATGTTGACTTATTTATGCTGTATTCTTTCGATCGAGAAATTGAACATATCTGGAACAATTAGTACATCACAACCACACCGAACAAACGCCGAGTTTCACAGACAATATATCTATATATTCAACACCCTTCCTATATGACATCTGTGTGTTTGTCTGTCGCTTTTTAACGAATAGTCGAATTTTGACTTCTGATTCGGATTCAGCATAAAAAAGTATATATGTTATTATAGCATAATAGACTAGTTTGTATTTTATATATTACCATCTTCTGTACTTTCCTTATGCATCTATTATATCATATTCTTTGCATCGGAATAAGATAAAAAATTTGACTGGTTGAGAATGCTTACATAGCTTGAAATCCACCATATAACTAATGTTATAAAGACAAAAATTCGATTTTTTTATAAAATCAAACTTAACTAATTTTAATATATTCTATTACATGTATAATGCTGCATTATTAATGAGAAACCTAAGCTATATTTCAATTTGAATAAAAATTGAGTCTCTTCTAAAATTGCATTAATTTAACTCATCATATCAAAACCTTTGCTAAGAAAATTCATTATATGGCGTGCGCTGTTAAAGTAATTGATGATACATAAAAAAAAGATCATCATCAATTCAAAAGATGCCATTCATATCATGATATTTAACCTTATCCAACCAATTAGTTTCGTAAGAAATTGTAGTTATGTTCTATTTGTAAAATACTAATTTATCTTTCTATCTATATACCCGTGCGAAGCCGGAGCGGGTCGCTAGTATATTTATATACAGATATTTACTTGTTATGGTATAAATATATTTTATAGTACAATAATTGTGTAATTTGTACGGAAATATAACTATTTATCTATGCGTAACATTGAATTAGTGGTCACAGTACTGTGTACAGCGTTTAATGTTACAGATCTCGCAATTTACGAAGGCGAGCGGGCTTTACTAGTGGTTGAACATGTTCATACACGGTGTGATAGTGTGCGAGTCTGACGGATCCAATCAGCGAGTAGCGGGCGAGCCGTATCGCTTCACATCACTTGTGTTTATACTTTCACTTACATGATACGTAGTTACCACAAGCAAACCCCGCTCGTCTTTGTGAATTGCAAGATCCATGCATAGGCTAATTTATAGTATAGTCCGACTCTTAATTCGATTCAGTAAATTGACAGCACCAAATGTCAAACCACTATAATTATGGGAATAAGTTGTGTACAAAAATAATTTGGGGTCCCTTTGTCTACATATTTTTCCCCATCGAATGCATCCTGTTTCAGCCTGAACGGTTGGTATTCAGAAAAAATTAATAATCGACCTATTTTTATACCATCCTCTCCGCCTATCCGCCCCGGCTTCGCACGGGTGATGTGATCGCTACCAAACTTCACAGGATCACCTGCTAGGCTAACCTGAAGAATCACTGAAAATTTCATCAAAATCTGCCCAGCCGTTTTTGAGTCCATAGAGGACATACAGACAAACATTCCTTTTTATATATACCATATTGACTGCACTAACGTATATGATCTTTTTGGTACATATATGTAAAAAAGTTCGTAACTTTATAAACCGTATTGGTATTGAAACTTTCGGATTGGGTCTGGGAATCCTTCCCGAGTATTTTTCACCAGAGTTCCTGAAGCTGACGTAGAAAAGAAAAATTTGATACGATTATAAACTTAAGACTAGGGCTGTATGGGCTAAGACCCTTTGCCCTTAACCTCTAGAGTAAAAAGGTCCAAAAAGTAAGTTATGGCGCATATGGACCTGTAACGCCCTATAACGAGGTTTTGTTTTGATATTATTCTGTACCCATATTTCATATGATAGTAAGCAACGTCTGTCTGATGGTAAGTACACACATCAAAAGTGTCTAGGGATCAACATATATTTTTGCAATAACTTTTCTCCTGATTGATAT
Organism: Pyralis farinalis; assembly: GCA_947507595.1. Classification (NCBI taxonomy): domain Eukaryota; kingdom Metazoa; phylum Arthropoda; class Insecta; order Lepidoptera; family Pyralidae; genus Pyralis; species Pyralis farinalis. The sequence continues at coordinate 23,005,622 of OX382265.1, read as the reverse complement.
TAATTAAAATTTTCTTTAAGGATTCATCAAATAAAGTGTTTTCGTTTGTCTACAGTAACGATAAACCAAGTCACCTTTGCATTAATAAAGAAATTTGCCATTTTCATAATAAAGGGATTTTTGACATTTGAACCACTAACATTAAAGTTCGAAAAAAAGACTGAAATAACAGTTTTCTTTAAAATTTTATTGGGTAACTTAAACAATTAATAATCCGTGTTTCTACCGCGAACACTAACAACACAAGAACATCGGTTTGGCATACTCAAAATGAGTTCATCCAAATCACGCTGTGGAATGGCCGCCCATGTTCGTTGCAACAACAAAAAAAGGTCTTCTTGCGACTGGATACCCTCCATATTCGGCAGAGCTCTTCTCTGTAGCATATCCCATGCATGCTCAATCGGGTTCAAGTCTGGCGACTGAGCAGGCCAGGGCATGACATTGATGTTAGCTGCGGCGAGAGTCTGTCTTACAACTCTTGCGGTGTGCGGTCGTGCATTATCATGCATTAACTGAAATAAGGGACCGATTTGCACTTGTAGAGGAACGATGACGTCTGATACAATCGTCTCAGCATAAATTTGAGCGTTGAGGTTGCCTCTGATCCAAATCAACTCAGTTCTTCCGCCGATCCAAATACCCGCCCATACCATGATGGTTCCACCACTATAAGGATGGACTTCCTGGCAGGATTTTAATCGCTGTTGGCGTCCAGGGGTTCTCCAGTGTCGTATACGTCTTGTATCCGGTCTCATACCAAAACGAGACTCATCAGAAAAGCACACGAAACGCCATTGTTCTTCTGCCCAATTTCTGTGTTCAAGAGCCCATTGATATCGAATCCTACGATTGTGCATTGCTATAGGTGGTACCCTTAGCGGTCTTCGGGAATGAAGGTTCACTTCATGCAAGCGGTTTCTGACTGTTTGGTCGCTAATTAAGTTCCCTGAAGAGTGATGAAGCGTCACGGCTAACATCATGGCGGTTATTGTTGGAGCTCTTCGAGTTGTGATTTGAATGTATCGGTCTTGTCTCCGTGTGGTGCAGCGATACCGTCCTCCATGGCGCTCAGCCACGGTACCAGTGCTTCGGTAACGTGTCCAAAGTCGACTGATAACACTCTGACTTGTATTCAGAGCTAAAGCCACAGTACGTTGCCGGGAACCAGCTTCTATCATTCCCACGGCTCTGAGCATTTCTTCCCTGCTTAAATGACGTCGCCGCTCCATAATAACGTTGGTTTTAATCAGTAGTAGGGAAACAGTAGCACTAATAATGTCTTCAATGCGTTGTATGTTTTTATAGGGAAAATATTGACAGCTGATTTTCATCTTTTACTCGAATTTGATTGACAGTTCCTGTTTCAAATTATGAAATGCACCAAAAAGGATCCATATAAATTTATAAAATCATAAATTTATTACAAAGCCACATCTCAATCTCAAGAAATCCGCATAAAAATGCTTGATCCCTAGACACTTTTGATGTGTGTAGTTGCCGTAGCATATGAACACTTGCAACATTAGGGGTGTACCTCGTGTGTAGCCGTCAGTAAAAACCTCTTCACGCTTTTTGTAAAGTACCTCAATTTAAGAGTTCTCGGTAGAAACCTTTGAGCAATATGCGATGAAGTGAAAATAAATTCCCAGTGCCTTGCGAGCGGTGCGATTATAAAACGACGCTGTTGCCAGAATATCGAACAACTCCTTGCAACACAACTCATTTTACCATTGGTAGAACACACTAAGGGAGGCAAAGTCGCTCCTTACTTAATGCTTAGCTATCATCGACAATTCTTACAGCTCGTTTTTACACCGAAACACAAGGTCCTATTATATATTTTTATTTCTTCACTCATGGACACGGGTGAACAGTATATAATATATGTTGTATTCAAACAACTATACTTAGGACATTGCATACTGTTACGTGTCCCATATTTTTAAATAGGAGGATATTTGCTTACTCGACAAAGTGATTGATGACATTACAGAGAGTTTTATTATTAGAGTCAGAGATTCAGATAAATAAAAATATTTGGATAGGATGAATTGTTTCGAATAAACCTCACTATCGAAAATTAAATATTATTAAATTGTGAACTCATTCATTCATTTGTCCACGTCACTACCTTTTTTCCGCTCGAAAGTACTAACACAGCAAATGTCATTTTAGTGAATAATAAATTTTAGATGTAATTTAGTTTTATTATGTATTTATTTAATTTTAGTTAAGTAATTATCTGTTATTACGTTAATTTATGGTTTGTATAACGTGCCATGTCTATGCAAATAAAAACCATTCATTTAGTGTTGCATATTCTGTTATTACCCTGGACGGTATATTTTCATTCTATTAGTGAATCGAATTAAAAGTCGGACTATAGATTTTGTACCACTCGCGTCACAAATATATACGGTCTACTTGGTACAACGCCGCCCCAACAGTCAATAAATGCTTGTAACTTAGAGCAAGAACACAATGGCGTAGCATGATTTTTTTGGAGTAAGCGATATACACATCGCTGTGCCTCACCCCTGTTTTTCCACTATCTTCTTTACAAATCAGTTGGGTGCATTCGCGGCAGTTTAGCTGGTCTTAAAAATTTATAAATGCGTATCTCCGAAACATGTTGTATATATAAATGATATGCTCCTTTATCCACAGTTCACATAAAAGGACACACGAGCCTCGTGAAAAAACAAAGGTCAATACTTGCCTCTGCCTTTACTGTGGACGCAGTTTTAACAACTCTTCTAATCTTATTGTTCACATGCGTCGGCACACTGGAGAAAAGCCATATAAGTGTGACTTTTGTGGCAAGGGTATGTACGTATATTGTAAGGAAGTTGCTTCTTTAGAGCCCCTTCAGCTCCATATTACATCCTGTGGTCACCGTACAGAAAGAATGAACTTCATTATTACACATGCCTCTACTGACCGCACGGTCATATTGAACCGAATCGAAATGAGATGAAATGATAATTTTCTGTAAGGTTCCTTTACTCTGTGACTATTTAAGATATCTTACAATTTGTTTCTCAAAATCCATATGTCTACATCTTCTCCATAAGGCTGGGCGTACACGGACTGCTCGAGCAGTTTGCAACCGCGCGACATACACGTACGAGCGGTCGCTGCTAACTGCTGAAGCAGTTGACTTTCTACCCCAGTTGAGTCATGGATTATGACGAGGAAGCACTGCTTTTGCTGCTTCTGCTCAAGCGGAGAAAACGGCGGCGACGACGTCAAAAGAGAATGAAAGAGACAGAAACAGACGCCGCGGGGCCAAGAAGAGGGGGGGACGTCGAAGGCGGCGCTAGAGCAGTCAACAGCTCGAGCAGTCGGTGTATGCCTCGCAACCGCTCGCGAGCGGTCGACAACACGATGGTATTTCGTCGTGCGGTTGACGGCTTGAAGCGGTCGCGACTGCTCGAGCAGTCGTGTGTATGGCAGTGAATAGAAGATCACAGTTCACTGTGCAGTCGCAGCTTGAAGCGGTCGGTCTAAACTGCTTCAAGCAGTCCGTGTACGCCCAGCCTAAGGAGCGGTAAATTTAACAGACACGCTTCGGATATCATAAATACATATATATTTCATCCGATACCCTATGTATTTTCTAGACTATTAAGCCCGTTCTGCACTGTTAGGCCTCGACCTCGGCGGGGCCGAACCGATAGAATTTTGTCCGTGCGTTATCATACTCGTTGTTAGTGCAGCACTTTTCATGAACTTACGTTACCATTACCGTGCCACAATATTTGCTTTTACTATAAGATGAATATCGTCATAATATGTCGTTTGCATAAGTTTTGTGGCGATGTTAACCATATTTTTCACAAAGAAGGGTGGTTCCGCTATTTATTTGGATGAAATCAAGAAATTTTGTGCCCTCCGTTATAAGTATTATTTCAGTAAGAATTCACTTTAATGTTTCATTTATTCACTCGATTTTTAGATGAATTGTTCATCTAAAAATCGAGTTTAATGTTATTGTTGGCAACAAAATTGCGTTAACAAAAGTACGCTTTGTAAAAGTTAATAACTTTCACACGGTCTCACAAAAGATTTTGAATTGCGCAGTACTTAATACCTATATAATATTGACAAATCGATACTTAATGGAGTTATGCATCTTCTAAACTTTAACTAATGTATTAGTAACGTATTATTAAAATACGAGAGATAACTGTTTATAATTTCTTGTCCGCGTAGTACCTACGTCTGCATAACCTTACTATCACTTCATACAATGTTAACTGTAAAAATAACCCACCTTAACATCAGGTCTGAAGAGCTGCAACTCGCGCAGGTATGCCTTCGCTAGTATCCTATGGCAATCTGAACCTCAACTTTTCTCCTTGTTTATTTGCTGTCAATGCTGTTGTTTGTTAGGGGTGAATCCGCGTGGGCGAACTGTGCCGTATGCCTGTCTCGCAACATGCGCGCGCGTACGCTGCGAGACAATGCCACTTCATGCCACGCAACTGTGCAGGGTGAACAGGAATATGAGAGTAAAATTCATCAACGTGAGATGCGACTATTGTAAATTGCAGACGATGACTATACTCTTGACAATCTAGCACAACCTAAAATGCAACTTAAAGAGTTGCCCAATGCAACCATGGGCACACCATAGGAGCACCGATTTTGTGGAATCTGCTACTGGACCCTCTCCTGAAGCAACTTGACCTTGCGGGGGTGTACCCTCAGCCCTTCGTCGATGACGTCGTACTGATGTTCGACGGCAACACTGCGCTGGACATAGAGCGACAGACTAATACCGCTCTCGAGCATGTGAGGGCGTGGGGTGTCAAAAACAGTTTGAAGTTTGCGCCGCAAAAGACCAGCGCTATGCTGATCACGCGTAAACTTCGATATGACACCCCGCGGCTTACCATGAGCGGGATAGACATTGGCATGTCTTGGCAGATCAAACTGCTGGGGTTGACGATTGACTGTGGCTATTGTCTGTAAAAGGGCAATAGCCATATACAGGCGCCTTGCGCGTACGCCCCGCGTCAGTTGGGGACTCAACCCTGAAGTAGTGAAGATCATATATTCAGCCGTAGTGGAGCCTACGATAATGTACGCTGTCGCCGCATTGGCTCCAGCGGTCAATAAGGTGGGCATCCAGAAACAGCTCAACAGCGTACACGGGGCTTCGCGGAGAAGATCTGCAGAGTCTACCGCACGGTCTCCCTGAACTCCGCTCTGCTGCTGGCTGAGGTGCTGCCTCTTGACCTCAGAGTGCGCGAGGTTGCCTCTTTATACGAGGCCAAGATGGGGCTACCCCATCCGCTGCTCGGGGACAGGGAGATCGAGCGGATGGCCTCGAAGATCGAGGCCCCGCATCCCGCGGAGCTAGATACCTTAGAGTTCGGCAGCCTGTTGGACGAGGAACAATGCAGGGCACACTCCAACTTCGCCCTGCGAATATTCACGGACGGCAGCAAGACTGGGGGCCGGGTTGGCGCCGCTGTATCCATATGGAACGGCGACGCTGAAATCAAGGCCGTCAAGTTTGCTTTGTCGTCCTACTGTACCGTCTACCAGGCGGAACTCCTCGCTATCTGCACGGCGGCCAAGTACGCTTTGAGCTGCGATGAACCCAGCATTGCCATCTTCAGCGACTCCATGGTGGCGCTCCAGGCGGTGGCGAACGTCGAGTCCCACCATCCCCTGGCGGTGCATACACGGGACGCTCTTAAACTGTGCAAAAGCCAGGGTAAGAGCGTCTCGTTGTTTTGGATTAAGGTACACGCGGGGTTGGAGGAAAACGAACGTGCCGATGAACTCGCCAGCAGCGCCGCACTGGGGTTCCGGAGGAGGCCAGATTACGCTGCACTGTGTCATTCGTCAAGGGTATGATCCGCAAGGGGATCATTGTCAAATGGGACAGGAGGTACAAATCGGGAACAACAGCTTCGACAACGAAGCTGTTCTTCCCGAGTGCGGCAGCGGCGTACGGTATCGTGGGCAAAATGGTGCCGTCGAGCATCAGTACGCAGGTCCTCTCGGGGAATGGTGGGTTCTTCGCATACTTGCATAGATTCAATTGCGCGGATGACCCATCGTGCTTCTGCGAGCCCGGCGTAGACCAGACAGTGCAGCACATATTGTTTCGGTGTCCCGCATTCTCCAAACAGAGGTACGATTTGGAGCAGGAGTTGGGAAAGCGGGTCACCGATAAAACAGTCTCCGAATACTGGTGGGGAAAACAAGATCGAAACTTTTAAAATACTGCGTCAGTCTAGCCATGGCAGTCATAGATCGTAATAAGCAGAGCAGCTGCACCTAGGACTAATGCTGTATACCTCGGCTATACTCTGTATAGCCGACGGGATCGCGGTGGCTAGGTGGAGCTGCGAAGCTCGCTGTAGACCGTGGCTTGACTGACGTAGCATATGGAGCGAAATTTTGAATAGCTATAATCGTTTCACCAATATCAAAATAGGCCAAATCAAAAACATTTTGAAAATATAACTGATAGATGAATGGAGGAATGAATTGCGGAAAGGAAGAGAGTACGATGAATGAATGTGTATATTTACAATTGAATATTTTAAAAATTAGTGTAATATATAAAAAAAAAAAGCCATAGGCATGATTCTTGCTCTATATAGGCACTCCTTTTATCCAATGCCACGCTAATAAGAATAGAGTGGCAGATGGAACTCGAAATTTAAATTTCTATATGATTTAGGTTCTCTTCATATTTCAGGATTTCCTCGATCTTCAGATCTTCAGTGTCATAGGAGATCTCACACAGGTGAAAAACCATGTATATGTGGAGTATGTGGAAAAGGTATGTTCAAGTTGATAATAGATTCTTCCGAATATCTTTAAAAGTGACCGATAATCCACTACTGACGCCCATGGTGTTGCAAGTGTCCATAGGCTATCGTAACTACTTAAGATCAAGCAGGCCGTAGGCGTGTTAGTGGTTTAAAACTACATCAACCCACACTTACTCCATTATCTTAAGGGGTTTATAGGGACCGCAACGACATTGCTCTACTGTGACTTAGCAAAAGTCATTGTACAGAACACCGTAGCCAAATATTTACCTTGAATCCTTCAAGTCTGAAATGATTAAAATTAAACGGGGGAACGTTACATTGACTCACTGACAAACAAGATATACTTATTTTTTTTCCTCTAATTCATACATATCTTTGCAGTATCAAATATTCGACTTAAATGGTGGCGCAGTTTTATTAACGCTGCTTCGACACCAGAATTTGTGGGTTCGATTCTCACACATGACAATCTGTTTATATATGAACAAGTATGTTTGTCTTGGACTGGATGTTTTTAAGACAGATAGGGCGCATCAAAATAGCCCGTCTAGACTTCTGGGTGGTGGAAGTACGTCCACCTTACAGAAAACAGCAGCCAAACTACAACTCTTTGGAGGGTTGGTAAGTCCCTGTGAGTCAGTGAAGTTACTAGTAAGATTCTGAGGAGTTGCTGTTTTAGCAGCAGAGGTGGCATCACGTGATCGATGCTTAATGTATTGCAAGCGTTCATAGGCTACGGTAACCAATTAACATCCGGTGTGTTTACGCTGTGATGATCGAGCCAGAACAATTAGTATCGGGCCATAGTGAGCCGTGTGCTCATTTGCCTTCAGATATTTTATATAAAAGAATGATTACATAATCGTTTATTTTATCTATTCATTGCAGGTTTCTCTCGTAGCAATAAATTGTCGCGCCATATGCGCGTGCATACAGGAATCAAGCCGTACAAATGTACGTACTGCGACAAGGCCTTCTCGCAGAGCAACGACTTGACGTTACACATAAGACGACATACTGGCGACAAACCGTACATTTGCGAGATCTGCGGAGACAGATTCATACAGGTGTCTTATAATATTTTATATTTTAAACAATAATTGGTCACTTAGACAAAGTATATTGTTCTCCCATTCGCTCGGAAAGTGTATATTGTTTTTAAGAAAGCATACAACCTTCCGTACCCTGTGCAATACTAGAAATTGCTAGACAGTTTCATTTCGTCAAATTAATTGTTCTTGCTAGCGAGGATATTTATTGGTCGAATAGTCACAAACAAGTTCGATTATTAGAAATGTCTATAAAATTGTAGATGCATTTTTTTATACCATAAGCGGCAGCAAGCGTAGGACTTTCTTGACGATAAACAGTAGTTTATGGACACTTGCAACACAATGTGTATTAGTGCTCAATTATTTATTTTAAATGAATCGGTTAAAATTTGAAAAAGTAAAATATGACTTCCACATTTACGATCCCGAGTTGTGTTATTAATTTTTTTTATTATATGTATATCCTAATTGGAAATTATTCCAATATTGGCGTATCTACGGATTAGGATTTCAATAGTGTATAAGGTACAGTAATGTTACTATGTTACTAAGGCATAGTAATATTACACGAGCCCCTTGTGACAGCCAAAAAACGTCGTAACCGAGCTTTGGTCTGCAGTATTCGTACATTTTATATGAACTTGCCGTGGTCGTGACTTGCCTGTGGTCCCCCAGTCTAGTCGCACTTGGGGGACCACGAATAAAAATATTTGCCTGTGGAACGCCTGCATATAACAATTTTGTAATTAAATATATTTTTTTTATTGCCCGTGACCCCATGTCTGGGACATTTCAATCAATGGCATAAAAAATAGTGACACGTACTAGCATGGAACTTATTATTTCCATACTTACTAGAGTGTTAACTATTACACTCTAGTGAGTATAGTGTTAAGATCAATCACCATTTAATCTATTTTCTGTGACATTAACTTATTCTCTTTATCATAGGGCATCCGTCACATAATGCATTGTGCATAGAGATTGTATTTGCATTTATATATATGGCGATTAGCGGGAGTACCACGGCCCAAATCACTTGTCCATGGTACCCCTTTGCACCCTTTCGGGGACTCACGGGCTAATACTTTTGCCCGTGGTCCCCCCGTGTGTCCCCGTGCCCCATGGGCAAGCAACGGAACTTACGGCAACAACTCACAAATTAGGTCCCAATAGTGTTAGATATTTGATAAACCGTGATGCACGTAGTTGAGCTTCACTTGACTAACCATCTCTTTGAGGTTTTTAAATGCCTTATTTGTCATATTGCTGTCTCTGACTTTGCCAAGAGGGGAAGTCAATTCCAAAACTTCCTACTCCTACAAATTTCTTCTGATTAAATTCGTTGTGATTTCCAAGGCAGCTGTAGTTTAACCCTCGAGACTGCAATGAACTTCACTGTTCATTGCCTTTTTTGGTGGTCGCCGCTGTTAATTCTGGCTAAACAGGAGACATAGTGGTTGTCGTTACAGGTTACGAGTCGCCGCTATTCGCTTCCAGCGCCCGTATAAAACGCTAGCACGTTCCAGTCGCCCACACTAATAAGACATTATGGTTTTGACAAGTTTGGTGGCGCAGTGGTGAAACGCGTTGTAACATTACTTTGACACCAACGCCTCGTGGGTTCACAGATTAAACATTTGTGTGCATGAACATGACTGTTTGTCTTGACCTGGGGGTTTTTTAAGAGAAATAGAGCGCATCAAAGCAACCCGTCTTGTAAAGTACCTCCACCTTACAGAAAACCGCAACCTACTAACAATTCCCCAGAGGGTTGTTGTGTTTCTGTGTGTGAGCGAGGTCACCATTAAAGTATTCTCTATTATCATTGTGCAAGCGTTCATAGGCTACGGTAACCGCTTTACATCAGGTGGGCCATACGCTTGTATATCTTTCGACTTTGTATAACAAGAGAAGGACAAAACCAGCCCACTTGTTGTGACTATCGGCTGCTAGTGGTTGTTCGAACTTCAACTATAACTATAACCTAGTCGGGTCATAAGTTCTGTCAAAACCTTATTATTTAATTTTTGGAATACTGGTCAGAAATACTTAGACTAATTTTAAAAATGGAACGTTCTCACTTGCCGAAAATAAAAAATAAATTCATTTTCATTCATTTTCAAATATGGAATGGTCGAAGAAGGAAGATAGAGTCGCGGTTATCGCGTTGCACCGCTGTATTTACGCGCCAAAAGAGATTATCAACATTCTACAAAAATTGAAAATAACACTACGGTTTATTTATCGCACTATCAAACGATATACTCGTACTAAAGATTCAAGCTTTGAAGATCGTAAGAGGAACGGCCGACCTCGCACAGTTAGGACACCAGCGGTCATCAAAGCAGTGAGGGCGCGAATCCAAAGAAACCCCGTGCGTAAACAAAAAATCTTAGCTCTTCAGATGGGGTTAAGCAGAACCACTGTCAAAAGAGTGTTAAATGAAGACCTGGGACTACAAGCTTATCGTAAAAAAACCGGTCATTTTTTGAACGAGCGTTGGAAAAATATTAGGTTGTAACGATCCCGCGCTTTGTTACGGCGGTACGCGGGAAAAAAATACCGCGAAATTTTGTTTTCGGATGAAATTCTTCTTTGAAAAAGATGTGAAAACCAGGGCCATGGTTTACCAAAATACCTTCCTAACAAACATAGTAGAACCTCTTTCTCAAACAATGTTCAAAAACTGGACTGGACTTCAAGATATGGCAATATTTGGAGGAGAAAGTGGGCGCTAAACCTCATCAGAATTTGGGGTCTCTCCGAGTATTTCTGGTTAAAGCAGCGGCAGAAATAGATATAAATGTGGTGCGTGCTGCGATCGATGACTGGCCGCGTCGATTAAGGGCATGTATTCAAAATGGAGGAGGGCATTTCGAATAATGTAAATAAAATTTTATTGTACATTTCATATATAACTTTTACATAATTAAAAAGTGTATCATTAATTACATCATAAGTTTTTGACAGAAATTATAACCTGACTAGGCATATTACTGCTATAGATGCTTCGTGGTTTCCAAGTGGTGGCATTTTGTGACTGTGGCTAGTGTCCCGCGCATGGCAATACTTGAGTGAATTTAATTAATTATATGTAGTAAATATCTTTTACGTAAGTCGTGAGACTATATTATCAGTCACAAATTATGTCCAATACTAATAATACAACTCCTTTTGTAGGTACGTAAATTGGGCATAGCTACTGAAAATCTTAATTAATCTTACTTTAAAGGTCTTCCTAATTTAGACGTCTTTTAAAGAAGTGATTTCGAACCATAAACTATTGTATTTCTAATTTCAGGGCACTGCTTTACATAATCACAGACGCACACATGGTCATTTCCCGCCTACGTCATCGGATGCACACATACAAATACAAGGGATTACATACACGGTTCCAAGTATTAATCATGAAGAAATAAATTAATAATGCAATATTTGATCATGGATTACCATAAAAATAATTGCGTGTATATTTATGAATAAAATTGTTCTGCACAATGGTGAATTGATCACCGATGGTATACGTGCGGCTGTCATACGTGTTCTTACTGGAGTCAGGATTATTCTATTGCTATTGATTCACAAATGTTTTAATTATTTTGGCACGATTCGCGCGAAACACTGATGTCGCACTTTTAACAATAAATAATTTACATTCAAATGTTCTCTTCATATTTTAGATGTATGCGCGTAAGGCTACCGCGTCTGTGATGTCAAGTGTGCCATTTTTATGTGCTAGACTGAAACATGAAAGACTTTGGATGAAAATAGAAGCGCTCTTTTCTTTTATTTAGGTTAAGTGTTAAAGGTGCCATTGTATTTATTACTTATATTTTCGCTGATTAACAGGTTCGCAGTCCAATGAGGCACATGGGCCTCATGAATTGTTTCACTAGTATGTCCATGCGGCACATATGCCTCATGGCCACTGATGTAAATAATGCAGTTGATCTTTCGATAAATAATAGATTTTATGTGTATTATATTTTTAGTATTAGTAAAATATACAAGACCCACATTTTAACCAATCAAATTCTTAATTAACTTATTCAAATCAAAAATAAAGACTTAGATACGAGTATGATTCCTTAATCATGATTGTTTTTCTTAAAAACATTGTAGGCAATATGCAATTTTACATACTGTACATTCAGTTGATACCATTTTAGATTTTTTTCCAACTTCTTTCCGTCAAATTTTCATTGCGTTTAAGTTATTCTTTCAAAAAAATAAATCATCGACTAACAATAAATACCTAAGTAAATATTTAATTTCCTTTGGAAGTTATCGATATAATAAATTTCAATTATTATGACACATAAAGTATATCATAAATACTTGAAGGCAATAATGATGAATGAAGACCTTCATGAGTGTTCAATGTCGTTATTGCTAAGGGGACGTGTCGAAAAAAGGTTTCAAATTGGTTCGGGACTGCTAACCTGTTAAATATCATTAGTCGAACTTAAAATTTATATGTACATTCTATCACATATAGATTTTACGCTTTTCTGTCTCTATATTAAGTACATTTTGCATTTCAGAGATATAAATATTTTTACATTATACAGGTCAGGTAATTTGGTTGTTATTTTTCCAATTCAATGCCAGCGTCAGGCTTATCTTATTTGTGGCTTGGATGGCAGTGCCGTAGTGGGACTAGTTGCAGTAGCAGCTTAAATGGGCCTAGACTGATTAATATGCGTACAGCGAAATTAAACTTGCGCGCTGCGAGTACATTAAGATTATTTTTGATAACTCCTATTTTTCACAAGATAAAGAAGATGGCGACTTGGGAATCACATTGCAAAATTTTACAGAAGAGTCGCTTTATTTCGTAGCTTTCAGGATGCCTTTTGAGTTTCGAAATTTTTGGTCCTATTAATGTGGCTTGGACAGAAACAATGCAGAAATTAGATACATATGACGCACTTCACCATTGATAACGATTAAGTTTGCTAGGCGGATGAAGGTAGGATATGGGGCAGCCCGCTTTACTGGTTTTATGTTATGAGCAGTCTGCAGCCTGCTGGAGAGGTCAGGTGGGACATGGCCGCCCGACGTCACTGCTCTGTACGCCCAGTTCTAAACTAAACCATGTGGAGCTTGTTAGTGGGAGGGGCAAGAACGCTAACCGTGTCGTTAATAATATTTCCATCTCATGAACTAGTCGCAATATTTTTTACATTTTCATGGTAATTTAGACAATAACGGGACGATTAATATTTATTTAATTATTCAATTATTTACACTGATGTGGATTGAAAGTAATTTTGTATTTTGAATGTAGTAGTGATATGGTTACAATATTATGTACAATCGGCCAAACTCAATCGCGAACCATCTTGGAACTTATAATCAGTCAATTCTATAAAAGATTAAATTTACTTAAAAATACATTTTCTTGACAGATCTGTCAAATTGGGCAAACTTGACTGTACTCGACCGGAACAGTTATATTATCTTTGTTTACCATGTTCCAATATTTGCATTATGTTGCTTTACATCAAAGGGGTAATCATCGCATCGCATACCAAAGAATATATAAATAAAAAATATTCCTCTTTATCATATACGAATTTTACCATCTTCATCAGAATTATCGACATGATCGTACTCGTAGTAAGAATGTTAGCGTAACATTCCTGTGATACTTTATGATCTTACAGGAAAAAGATATATAAGAAGTACACAATAAAATAGTGTGAAAAATATCACAATTATAATATTTGATAAATAGGTACACGGTACTTACCGACTTAGCCGCCCTGTTCGTGAGTGTTTGTTGACATATATCCGATTACACGTGATTGCACCCTCTCTAATAATAAAAACTACTTTTCCATCTGTTCATGTGGATCCATCAAAATCTTTTTGACCTGTGCACCATCCATGTGTTGGTTGGCTAGGTCAAATGGTTTAATTGTACTGTTCTCGTATTGAACTAATATCTAAATACCTTTTCCCAAATAGATTTTTAAAATTATATAGGAACGTCTTAAATAAAACTGTAAAATATATGTACATCCAGTAACATATTGAAACAAAATAAGTACCTACATAGTAAATATTCTTAATGTTTAGTTGAGCAAAAATAAATCTTCTCTTAAAACTAAAAGAGCTTCTCTTTTTTTTTTTAAACAACGCATTCTACGTTTGATCGTTACAATATTTTCTAGAAACTGAATTTCTGTATTTATATTAATATTTTCCCGCTATGTAGTTTATTTAACAATCTCGTGTAATATTTGTTGGAGTACTGCAGTCGTCATTGGGCGGGAGCACCTGGATACCAGCTTGGACCGTGTGATTCGATTCAGAGACGAGCTGTGAGAATTGTCGACAATCCTAAGCTGACACACGGTATTGAACCCTGAAGTTTAAGGTTAAGAAGAGATTTTGCCTCCATTTGTTCTACCGATTGTACAACAAGGTTGTGTTATGAAGAATTGTTCGAAATGATGTCGACAGCTACTTTTTTAAACCGCACCGCTCGGGCGACGGCGGGGAGTTCAGTTTTCTTCCGAGAACTCTCAAGCTGTGGAATGAGCTCCCAACCGAGGTTTTTCAAAGATACTATAGCATGGAGTTCTTCAAGAAATGCGTGAAGAGGTTTGTAGAGGGTCGGCAACGCTTGAGGGACACCCCTGGTGTTGCAAATGTCCATAGGCTACGGCGACTGTGTAACATCAGGCAGGCCGTATGCTTGATTGCCACCTTAGTGGTATAAAAAAAAAAGATATCACGTCGTCATCTAGTAATAGAGTTTTTTTTATCCTGGTGTCCTAGTAAGATTAGTTCGATTCTTCTCATGGAGACAGCAAATACAATAACAAAGTCGTCTACTGTTTTGAAAAGTATGTTTGATAATTTTGATATTTCATTGGTACCTATAAAACTGTCTAGCAACATAAGGTAAATTAGCACACGCCCTCACAATTTCCATTCAATCTCTTGACTTTGTTGCTTTTGTGTGCCTGCTTGGACATAGCTCTATGGAAATGGTACTAGCAGACGCTGTTTTTTACAGATCTTTTTTTTTACACTCTTACGGCGTTCATTGCGCAATCTCAATCTGAAAGTCATACATAATTTTTTGAGGTGTGATCGCCAAACTGTCTTTTAGCAACTAAAATATTCCGGTGAATGTCTGTTGCGCCTTAACCCTTCGAAACCCGGGTGGTCGTATACGACCGCGAAATGTATGGGAAAACGTATATAACGGGTTCTGACTGCTCAACAGGCAAAAGCACATACACAACAGACACCACACTTGTTATTTTATTACATGTACTAATATCAGTATGAACGGTGAAAATTTGATAAAATGGACTGGGAACTCGTTAATGTTCCATCGCCATGGTTAAACTTTGTTTTCATCGCCGAGAAATTGTGTGCCAGTTTTCCTCGAATAAGTAAGATCTTTTCGTCTACGCCATCATCTAGAGAGGCTTTTCCAAGGGACTACAGCAAGGAATTCTTCAAAAAATGCGTGAAGAGGTTTTTAGAGGGTCGGCAACGCATGGGTGATGCCCCTGGTATTGCATATGTCCATAGGCTACGGTGACTTTTTACCATCAGGCAGGTCGTATGCTTGATTGTCACCTTAGTGGTAAATATAAACTAAGATAATCATGTGATTTTAGTATTTTTAAGTATTTTAATAATTTAAATTCAATATTATTTTATTCCAAAGTTTTGTCTCTTTCTACATAAAGATGCTGATCGTAAGACTGTTTAGTGACTGATTTGAGGATATATATATATATACTGATAATGAACATTTTTCATAAATCTTCTTAATTGATGTAGTACATACTTTTTGCAGGTAGTAATGAACACCTGTTTGTCATTTTCGTTAAAATGTGTTCGACATAATGAGTGGAGCGAACTTGCCGAATTTTCATGGTTTAAGGTTACCGATGCAGAACATTCACTTCGACTATATACACACTACAATAACAAATCTGGTTCCACATGGTAGAACCAGATTTGTTACTGTTAGAAAAATTGTATCTATGTCTATTTTAAACAATATAGACGTTTCATTTTTGACTTTTTATAAATATTTTTTTATATAGGCGGTTATCCGTCATGCTGACGTAGTTGTTACATTAATTGTTTAAAAAAAACTGTATCCGCCAGGAGCTTAAGACTGATAAACGAGTAATTAAATACAGAGGTAAATAGCACAAGATTCGCAATAGATGTCGACCTGCACCGATCAAGTAATCGAATGAAATGTGTTTGTTTCTGAAAGAAAATAAGTTAAAGTATCTAATGTAGATGAGTTGCCTAATGAAATCTGTTCAAAGTTATGTTCAATTAAAAATTTAATTTGTTTTCCATATCTTCACCGATTTAGTAACCAAAAAAATGTAACACTAATCGAAAGATAAAGCCTATAGAATATGCAAACGTAGGACTGCTTACCTTTTCTGTTCAAGGATTTATGGTTGCTAGGTTTAAATAGCTAAATCGAAAACGATTCCTTCACCGATCGAGTAACCAAATAAATAATACATCAAAATAAAGCTTATTTTTTTCCTTCCCGATACGATGATATAAGGTTGCTTGCAAAAAACCATTCAAGAGTCAGGGTTGTAAAGCTTAGAATTTAAAAAGTTAAAGCGTATGAAATTGTATATCTTCAAGTCATTTTGGGAAACGGTGTTTTTATATTAGTTCAATTAGAGCAGAGTACAGTGAAAAAATCGGCCTTAACCTGGAGGTAGGCAATAAACAGACTATACTTTTTTCTTCATGAATATAAAATAATACAGGTAGTGGCGGATTAGTTCTTCCCACCCCGCTTGTAGGTTCTGGCTGGAGCAATGAAAGGTTTGAAATGCAGTATCAGGCCGGAGTTAATGCTTCCTAGAAGGCGGCTTGCTGGCTTCCAGAGGAGAATGACTTGCAGAGTGGCAGGAGATGCTTATCCAGTGAATGCAAACGGCAACTGTAACGATCGACTTTTTTTTGGTGGTGAAATCTTAAGATACCCGTTCGGAAGGCCGAAAAGGTTATGTAAGATTCCTACTGACTAAAACACCACCTGGGACTGCCTTTAACCGCGAGACATTTAAGGCTTCATCTGAAGCGATCGCCCCATGGAACGGGACTACGCAAGCGTCACTCTAATAAGAGTATATGCTTAGAGAAGTGTCGACGGTCCTACTGAGGATGCCGACACTTGACTATTGTACGCGGCTAACGAGCGACTAGAAGGGTGCTCACACGGAGGACTTTTGCCCTAAGGAGGCTTCGGTCGCTGCAAAGCGGTTCAAAGCTCTCGAAAGTTTGTTTGGAGGATCTAAGAGTTTTTGTAGGTAATGTTGGATAGAAGGGAGCGCTAAATCTCTGTATAACTCCGCATTGCGGACGTACCAAGCCTTTTTTGTACTTCAGTCTTCTGATGAAAGAGTTAATTTAGTCAGTGGTTACTGAGATTGGGTCTGCAGTAAGAGGGAGCGAGTTCTTTAACAAGACCTCATCCTCCACTGCTTTTATATGTGCAGAGTCGTACGGTTGGTAGCTGACAGAAAATTGTGAAGATGTATGCTCCGATAGACAAGCAGTGGTAGGTTTCAGTTCCATCATTAAATCATTGTGTGACAAAAACAAAATATTTGTGTATTTATGCAAACAAATGATATTTTATTTGTTATTATCTACCAAACACCTAACACATGTGTAAGATCACTCACAGATTTATTAATTTATGTATTGATCGTTACAAGTGTGCAGACATTGTCTATGCGAATGTCAAAGTTAATAAGAGTTACTATAAGTCGAGATATCAAGACAAATAAAAGAATTTTATCTGTACCTACCATATATTTATTTTTGTTTCTATATTTTATTATTAAGATGTACCAGGTACCAGCAGTATACACATATAAATTATATAATAAATAAACAATTACATAATAAAAAATGGATGGTAGTTATCTTATGTGTGTACATAGTTAGATTTGACGATGGGTACCGTGCTTGCATTGCCGCCCAGTGCACTATAACAAAATATATCAAAGTATTTATTATAGTAACAATATTACGAGTAACTACAAACAATGACATAGATATATACGGAAATGTAACTTATTACGTTCATCGCTCATCTATAATCGCTCGCCCTGCTCGTGTTGTGACAAACAAGCACACTGTGTGACAACACGTATGGCAACTAACAAGTACTCCTGTCCATCTGATGACAAACAAACATGATCTGCTTGTTATAAAAATAAGACGCGTGTTCTTTGCCCGGCCACGGTCGCTCTTGTTATGCTAAGTAAAAGACTTATTTCAGGCGTTTTTATAGTAGAACAGAGAGTTGTCGTGTGCTTCAACAGACATTTTGAAATATAGATAACAAACAAACAAATGGGCGGCCAATTTTCGCGTTCGCTGTAGCCCGGACACAGTTTTTGTCTAGAAATAATGATTAAAATTAATCTGAAAGTCAGTATTATTCTCTTGTTCTTTTATTGTCTATACAAAAACGACTATTATAATTACCTATCACACAACGAAAAAAGGATTTGTTATAATAGGGGTTAAAGTATGAAATTGCCGTTTTATAGTACCTAATAGATACTTTGAATTGACATTAAACCTTCATGGGAAATTTCGAGAGAATTTTTTTTCTTTTAAAATGTCATAAAAATGTGCATCATTTGATTTTCGAATTTCAACTGTTTTTTTATTCAGCTTAGACGGGAAAGATGGAATCCGATCGAAAATCCGTCAAATTTTTTAATATGAGTTCCGACGCGGAAGTTACGCTGCAGAAACGGCTCGCAATATCAATAAATAAATAAAATAAATATTGTTGGACAAATTACACAGCGCCACCTAGCCCCAAAGTAAGCCAAGCTTGTGTTATGGGTACTAGACAACTGATAAACATACGTAAATACTTTTTTTTTTTTGTAAATACATACTTATTATACATAGAAAATACCCAGACCAATACAAACAGACATGTTCATGCACACAAATATTTGTACTGTGTGGGAATCGAACCCACGAGCGTTGGTGTCAAAGTAGCGTAACAGCGCGTTTCACCACTGCGCCACCGAGCTCGTCATTCTCGTCATTCTGGCTTTGGAGAGGAGACTGCTAATGAACACACCGTGCATTTTTGGTTTAAACACTTTCGTAATGGAAAGTTCGACTTGAAGAACGAAGCACGTAGAAGACCGCGCACACAGGTGAATAACGCGAACGGAGATGATGGAAGCCGATCCAAGTTAAATTACCCAGGAATTAGCAGCACGTTACCTTACCTACAATATTGACTATATTTGCATCAAATCAATAAGATAAAAAAATATGAAAAATAGGTGCCTCATGATTTGACTGATCTGCAGAAAAAAACGCGTGTTGAAACTTGTGTTGCCTTGCTGAATCGGTACAAAAATGAAGGAATATTGGATCGAATTCTGATATGTGACGAAAAGTAGATTCTTTACGATAACTGTAAGCGAAAAATGTAATGGCTGACACCAGGTCAAACGCCGCAACCCTAATGCAAAGCTTACCAAAAAAATGTAATGTTAACTTTTTGGTGGTCTCTTCATGGCGTTATTTACTATAGCTTTCTCATGTCTGGTCAAGCAATAACAACAGATGCGACAGATGAAACTGTCAGTGAAACAGCCCCGACTCGTGAATCGATCTTCACCATTATTGCTCCATGATAACGCAAGACTTCACACAGCACGAGAAACAGTTGTAACTGTATAGGAGCTGCAGTTAGAAACCATACGTCATCCTCCGTATTCGCCAGACGTGATTTGGACAATTTTCTACGTGGTAAAAAATTTACTTCCCAGGAGGCAGTACAAAATGTTTTCACAGTTTGTCGAATCTAGATCCCCAGAGTTATATGGCATAAATAAACTTCCGATTAGATGGCAGCAATGCATAGATAATGAGCGTAAATATTTTGATTAAAAAAATATGTGACATCTTAGAAAAAAATGAGTCTAGTTTGTTCTTTTCAGTACAAATTGGCAATTTCATATTTTAACCCCTAATATTTGTGTCCTTATAAAAAACTAGCAAGCAATTAAAAAAATTGTCTTAAACTCTTTGCAAGTTAAATAATAATGATAGACATACATAGGTAAGATTCATTTATTATTTTATACAGAAAATACTGTGCACAAACTTTGACGTATTTTTCGTTATTATCAACTTACTGCTCAAATCGTCAATATATTGCACTCTCTTATATTATTTCTTTAATCATAGGCGTTAACCCCGGTCATTTGATAGGTGTGCGCGGGGATATGAATCCAACGCGTAGAGGCTTCTTAAAAAAAATGATGTAATGTATTATACCAGCTGTGCTCCTGCTCCAGGGGATATCAGTGGGACAATATACCAATGAACACGTCACGGCAGGTATTGGGACTATTGCGAAAATCTCGGAACTAATTGGGCTATTGAAATGAGATCTGGAGGGATTATTAGAACTTCTGTAATACTTTACTGCTGAACGCAGATACACCCTAGTTTTACCACTCACGGTTGTGGTTTTACCCTAAAGTCTGCTAAATAATCTTAAAAGTTTCTAGATTTAAGGCGCGTAGTTATAGGTAACAAAGAGAACACAAAATTTCACGAAATCAATAAAACCAAATAAGTGCATACGAGACATTCTTTGATTAACTGGATGAGAAATCAAAACATTAGTTTTACCTTTTTACAATTACATTGTGTTATGTGATCTGTTTTAATTATTTGGTACTTTCTTGTATGTATATCTTCACGCCAAGTCCCTTGCGGGGCAGGCAGAGAGAACCGAGCGCCATAAGACGCGGTCCTTGCATACTTCTCTCGCTTTTGTGACATTGATAGCTCTTTTCATGCACGCTCGGTTCCTGGGGCTCCTGATAAAACACGACCAATTTGGTCATGGTAGGTTAGTCTCGGCCTTCCTCGGCTCCTACAACCTTCCACTTTTGCATTGTATATCTGTTTCGTCATTCTTTCCTCCCGCATTCTTTCTACATGTCCGAACCAACGGAGCATGTCCTTTCTTATCTTAACACCGACACTCTCTTTTAGACCAATTCTTTCTCTCACGTCTTCATTACGAACGCGGTCAGCAAGCGTTATGCCACAAATTTTGCGCAATGCTCTCATCTCGACCGCGTTTATTCTACTTTCATGCTCTCTCTGCCATACCCAGTACTTCCATAAGTTAACGTTGGTATTAGCACCGCGTTGTGTACAGCGAGCTGTGCCTTCGGGCTTAGATTTCGGCTGCCTAGAAGTTTACCCAACGCTCCATTCACCCTATTCCCTGCACTCACTCGTCTCTCCACATCAGCGGTGTACCTTCCATTACTGCTAAAAGCACTTCCAAGATATACAATCTCATTCACTTGCTCCAACACACATCATCAACCATAATCCTAGTGTTCGTTCTGGTTGTCTCTCTTTCAAATACCATTATCTTGGTTTTCTTCGCATTCAATTGTAAGCCTTTCTTCATTCAATCATCTTTCATTGTTGTAACTAATGTTTGCAGTTCGGATGGTGATTCTGCTATTAACGTCGCATCGTCTGCATAAAGCAGGCAGTTGACCACTGAGTCACTCTCTACTCTCCAGAAGAGTTTGGTATTTGCCTCGAAGTTCTTCGTCAGCTTGTCTTCCTCGCTCATATGTAATCTTTCACGCTTCTCTTTCACTAAAGCTTTGGAGTCATTCTTGCATCGACGGTATATTTCATTTTTCATTTCTTTCATACCATCACTCTGATGCAAAGATGATACGTAATCCAGCCACGCTTTCCTCTTTTTTTCCACGGAGGATTGAACCTCCGCATCCCACCAGGCATCTCCTCTTAGTGTTCTACGTCTCTTTGCGCATCCACATGCTTTTTTCGCACTATCCACCATACTTTCTTTCAGAACTTTCCAACATTCGTCTACATCTGAGTCGGAAAGACTCGCGTTAGCAAGTCTTTCACTGACTAGACGTACATACGTACTCCTCACACTTTCATCTTCCAATTTTCCACTTCTTATTCTTTCATGGTCTCCGATAGGAATACGCACTCGCCAGTGCCTCCACTTCTTGAAAAGGCCCACAAATCGGCTTATCACCAGATAGTGGTCCGTTTCAAGGTACTTTCTTCTGTCGTAATAATTCAGACACAGGATCAAAATCACTTGTTTTACAGTAAATGTTTGTTCATCTTTGTCACGACTGTTTAGCCAAGATGAAAAACCTTAATTTTTGAACACATATTCTGCTTTTCTTAATGTGAGTATTTCTTCACATTATCAGTTCGCCATTTTCTTTTACCAACTCAATTATTGTGTTTATGGTATCGAACAAAAAGCCCCCTCTTCTAAGTCCGCATATTGTGTTGTATATAGGCAAGTATGTATTTTTTTCCCCCTCTTATAGCAAGTACGTATTATTAGGGGCATTTTGCCCTCAGGCTTTTATCCGTATTAATGACATGTAAAGGTTATGATTAAAAAAGGTTAGAGTTTTGTTAACAAGTAAAGAGTTATTAGTTGGTGAGTAGATACGTTAATAAATATAAGTAAGCAAAAAAACTTGTTTTCAATTTGTTTCCAACATTTAAAATTTTTAGGTACGTAGGTAATATACCCAAGTAAACGTTGAAGAATTAAATTCCAAGGACTTAAATTAAGAAATGTGTGACCATTTTTAATAAACTTACCTTTGACACGCATGCTCCACCAGTGCACTGAAAATTTATTATAATAAACATTTACTATATCCTTTTATGGGGCAATGTATACGGTTCTATAACAAACTTCCCAGCAATATAAGAGAATTGTCAATTAACAAATTTAAAACTACTATTAAAGCCAAATTGTGCAGCAGGGCATATTATAAAGTATCTGACTATATTAATGATAAAAATGCCTGGGAGTGAGTCGATCCAATTATAATGTAATTAATAAAATATATAAATTTGTTTGGATACCAAAAGAGGGATGCCTGAGTTTTTTGGCAGTATTTTTATCAGTGCTCACCTAGTCAAACTGCACGGTAGGGAAAAAAATTGTGACGATTCCAAACAAATGTGGCCATTTTTACGGAATAAAAAGATTTTGACTTTGACTATGAATTCAAGCGACTTAAGTGTTTTTCTAATTCCTTCATACATTGTTTAATTGTCAAATACAATATAGTACGTATAAAATAATATTATAGACAAATAAATCCGAATTGTAATCATTGCGTATCTGGGTAATTCGGATTTCCGAATTGTGATTTCAAGGTACCGTACTATTCTACTGTCATCATAACTACACACAATAGCTACGGTTCGTGATGAGGCATCTTCGAAATCTCTGAAATAGTTCAAATTCTGCTGCTTAGAAATCTTGATATGCAAACGAATTCTCAAACCTCCATAACTAGACCATCTCGACAAGCGACCATATAACTGTATTGCCATTTAAGTTGAACGGGTGCGTTCCAAACGTTGTTCACCTTGAAGTATCTTAAATTTTCCCCAGTTTATATCTCGAATTTATGGTTTGTGGCATTCGTAAAGGTCTGTCTTTAAACCGCGATCAACGAGGAAAGAAAACCGACGTCTTACGTCGTCGGTACGCGGTGGCGTAAGCACGAGAAAAAAGAAAATATTTAGAAATCAATATAATTATGTACTTATAAAAAAAAATACGCTAATAAGCGTATTTTTAACTATTAGTTACAAAACTATCTTATCATTTGATTCCGCATAAACAAACGTCCGAAGTAGTTAGAACAGAAACATGCTTCTAAAATAAAAAACATGTTTAAGAAGATTTTTCTATAAGAAACATGTTTCTATTAAACATGTTTTGTTTAGCCTAGGCTCATATTCATGGATTTTTTTTATACTAGTTCAGCATAAGTTCGGTAAGTGAAAGAGGAGTCCAAATCGCAACTGCAACTGACAGAATACTACACAGTATCTCGTCAGTTGACGCTGCCATGCTGACCCGCAAGATGCTTCTTCCACGCTTCGTTTGAAGGATCCCATATTGTAGAAAGGAGGGAACACATGTGCAGGTAAGGCGTTCCACTTTTTAATGGTACGACAAAGATAGGAGTTGTTGAACTTTTTGGTACGCTAAGAAATATTCTCAACAGTGGAACGATCACATCGCAAGCCTGCACGTGTGGTTATATGATGTACAATTGTGCTATGTTGTGCAATGGTGCACAAAGATAAGGTAAGTACTACCACAGAACAGAACAAAGTTATTTGTAGTCTCATTGTATCATTTTCATTAAATTGAATAGGTACCTTTTCCGTTAGAGTGAAATATACATTATACCACATTCAATATCTAATAGTTAAGCCTCTCTCTACTTGGGTTCCAAAATAGTTTGTTAGTGTCCATTCTTCCATTGTAACAAACTATGACAATTAAAAGTTATGTTCAGGCACAACTTTTAAAGTACGATATGAATCGCTATGTTTTTCGCTTCGGTAACAGAAAGGCAATAAAGGAATAAAGACGCAACTCCTTCCATCCGTATTTCTGTCCAAGATACCATAATTGTCGCAGTGTAATGTAAACAAGATCACTGCACCACATCACTGTAGTATTATTATCATTTTTTTTTGGTAACGACACCATTGTACTGAAGTTCAAATACTAAACTTATGCGTTTATTGTTATCAGTTATTTATCATTCATCAGATCACCTGTAAGATCAGATGACATCTTACAGGTGATCTCTTGTGCAGATTTTAGGCCTGGCAGCCTTGTTATTCATGCACACGATTTTCGTCCCGTTTGTTGTCGACGCTCATGTTGGCATAGGCGAACAATCGCCAGCTCGACGACGAGCGAGACGAAATCGTGGCCATGAATAGCTCTTAGAATAGTGCTTATTTCCCGCTTGGAAAATGACTTTCATGCGTTGATACCTATTAAATTTCAACTGCATGCTGTTAATTATATTTCTTTTTTATTAGAAGAATTTGGTGTTCTACTTATTAATTAGTTACGTTTAGGTAATTATTCTGTTTTTGAATTAATAACACACAGGGTGGGATAACTACTGGATAAGAAGTGGCCACATTGATTATTCTCTTTCTCTTATGACTAACAATACACAGCTATGAATGTGTGACCAATAATTCATGTATATGACTTCCTTAGACCTTTCAACTAAAGGACGCGCCATTTTGACGGGAGACGAGGTAAATAGGTACTACATTGTAATCATTACAACACGCGCAAATACATTTTGTGTTATGAACGCACATCTGAAAAAATGTGTAACAAATCTAGTGTTTCATATCACTCGCACTACTAAAATTTTCACGACAACATGCTAGAATAATTCACTATAATGTTTAAAAATAATAGGGATTGACAAATATCGATATTATATCTAGACCTTCACGGCAAATACCTTGCGGGGTAGGAAAAAGAGAGCCGAGCGCCACGTGACTCGATCCTTACACTCCTCACTCGCTTCTTTAACATTCATTGCTATTCTCATACACGCTCGCCGGTTTCTAAGGCTCCTGACATCACCTTCTGATAGAACACGACCAATTTGGTCATGGTAGGATATGGTACCTACCCTGGTGGCTTTATGATATTATAATTTCAAAATATCGATATTTATGGCGACAACGGCAAATTATACATACATACATATCATCACGCCTGTCTCCCATTGGGGTAGACAGAGACTATAGAACGCCAGCTGCACCGATCCAAACATACTCTTCTCGGTTTTTTCACACTTATCAACCTCTTCATGCATGCTCTTCGGTTTTGGGTGCTTTTGATTCAGCCCCTGTTCAACACATCACCAATCTACAGGTGTGCGTCTAGGGCGGCACGCATTACGCATGTCCGCCTCTCTTACTCCCCCCCGATACTTTATTCGACATCCGCACAATAGCAGTTACCGCACAAGTTAGGTGCCGCGACCAGACTCGTTCGTTCATTTAGTCGGCATACCAAGAGTCTTCCGGATCACAAAGTTGAATGCGCAAATAGTGGAAATTGCAATGTTGGGAAACAAATTGAAAATATTTTTTTTGTAATCTTTATTAACTTACCTATTTACCAAACTAGTAAGTATTTACTTGTTAACAAAAACTCTTAACCTATTTTAATAATAATTATGTAAGTATTTAAAATCCTAATTTATGTATAACATGAATAACATAAAAAAAAAGTTAAGGCAGTATATTTTGTCCATTTAGTTTTTTCAATTCAATGAATGTGCTTATTGAATTGATTATCCTTTACTCTTCTATTTAAGGGGAAAACGAAAGGTCTCACAACTCTGCGATCATAATAATTAGCTACTTTCAAAAATGCTTTCAGAACGTAAAGTATGTTTGGTATTTCTGGAGGCCTAGAATTTATTTTCAGATGGTAGGTACTATTCACAGGAATTAATTGTTCTAAGTACATCTTCTCTACAACTAATCAAATACATAGGCATATTTTCTGATTTACTAGGAACGGCATGCACAATATCCCACCAAGTTTCTGTCATATGCGTCGGTGGAAGTAGTAGGTACGAAATAAGAGGATTGTTCAAGAGGATTGTACTACATTTTTATCACATTTATATATATATTTGTGATAACGTACTGAATTATAAAGGTGGAATCATATTTTCACGAAATAATCAAGATAGATAATATGGGTTTCTGTTGTCTTTTGATATGAATCGGTTTACTGGAATGTGTTGGAATGTCAGCATTCCCATATAAATACCATATGTTATCACTGGTTGAGGTTGAGGAGGAGGAGATTGGTAATAGATGACTGATAAATTTGCGCAAACACTTTTGTATGTGAAAAAAAAGTGTTTGCGCAAAAATAAACATACATAAAATACATAGAAAAGTTATTCGCCCAGGGGGGTTTACAGGTACATCCGTGTATGCTTGCCCTCCTATGGAGGCAAGTAGGTACGTAATTATTGTAGGAATTGTAACATATCAACGTAAGAAGATACATAAGTACTCGTAGCACAGTTAAGTTTTATTACCTCGGCGACGCATTGTGCTCCTTCACACTGTAACAAAAAGTGTTTAAAATACGTTAAAATATAATATTTGCACTAAAACATGATTTAACGAAATTAGAATCATTAAATTAACATTTAAGTTAACTTCAGAATCATGCAATGACGACAACGGGGGAACACAACTAAAAATTTAACGTGACTTGGTCAATATCTAAAATATTGTCCATTTACATTATATCTCTCAAATCGCTAAAATTTAATCAGATATTTATTTGATGCTAAAAAGTTTGTGGTTATTATTACATTCACGCGTCAAATAACTACTAACTACATAGTCGATCACTATCAATACAGTAAGAAGCTGAGGCCTGAGTATTTCATTCCCATCGCAAGGATGTTTGATGTATTCGTTTGTTGGTGTTGAAATCTCCAGTTCAACACTAAGAATCATGCTTACGATGCTAAGAAGCGCATTCTAGAAATGAGAAATTAGAACAAATATGATTTTCTTAGCGGTGACTCGATACTTCATGGAGTTCAATAGAACAGAGTTCAACCGCACGCAGTATAATACTTTAGTCAAGTTTTTTATATAACATCGGATGCTATACAGACATACAGCCCACCTGATGGATATTGTACCCTATGAACGCTTTAAATTCAGAAAGTAGGGTAGATAGGCCGCTCGGAGGCTAGTAGGGTTCCCGAACCCGGGGATCACCTAATGTCCGCTCCGGAAGGCTGAATCGCAACATGTGTAAAGTTCCCGATTCTTTTCCTCGCCCGGCCATTCTTTTCCTCACGGAGACACAAATATCCTAACCGGTCGACACATATTACTTGCATTACCCCGGGTACAAACTTGATCACTTATTTGTGCGTCGTCGTTGCTCAAATGCGAATTGGCGGAGGCCAGAGTTTTCAAGCCGCCCGAGGGCTTGTGACTTAGCTTAACGACTGTCATTTATTGAGAACAGCCAGCACCGACGGCTTAACGGGCCCTCCGAAGCACGGATAAATTCGAGATAGATTTGCTTAAACCGAGTTGCTTAACCTGCGTGTTCGGTTAGAATGACACGCACAACGACGCCATCGACCTCTCTCGCAGTTCGTTTATGCGCCTGCAAGTGGTGGCTGACATAGCCATCGAACAGTATCTGTGCGTGGAGTTAGTAATTAGGGAGACTTTAATGTTCACCATGTTGAGTGGCTTAACTCTCGGTGCACTGAGTATGCGAGAAGATCTACTCATGAATTTGCTATAGCCTATGGTTTCTTACAACTGGTTCATTCCCCCACGAGAATACCAGATACAGAGGACCATGCAAGCTGTCTACTGGACCTTCTGATGACTACACGTCACAAAAATTACTGACGGCGACGCGTTTTGCCACACGTCACGTCTTGTCTCCCCGCCTAGCACAGGCAAACTGCGGGCTGAGAAATGCCAGTTCGCAACCTTAAATGTTTGCGTTGAGGAAATTTGCGAGATGATGGATATCAGAAATATTTATTTATTAGGTGTAACAGAAACAATAAGAGGAAAGGCCACTCATGGACAGTGTTATGGATGCAGGCCCAGAGTTATCAACTCTGAGAGGGGTAGCCAAGGAGTGGGAGTTGTATTATCAAACGACTGCCTCAAAGGTTATGAATGCGTAAACCCCAGGCTCCTCTGGATCAAGTTAAAACTTGGCCTGACAAAATTATTTATTCTTTGCGTTTACGCTTCGAATATATCCAAGGTACAGAAAGTCAGGAACAATGTTCGAGATGAACTTGGAAAATGTGAAGAAATGAGAGGATAATTATGCTAGGTGACTTTAATGTAGTGAGTATACTTCGTGATGGATATTAAAGGATTTTAGGAAATTTCGGAGATGAAAGAGACAATGAAAATGGCAAATGTTTGATAAATATATTTATGGAGAGGATGCTTACAGTGACTAACACTATATTCAGTCACAAAAAGATCCATATGTTTCCTTGCAAAGTATGATTGACTTTGTGATAGCTAATGAACGGTTGAGAGCGAAAGTAAAGGATACACGGGTATACCGGGGTATCGATGTCGGAACAGACAGTCGGACTTTCTTGTAGTTACAAGAATAGCCGAGTTATTAAAAAAATGGCGACATCACTCAAGTGTACACACGACCGAAACAAAGAGAGTGAAATTCGAAAGATTGACAGAAGACGATGTATGTGATGAGTATAGGAAAATATTGAATGAAAGATTTGAAAAGCTGATTAATGAAGACTGTACTGTTATAGAAGAATTAAAAGATAAGAAGGAGAAAGAGAAGAAGGAGTTTAAAGATAGTATGATCGGAACTGCATCAAAAATATGTGGAGTTAGTAAGAAAAAGTATGGTAGGAAGATGAGGAAGCAATGGTACGATATTGAAGTGACAGATATGATAAGAAAGCGTGGTATGCTCTGTTAGCTACGAGAGGTAATAGAAGACTTCAAGGTGATGTAAGTGACAGTACTGAAAGGTCAGTAAAAGAACGGTATGATATTTTAAAAAGAAGAGTTAAGCAGATAGTAAAAAAAAAAGAAAAAGGAATGCAAGGATCATTTTGACAGAAAATTTCGGGCCAATGTCAAGTTATACTGGCATTTAGTCAGAACAGCCCGAGGCAAATCTGGAGATTCGAGAGTAGGTATGATAAGGAATTCAAATGGAGATGTAATTAAGGATACTATAGAAAGTTTGAAGGAATGGCAAAGATATTTTGAAGGTCTATTGGACCGAGTCAGAAATGAAAGAAATAGAAACGAAGATGCGAAAGAGAATTGTAACTGTGAAAATGAAATTAGCATGGAAGAGATAATGAATGCTATAAAGAGAATAAAAATGGGTAAAGCTGTAGGATATGATAGGATATCTGCCGAAATGCTCAAAGCGGGTGGAGGAATCATAGCAGGCCTGCTGTACCTTTTATTCATCATATGCTGGCGTTCCGGCGAGTACCAGGCTACTGGGTTAAGGCAGTGATTGTGCGCTGTACAAAGGTAAAGGTTGACAGCAGGAATGCAAGAATTATCGTGGTCTAAGCCTCTGAATGTAGTAGGCAAATTGTATGCAAAGGTTCTGATTGAAAGATGTCTGTAACGGAATCGAAAATTTGAGATATGCAAGCGGGGTTTCGAAAGGATGGAATGTGTGGATCAAGTGTTTTCCTTAAGGCTGAGAAAGCCTTAGCAAAAGCAAAAACTTAGCTTTCATTGACTTGGAAAAGGCTTATGACAGACTGTAAATAGGGTCTGTACAGACTGTGATTGTAAAGATTTATAAAATACAAATGTATAAATTGAGTCATTAGGGATGATATTTTTATTACAAATACCTTAAATTTCCTTATTCTGATAGCATCTTATTCTTATATTCTTCTTTAATCTAAAATTGACATAACTGTCAGTTTCATATGTTTTATATATATGTGCATAAGCCTATTATTCGTAGGCATAAACACTTACTCTCCCACACTTATTCTAGATACACTACATGTATGATTATTATTTACCATTGACATACACCTTTCTCCAGTACACTGAAAAAATAAAAGGCGCTTGTGTAATTAAATTATACTCGCTTAAAAATTACATAATATACTCTTAATATAGTACGACAATTAACAAAACTTATTGCGATAAACCTTATATAGCAAATAATTTAATAAAGGAAGAATGTATATCGACTATCAAACTAATTGAATTAATAACAATCTTAGATCCGTCAAAAATAAGATTAACAACCTATTTTTATATGAAACTTTCAAAAAGTTTACAAAACATATACACTAGATACTACCCACAATGTACTCGTAGTATATAATTCACACACATATAATTTCTAAATTCTTTTTTTTTGTTACCGCTTGTTTGACAGAGTATGTTTGTTCCATGCTATTGTTCTACTTGCTCGTTATACATTTTGGACAATAAAGTACAATCAAATCCGTAAAATTTGCAATGCCTAAATTTTATCTCAATAGCACTAGGCCGAGATTTCAATGTTCATTTTCAATCTGCAGTTTCAAAACGTAATGTAATGTGGCATCATCTATAAATAATACTTTTTATATGTTTAATCCTTACTTATTTTTACACTGGCCAATGCTCTGTTTATTGCCAAAAATACATCACGAATCGAATGTTGTTTTTCACTATCCACGCAAAAATATTACATGATTTCAGGGACCCAGTTTTTGTCATTGTTTAATGCAATATCCCACTATACCATAGTCTCTTAAGTAAGGGTTAAAAAATACGCTTCGAAATTTTATTCTTTGTAAGCTGTAATTCTTTTTCTGTTTTGCGAATGTTATTGCAAAAATGAAAGAAGCCACTTTCTGTTGTGTTATCTGAAAATATGTGGATAACGCCGAAAGTTCCAGAAAATCATAACGGGAAAGATATAGGAACCTGTTTAATATTTTTATTGCTTTTCTAAGTAGTCTCCATTCTTCGCTAAGCGCCGTCACATGCGATGAAACTATTGAACAATCTTTTCCACGCTTTTTTCGAACTCAGCCCCGGCATATGTAGGGTACATGAACCGAATTCCTCAGTTTATATTTTACTTTTGGGAAAAACTACTAATATTATAAATGTGAAAGTTTGTATGTATGGATGGATGTTTGTTGCCCTTTCACGCTTAAACGGCTGAATGGATTTTAATGAAATTTGGCACGTAGATAGATTATGATCTGGATTAACACATAGGCTACGTTATTTGACTCCACGCCACGGAGCCGCAAGCAGCAGCTAGTAAATAATATTTGCATGGTGCCAGTTCGAGACTGTAAGGAGGATGACTCACTAATTTTACACATTCCGTAGACAAATATTTGATTGTCCGCCTGGTGGAGTGAGCTGGAGCGTTATCGATGATGGAGGATCCTGCTTCTTGGGTGGGCAGCTATTGAACAATTTCTAAGACAACCGATAAACGATGACTAACATAGCAAGTGGCAGTAATAGTGCTTTTATCTTTTAGCACTATTATTGCCATAATTAACCTTTACGTCCAAAGAATGAGGCAATTGTTGCAAAAGTTGGAAAATCGTCGAATAGAAATATTCGTTCATTATTCATCAACATTGGGCAGATTATATTTTGGTTTAGGGTTCGCAACAATATAACCAGCTTTCATCACCTGTGATAATGTTAACACTCGTATATATAATATATCGAGACACCTCCGTTATATTTTTCAAGCATTTCACGGCACTAGTCTAAACAACGGCGTTTTTGATATTCCATCAAATAATAATAATCCACCTAAGTGTTTGTGGGTCTTTTTGTACTTGGCTCATACTAGTGCCTAAACTTGCCCGAACCTATTGATATGTCACTGTTGTATGGGCTTCACTCACGTTGTCTTCATTAAGCAGCATTTATTTCTACGCATGCACCATTTATATCCCTCTCAGTGCATTTTCTGATAACACATGTGGTTGTGGTAGGTGAGCCTTGCCCTTCCACAGCGCTTATATCCTTCTAGTTTCACGTTATGTACGTGTTACCTCATTATTTGCTATTTCATTCTATGCAATATTCATGGCATCATTCAGGCTCAAATATTGATGCGAAGAAATTTTCTCAACACTCATTCACACTGTTTACTCGCACTCCCTCCTTCAGTTGTCTCTCCACATTAGCGATCTAACTTCAACTCTCATTCAATTGCTCCAATACTCCATCAACCGTAATTCTTACGTTCGACCTCATTCAAGTCTTTTTCGCATTCAACTGTAAATCTTTTTACATACACTAGTCCTTAATAGTTGAACTAGTGTTGTGTTTTTTTTTTTATGATACTAGATTGGCAAACAAGCACGCGGCCCGTATTAGATGGTAAGCCGTCACCGCAGCCTTTTGACGCTCGCAAGACCACGGGGATGTTACTCGCGCGCTGCCAATTTTGTGACCAGGGATGTTTTGTCACAGTACCCACTAATTTCTCTGCCGTATCTCACCTTTCAAACCGGAACACAGCTATATAAATATAGAAATAGGTGAGACAGAAGTACCCACACAAACGCCTTTTGTACAAAGTCTCCCTCTGGTATAAGTGTTTGCAATACAGATATATAATATTATATATATATATATATAATTGAGATTAGATTACTTTTATACATAATATCGTTCCTCAATAACTTCTTTAACATTTACATTTTATGTATATTCTTGGAGTTTTACTAGTACTACAAATGGTGGCGTAACTATACCAAATGAAGTCCGTGGCAAATTCATTTTATTTTATTAAATCACTTAATACCAAAAATATCTAAAACATTTTATTTTCAAAAGCTAGGTATTACATGATTTTAATGAAATAATAATTTAATATTAACAATATATTTAATAACAAAAACGTTTTCTCCGAGCTTTCTGTTCCGCAAAAGTATCAATAACATCATCAAAGTTGATGAGTCAGTCCAACTCCATTTTTATTAATATAGATTAGAGTCAAGCAGGATTGCATGCTGTCTACTCGGCTGTTTATCATGTATCTCGATAGTTATCTGCAGAGAATACGGTCAACGAATGTAGGATTGCGCATGGGTGACCTAGTGGTGAACTGTCTGCTTTATGCAGTTGATGCCATGTTATTAATTCGAATGGAGTATTGGGAAAACCTCATGGCAGTAAAAGCTTGAGTCAGAAGGCACAGCTCGTTATACACAATGCAGTGCTGGTCCCAACGGTTACGCGTCATGTGACTCTCGCTCGTTTCTCTCAATATACTTCGTAAGGGCTATGCGTGAAAAATTAAATAGATTTACCACTCTGACAATATACACTCTGACAATATGACAATATAGTGTCTACTTTTCTGCTTACGTTAGAAGAGCATTGACGTCCAAGACACTAAAAGAGAAAACAAAAGGCTGCATATAAATGAGTTTTTCTTTTATTAAGTATTGTAAATGTATATGAACAGGTAAACTGGGTAGTGTGTTCCTCTATACTTCTGTGGTATGGTATTGTGTTAGGGGTAAGCTAACTAAATTTATTTTTCCAGTCAGTAGCCTACTGAGTAGCTTGAAGATACTAATTGTTAGACCGTCATTTTTTTAATTATTAAAGTTATAACATTCATACCTTCAGAATTTCACCTCAATATTTAGAATATCTGTGTATGTAAACCAGATACTGTTCAACCAGATAACATGACATGTCATGTTATCTGGTGAACAGTGTTAATTCTATACAATATTCCTAAAAACGGATGCATAGTTTCTCTTTACATATACGTATCATATACGTACCTATCAGTGGCGAAGAGTCACATTTAGAAATCACTTAGTTTTAATTATATATATGTTACAGGCAATCTATGAAATCCGTCATTGTATACAATGCCTAGGCATTGTATATAATGCCTAAAATCGCCAGGCAATGTGTGAAATAAATTAAATTACACACATTGCCTAGGCATTGTATACAATGCTGGAGAGGATTGTCGGGGAACTATTCCACGGGGTTTCGCTCCCCCGATGATGGCCCGATCGTCGGACTCCAGAGGAGAGGTGGAGGACGCTCCGCCCCCCGTCACCGACCAGGAGATGGAGGCGATCATTGACCGCCTCCGAAACAAGAAGAGGGCGCCGGGTCCGGACGGGGTGCACGGAAGGGTGCTAGCTCTAGCCCTCTTGCGCCTCGGCAACAGGTTCCGGGAGGTCATCGCCAATGCCTTCAACAGTCTCCCACACAGTACCATCCTGGAGGCCCTCAAATACTTTGGGGTCCCTCCGTACTTGGGGAGACTGTTGAGGGCATACCTAGAGGACAGGGAGGTGTGCTACGAGAACGCGAGGGGCCAGATGGTGAGGAGGCCCGTCGGGTGCGGTGTCCCACAGGGGTCCGTTCTGGGCCCCATCCTGCGGGACCTCGCGTACGACTGGGTCCTGCGGGGCCGTCTCCTCCCCGGGATGAGTGTCATCTGTTACGCAGATGACACCCTTGTCACATCCCGGGGTAAGACCTTCGTGGAGGCGGCGCGGCTGGCCGAAGTCGGGGTAGGACTGGTGGTCAGCCGTATAGAGAGGCTTGGGCGTCGGGTCCGGTTGGAGAAGACCGAGGCCCTCCTCTTCCGCGGGACCGACGGACGGGGTCCTTCCCCCGGAGCACACCTCCAAATAGGAGGAGGGAGGATAAGGGTGAGTGCCCAGATGAGGTACCTGGGCCTCACCCTTGACGGAAGATGGACCTTCGGCCCCCACTTTGAGCGGTTGGGACCGAAGGTCATCAGAGTTGCAGCAGCGCTGGGTCGCCTTTTGCCCAATTTGGGCCGGACCAGCGCTGCGTGCAGGCGGCTGTACTCCGGTATCTGCCGGAGTATGGCTACGTACGGTGCCCCTATATGGGCGGACATCGTCTGCGAGCGGAACAAGGCTCAGCTGCGCAGAGCGCAGCGGGTCATATCGCAGAGGGCGATTAGGGGATACCGGACGGTGGCCTGGACGGCCGCGACCGCCCTCGCTGGCGACTCGCCCTGCGAGCTGGTGGCGGAGGTGTTCGCCGAAGCGTACAGCTTTGTTGCAAGCAGAAGGGCACTCGGCGAGCGTCCCACGTTGGAGGAAGTAGGGCAGTTTCGCCAGCGAGGGCATACAGAGATGATGCGGAGGTGGGGGGAGGACCTGGCGCAGCCGCGGTATGGAACCCGCGTTGCGGAGGCGCTGCGCCCGGTCCTAGAGATGTGGATGCGTAGGGAACGCAAACCCCTCACCTTCCGCATGGTGCAGGTGCTCACCGGGCATGGGTGCTTCGGTGAGTATCTGCACCGGGTCGCGAGGCGGGAGGAGGAGCCGGTCTGCCACGATTGTGGCGCGGCCGAGGACACTGCCCAACACACACTGGAGCAGTGTCCCAGGTGGTCTCGGCAGCGCCACGATCTGGTGTCCGCGCTTGGAAGCGCCGACCTCTCGCTCCCGAGCGTGGTTCGCTCCATGCTCGGGAGCGACAGTGCCTGGTACGCGATGGCCTCCTTGGTGAGTTAGGTAGAACTGAGACCCTACAGCGCGCGAGCCGAGCGAGCGAAGCGAACGTGCCGCGGCAGCGGTCGGCGAAGCGCCAGAACCGAATATTGTCAGTTGTAAGAAAGTTGCGACAACGGCCGAAGGGAGTCAAATCAAGATTTAGTCATAAAGCGATCTAGTCATACCCCTATGTAGTAATAAAGCGTATTAGTCATAAAGCTTCTAACCCCATCCGATCAGTGACGCGTAAACATTCAGAGCGTACGCTCGTCGCTTTTGTTCAAAAAATGACGTCGTCGGATCCCGCATCGCGCTTATGAAAGAGCGATTTTACAGTGCTTTAGTATCATCAAGAATGTTAACGAGTGCTAAGAACACCAAAAATTCTGATTCTCTGTTTAACAACGTATTTTATTCATTTTATTCACAGAACGTGAATTTTTTCTTTTTTTTTTTAATTTTTTCTTTAATTTCATACATTGCCTAACACGATCTCTGTATATTGTATACAATGCCCGGATTTCATACATTGCCGGTAACTTATACACCAAGAACGCATTCGGACAGACTATTGCCGTATCTATCTATCCTTTTCTCTTTTAATCGGATATCTGTCCGTATTAAAAGTTTTCTTGCCACGATAAATGACGCTGTTCTCTTTTGTAACTAATATTTGCCAAATGGCACGTTTTATGAGATATAATCTTATCAGAGTTTATGCAGGTGCACAGTTGTTTTCAATAGATTGAAAATGACTTACGCTTGATGTAGATGCATCTCCGTCGCTCTATTATTGTAAAAAAATGTATTTTATATGTGTTTACTTAATGATATGTATATATATATATATATATATATGTATATATACATACATACATACAGATGGACATATATATATATATATGTCCATCTTTAATGCGAAGACGAAGTCTGTTGCTTCGAAGGTTGGAGAGTGACATAGGCTACTTTTTATCCCAGAATGATATCTTACTTCTACGGGAAACAATTGCTTTGATTATATACTTACTGATGCTATTTCAAATATATTAGTACCAACTTAAACTAAATTACTACATACTTTAAAAAACAATTAGCTGTTTTGCAAATTTGACTTTCGCAAAATAACGCCTGAATCTATTAAACAAATATCTATCTATGTAGTCTATCGATTCAATAATAATAATAAATAAAAACCCCGCAGGGCAGCTTGTGGCGAGCTGTTGGTGCGTAACGACACCACGGGTACCCGAGTGCTCCAGAGAGTCGATCAGGGCCTTCGGCTCCAGCGTGTCTTCATCGGTCGGAGTGAAAAGTCAAGAAGGCCCGTAGTACTCTCAGCTCTGGCTTGCCTTCAATGGCCGTCCAGAGAGGAGTCGATAGAGTATATTGCTCTAGCAGGTGATATGCTCCAGGGTTGGAAGTGTTAAAGGGCATAACGCCGCGAGTAACTTCGGAGAAAGCGCAGCACACCTCTTGACACCCATGAGTCACTCACATCGGTGTTGCCCCCGGCCGATTTTCTCTGGCATTTCGGGGGTCCATCTAGTGAGTGGCGAGCCACCGCCTGCCGAAGTAACATCAGATAGGATAGTTATGGCAGGTGTCCGTCTCTCTTCTGTAATAGCTCAGTACTAATAATCCCTCCAGATCTCATTTCAATAGCTCAATTATTTCCGACACATTTGCCCAATACCTGCTGTGACCTGTTCGTTGATATATCCTCCCATTGACATCCCTCAGAGCAGATCACAGCTGGTATAATACTTTACATCATTATTTTCGAAGAGGCCTCTACGCGTTGGATTCATATCCCCGCGCACGCCTATCAAATGACCGGGATTAAAACCCGTGAAATAAGAATAAATAAAAAAACAATAGTTTCTGTCAAAAAGGGGGAACCTGCCT
Organism: Pyralis farinalis; assembly: GCA_947507595.1. Classification (NCBI taxonomy): domain Eukaryota; kingdom Metazoa; phylum Arthropoda; class Insecta; order Lepidoptera; family Pyralidae; genus Pyralis; species Pyralis farinalis. Next base: position 22,967,849 of record OX382265.1, on the reverse strand, counting down.
TTCACAGCAATAATTGTTGATACATATTCGATAATTAATAACTAAGTATATCACATAAATAGGATATAAATGTCGGCGGTCAAAGTAACTAAACTCATTTTTTTTAACATAAGATTGTAGCTGAGAAGTGCTAATCTCAATTTCCTTAAATCAAAGAATTACATCCTAATTATACAACACATTGCTGAAAGTCTGCGTTATTCACACTATTTAATTCTCTTGTGCTAGCTGTTTATCGCAAAGATGATTGTAGAGATTGAGATTGATGGATTAAGTCAGTCTAATTACTTACTTAATTTTTATTGCTCCAGTCTATAGACTGAAGCTTAGATTAAGTAAGTGATTAAGCGTCACTCGTACGATGCGTCCTCTACTATTAACACAGCAACTCCTTTTGAGCTTACTATCCTAGTGGCCTCACTTACACGCAGGAATACAACTTTCCAGAGGGATGTTATTTGGCTGCGGTTTTCTGTGAGGTGGAGGCACTACCCCAGACGGACTGCTTTGATGCGCCCTACCTCTCTTAAACCTCTTGTCTGTCGTAGTGACGTAAAAAATAAGAAAAAGTAAATAACAAGAATAAAAAAGATTTGTTATTATTTAAACGTAATGCGCATACTATTTAAAAAGCGTAACGCTTGTAGACCGTATTCACAATGATTAAACTATTGAAATTTTATTTGTCAAAATAGAGTACATTATACCTAATCAAATATAAGTAAACTACGATAAAAATATCTTGAATTTGTGTGTAAAATACGAAAAACCCTTTTTCTCCGGCATACATAGATGTAGTCTTTTTGTATTCCTCCTCCATATGAACTTTAATTATGACATTTATGACAAATTTCACAGGTTTCGGTGCGTTTCGGTTTCGTTTCCTAAAAATGGGATGTAAAGGTTTTTCTTTAAATATACGTATACATGTATAAAGATTATAATAGAAAAAAAGATTTACGTGTGCAGAAAATAAATTATTTTTAAACAAGCGTTATCACCATTGAGACATGTGATGGATTGACTGGTTGATATGTGAAAATTTTATACACTTTATAAAGTCACTTAGTTTTAATTAAATATATACCAAAAATATGCTTTACTCGGGCAGACTATTGTCATATCTATCTTTTTCTACTTAATAATATTGTTGACGGCTTTTAATCGGATATCCGTTCATAAGTTTTCCCGCTACTATAAATGACGCTTTTTCTCTTATGTAACAAATATTTGCTATAGGACACTTTCTATGAGATATAATCTCATCAGATCGAATGCAGGCGCACAGTTATTTAACAGATTTCATTTCATTCAGAAACAATATATATTTTTAATTTCAATAAACTTTGTTATTTTTTTAATACATGCTACTTCCCGCACATTTTACATGTCACATTCAGTGATTTAAAAAAAATCAAACCGTCAGATAAAGATAGTCGCTCCAAATAAGCGTCAATTATTTATGGATGTACACGCTGAATCGTCAGTACAAAAATATCACGCCGTCGAGTATTTCAAAATGCCGACTTTTTTATGCATTTCTTCATAGTTTTATTCATTAACTATTAAGAGTGGTAGTTCGCATCAAAGAGAGGTAGGGCGCAACAAAGTAGCCCACCTGGGAAAGTACCTCCACGTCACAGAAAACGCAGCCAAATAACAACTCCTTAGAGGGTAGTTGAGTTCCTGCGTGTGAGTAAGTAAGTCCTAAGTTGCTATGTTAGCAGCAGAGGAGGCATCGCGCGAGTTTACTTAATGTATTACAAGCGTTCATAGGCTACGTTAACCGTTTTGCATCAGGTGGGCCGTATGCTTGTACACCTTCTGACATTGTATAAAAAAATATATTATTATTCTTACGTAAGTTAAGCAGGATCCAGCCCGGCACTGTAACATAATACTAAAAAGATTTGTAACTGCTTCCTAGCTTACTTTCAGTATGATGACGTTTCAACAATAGTACTTGTGACGTAAGTGTCCTTTAAGAATGTATCCAATAAATTTAATCCAGTTAAAATTTTAAGCTGTAAGAACAAAATGAAAAAATTGTCGCATAGAATAGGAGGGCTGAGATAAATGCAAGGAAAGATATTTATGGTAGGGGGAAGGTGAGCTATGGGGAGTTGCAGGACGTGGAAAAGGAGTAGTACAACATGAGGCAACGTCCGATGCATCTAGTGTTGCAAATTTTACTTTCAGGCAACTGTTCGAATACATATCAAGGGTACAATTAATTCTACTCTCATTGTCATACATTTTTATACTACTAAGATAGTATAAAAAATTATGACAATGACAGTAGAATTGATGAACTTTGCAGGTTCTTTGGTAGGAAGAGTAACTCCTTTCGTGGTCGTTCCGTGCTGTCAAATAGGAAATATTATTAAACTTATTCAAGTCTAGACGACGGCGATGGTAAAGTTGGTAGGTCGCCCTGGAATATCGTATAACGTTAAAATGGGAGAAAAAAGCATTTGGTTCAGCCTCTCTTCTTTCCTTCTGGCACTGTGGAACGCATTCACCGCAGATTCAGGGCTCTTACAGCGTGTGCGTCTAAATTTGTATTTAATTTATGGGGAGCAAAAAGAAATCGTACGGAGTGAGGTCCGGGCTGTAAGGCAGATGTGTCATCAGTTCTACATTTGAAGCCATGAAATAAGTTGACGTACCAATCTGCAGTAATTGCAGTAATTTTGGTCGCCAAGCGACACCGTTGAGTAATTTTTTTTATTTATGACACAATCAGTCGTACATATTACAAGAGTATATTCTTAAGTAATTAGTAAACATAGACCAAAACCACATACTCATATGCCAAAACTGTGTCAGTAACATAAATAAGGACAGTAGCGCATTACAATCAGTTCAGAAGGTAAGCAATTAAAACATGACACATTCCCACAACACCCTAGGTACATAGGTAGTCACTTATATGGACACACGCATGCGCTCATGCACAAATTTACGCACGCATCCGCACAAGCGTCCCAGACACACACACTTCACATATAATTTATTTATATATTTGTAAAATTCAAAAGACGAAATATGTAAATACGAGTATGTATATACACATATGTATACACGTACACAGAAGTTATACCTACTTAGCTGCGCGTAACAAGCTTCGGTTTGTTTTTAAGTGTTGCCGCTCGGATACATGATGATGGAGCAATCGCGAAATTTGTTAAGATAAAAAAGGCATGCTCCGTTGGTTTCGACTTGTAGAAAGAATGCAGGACGAAAGAATGACGAAACAGATATACAATGCAAAAGTAGAAGGATGTAGGAGCCGAGGAAGACCGAGACCAAACTGCCATGACCAAATTGGTCGTGTTTTATCAGAAAGTGATGTCAGAAGTCCCAGGAACCGGCGAGCGTGCATGAATATGAATGTTAGAGAAGCGAGCGAAATATGAACGGACCGCGTCTTATGGCGCTCGATTCTCTCTGCCTATCCCGCAAGGGACCTGGCGTGAAGATATACATACATACTTTGAGATAACACTGCTTTTCGAGAGATAGTAAGCATATCAAATCCAATGTACATGTTAATGGAACTAATTTAGCCCCTGTGGAGACAACTGTGTTCTTGGGTATAACAATCGACTCCAAACTACAATGGGGCCCACAAATTGAAAAATTATCAGGAAAACTAAGTTCTGCAGCCTATGCAGTGAAAACTATTAGACGGCTCACTGATGTTGATACGGCTAGAATAGTTTATTTCAGCTACTTTCACAGTATTATGTCATACGGAATTCTTCTTTGGGGTAACTCCGCGGACATTAACACCATCTTTTTATTGCAAAAGAGAGCCATAAGAGCTATCTACAAACTTGGTCCCCGGGAGAGCCTTAGAGAAAAATTCAAAGAAATAAATATTCTAACAGTCGCATCGCAATATATCTATGAAAATCTTTTGTATGTCCATAAAACATAGACTCATTTTGTAAAAAGAGTGATACTCATAACATAAATCTATATATATAAGAGGAGAAGCTGACTGACTGACATATCAACGCAGGGCCTAAACTATAAGGGTTAGAAACTTGAAATTTTGCACAGGGGTTCCTTTTATAACGTAGGGGAGCACTAAGAAAGGAATTTTGGAAATTCATCCCCTAAGGGGGTAAAACGGGGGTGCAAATTTAGTATGAAACTTTGCTGTTTTTGAAGTTATTCGAATGAAATTCAGCATGAAGATTCCTTACTGATAGGCATGAAACACGAGTAAAATATTTTTCTCAAAAATCATCCCTCAAGGGCGGTAAAACGGGGATGCAACGTTAGTATGAAACTTTAAATTTTTGAAGTTATTCAATTGAAATTCAATGGTGTTTCATTGACAGTCATGAACTAAATGTAAAATATTTTTTTCTAAACTAATAAGTATAAAAGATTTTCGTTTTTACCTACATTATCGGATTCGAACCTGTCGAAACTCTTCTATCTAGCGGGCCGTGCGCGCCGGATGTGCCGCGGTCTACAAGTGAGCAACCCGAATGCAGAAAATATCTAACTGTTTAAAATTTAAAACCTCCCCAACAGTACAGAAAGTCAGTTCGTCATTCGCCCTTTCATTTCAGTGCTGGACCAATTTTCACCATACATAGCTAAGAACACTCCCGACTAATACACCTTTAAAACAAAAAAAAAAAATCTAAATCGGTTCATCCGTGCGGGAGCTACGATGACACAGAAAGACTCAGAATCACATCGACACACACACACCCTCACACACACACACACACACATGTCTAACTTATAACACCCCGTCGTGTTTTCGTCGGGGGTTAAAAACAGAGGCATAAAATATATATGTATTAGTTTCGATTAGTTCCAATTATTGTTAAGAGATGGCGCCATAAGCCAAATTGAAACGCGCTATGGTTTCTTTTGTAGCTCATAAAGTATTGACCATAGTGACGACTGAATGACGTAGTGACAGCCCACTTGGGGCTAACTACATAGTCAGGTCAAAAAAAAAAAAAAGGACTGACTTGATTGTCTGCGTGTTCGATTAGTTTCTCCAACGTCGTCCTAAGCCGAGGTTCTACCCCTCTCGGGGGCCCTTAGGCTGTCGTTATACTTAGTTTTGCTAGGCTGTGGCGCCTCACACCCGCCTCTTTAGTCCGGTGACGTAGTAACAACCCACTCGGGGCTAACTACGTAGTCAGGTCTAATTCGTACTTCGACGTAGCGTAGGTGATGATCACTTTGATTATTATAACAAAAAAATTTTGTTGCAATATTCGGATATTATTATTTATTCTATTTTTAGTACAGAGTCGGCAACGCACGAGTAACAACCAACCCTGATGTTGCAAATGTCCATAGACTAGGCTGACGGCTTACCATCAGGTAGACCGTATGCTGGTTTATAAAAATATTTATGGAAACAAGATCTCTTTCCATAATACTAAATTGAGAATACTAAAAAGAGATTGGTAATATTAAGAAATTGCCTACAATAAGATGTGTTATCACAATCTAAGGCGGATATCTATATATATAAAACTGGAGTTCCTGACTAATTCGCTGACTCATCAACTCCGAAGCCAAACTCTTGAACCTAGAAAGCTGAAATTTTGCAAAGAGGTTACTTTTATAATCCTCACGAGAGTGAAGAGGGGCTTGACAGTTTGTATGGAGTTGAAAAATTATTTCAAGTTAGTGACTTGAAACTTTATACAGATACTCTTTATTAAAATCCAAAAAAGTAGTTTCAAAATTTCCACCCAGGGTGTAATGGAGGTCAAAAGTATTTCTTGAACTAAAAGTTGAATTATTAAGAAATTATTATTTTTTAAAGTGAGCTGCTTTAGACTGTAAATATACTCTCAATCAAGACGTCAAATAATTAATTTCAGCGTTTTTCAAAATTCCACCTTTAGGGGCTGAAAAGGGGGTTGACAGTTTGTATGGAGCAGAAAACTTTTGAAGTTAGTGACTTGAAACTTTGTATAAATACTCTCTATTAGAATCCAAAAAAAAATTGGTTTCAACGTTTTCAAAAATTCCACCCTTAGCGAGGTGAGGTGAGGTGAAAAGGGGGTTGAAAGTGTGTTTGAACGAGACGCTATTCTATAATAGAAATGGAGTTCTTGTCTAATTCACTGACTCACCAATAGGTTCCTTTTGTAATGCATATGAGAGATAAGAAAGATTTTTTTGAATTTCAACCCAGGCTGATATTTTTTTAAGTGGCTTGAAACTTTTATGTTTTTAAAATAGGCATTGATGAGAATAAAGAGGTGTTTTGAGTGTATACAGCCAGTATCAAATAGTTAATGAAAACCGAACAGGCCGTGACATATCTTCATTACTACACAAATAAGGATATTTGATACTTTTACTAACTATTTAATGCCGACTGTACTAAAAAATAAGAAGTAAAATAAAAATAAGTAAAACTGCTGAAATTCCAAAATCTACGCGTGCGAAGCCGCGGGCATAAGCTAGTACTAGATATAAGCATAATCTTGTGTTACATCCAAGCCGTCTCCACAAAATAAGTAATTCTTTTATGGGGCAATGTATACGGTTCTATAACAAACTTCCCAGCAATATAAGAGAATTGTCAATAAAGAAATTTAAAACTACCATTAAAGCCAAATTGTGTAGCAGGGCATATTATAAAGTATCTGACTATATTAATGATAAAAATGCCTGAGATTGAGTCGATCCAATTATAATGTAATTAATAAATTATGTAAATTTGTTTGGATACCAAAAGAGGGATGCTTGAGTTTTTTGGCAGTATTTTTATCAGTGCTCACCTAGTCATGAACTGCACGGTAGGGAAAAAAATTGTGACGATTCCAAACAAATGTAGCCATTTTTACGGAATAAAAAGATTTTGACTTTGACTTTGAAAGTAAAGCATTGCAATAAACGTAACTAGCAGAACTGTATGTTGAGATCTTAAGAAATTCGGTATGACATAATTCTTTTCATTTTCCATTACGTGATTGCAGAGACACTGTATCCTATTATTCAGTAGGTTAAACTATTTACTTACCAAAGCTTCACAACCGCGTCCCTTGCACTGTGATACATAAATAGGTAATAAATAAAAAAACACTCATGACGTGGACGACGAGCGATGGCACCTATTTCAAGAACCTCTGGACCGTTTTTATTTATCAAAAATACGAATAACATAAAATCATCCATATTATACCATCTATCTATCTAGCTATAACTTCAAACCAATACTTTGCTTATAAAATATTGCTCGGTTCTCTCGGGGACGCCAGATGTATTATACCCGATATATTATATTTTTTATTTTTATTTTTACATATTAAACTAACCTAATAATATGTACACATGTTTTTCTGTCATACACAGTTATATTTCAGATATTTAAACATTGCCTTGTAGATTACGTATATAACTACGTTTTACGTTTGTAGTTAAGATTGTCTTTAAATTTTACGCAAATTATACATTACAGAGACTTGACTTGTAATAATTGCCAATAAGTCCAGTTTGACCATGGACAAAAAAATACATTTAAAAAATATTTCCATTTCTTTTTTAATTTAAGGCCATTTATTGTAGTCTTTTTTAAAGTGAAAACTACTTTTGGCACGGTAAGCACTTTTTGGGATGTGCAAAAAGCGTAAAGCTCAGATATATACCGCACAGTACGCGATCATTGCGGTTCCAGCGTGTGAGGGTGGACTCCCCGCCGTTGGCGAGCGGTGCGGTTATAAAAAGTAGCTGTCGGCATCATTTTGAACAATTCTTCAAAACACAACCCAATCGGTAGAACACACAAAGGGTGGCAAAATCTCTCCTTAAACGTAAGGGTTCTATACCAGTAATACCTAATAGATAAATAAGTAAGTAAAACTTGCCTTGTTGTTATTAAATTTTAAAAGTATTTGGCTATAAATACTGTTGCATAGAAAATTTTCTTTTTTTCAACTCTTTAATTATTTGAATTTGTAACGCGTTTATTATGTTAAAAACTTCTTTCGATTTCCCGCCGTTTTACATATTTTTTTCGTGTTGATTATCAAATTACTTATTTACAATATGGAATGGGGTTTTAAGGAAAGAGAATTGCAGTGATTACCTTGCACAAAGAGGCCGTCGCTTATATTCAAGATACTTTAAAAGTTTGGTATCAGCCGTATATTAGTATATCGTACTATCGACAGATATACCAATACTTCCTCTGTTGAATACCACAAAAGATCTAGGCAACCGCGTGCTGTTAGAACTACAAAGGCTGTTAATGCTATTAAAGCCAGAATTCGCCGCATTAGGAAACAAAATATCTTATCGCGAGAAATGAAGTTTCGCGCTAGGAATCTGTCGCGTATAATAAAATAAGGCCTGAAGCTCGACGCTTATCGTCGATATGCAGGAGATGCCCTAAATCAATCCCTACACTTGAAGAGAGTGGATCGATCAAAACTCTTTCTGTCCCGATACGTAGGTGCAAGGCATAGAAATACCTATGCTCTTTATTGATCAGAAAGTTTTTACGATTGAAAAACACTACAACAAGCAAAATGACAAAGTGTACGCACACAATTCCAAAGAAGCCGTCCAAGTGGTAGTAAAGGTACAATGTGGTCATCATCCTTCGTCTGTAATGGTTTGGTGGGGAGTATGTTATTAAGGAGTCACAAAGCTTCATTTTTGTGAAAAAGGAGTGAAGACTTCAGCCAAAGTGTTTTAAGAGACTGTTTTGGACCATGTTGAGAAATTTCTCAGCAATACACGTTTTAAAAATGTGCCGTAGACTTTCCAGCAGGACTCTGCACCTGGTCATAAGGCATGAACTACCCAAGCCTGGCTCGAAAACAACGTTCCGGACTTTATAAGAGCTGAGGACTGGCCCTCGTCTAGCCCAGATCTGAACCCCTTAGACTATAAATGCTAGTTTTAGAGTTCATGGCGTACTGGAAACGACACGAATACATTGTCTCTTAAGAAATCGCTGGAGCAAGGAGTAGCGAAAGCATTCTAATTCCAAGAACAATGAAAGCAGTGGCTAAATTTCCCATGGAAAGAGTGCGTAAATCCATAGGCTCGTGGCCAGACAGATTAAAAGCCTGTATCAAAGCCAAAGGTGGCGTTTCGAATAGAATCATTCTTTTTATTTTTTGCAGACTTCCATAAATATGTATACTTATATAAATTTTATTAAGATTACATTACTTCATAAAAAAATAAATGCATATTCATTTGTAACGAACTTCTTGCCACACTACCGGACTTAATACGTTGATTAAAATAATTTGTAATAAAAAATACTTCCTAAAAAATATTTCTTTACAACTCAAAAATAATGTTTATAAGTTTGTGAAGCAAAATTTTTATTCATGGCCCAACCACTCACAATAGCGTGGAGAGAGTCCTTTTATAATATACCAAGCTGGTCAAATTTATATTCTAAATTACCAAAAAGTATGTATTCATTAGAATAAGTTTTATGGCGTTCTCGTGCATCGATCCTCACCAACATGCAGCGCAAAATACACGGGAGACTAGTTGTGTCGAATCAAACTCAAAGTGGCATTTATTTCAAATGGATTGATTGAAGTTTGACATTTTTTAAATTTAGATAATCGTCTTGAATAATAAAAGTATTGATATTTACATTTATTTTTTGTTTTATCTACAATTTTTCGTATTTTTTTTCGATACATTAATTACATTTATAAATATCCTTATTTTGTTTTGTCATTAATTTAAATCTTTGTAGTGTACATTTATACAAGTGAAGTTAATAGTTTATTACAATTGTTTTAGATATCCGCGGCCATTTAAGCGTGCTTTGCATTTCACATAGTTCAACTCATCAAGTGTTTTTGTTGTAACATTTACCCTTTGCTCTATAAATACAACAATATACAAAGTGCAATATAAGAACAAATTATTTAAATCTAATTTAAGTCAAATTAGTTTGTAGTATAATCAACTCGAAATAAAAAATAAATAAATATAATATATAACGTTTCGTTACAGATCAATTATAAACCTGTTTAGAATTGAGCTCCGTAATTGAAGCTCGACGGTTCACTTTTTGCCAACTTGTAGTTATGTTTGTTTCACACGTACCACAACCACACCACATCGTCGCGACAAAAAGTGGTCAAGCAGTGGTTACGTGTCAATAGTGTCGCTGCATCTTTAAGCAGTTGCGTTGTGGTTCTTACAAAAATGTGGATGTGGTAGAGTTGTCGCAAATAGTTGTGATATGGCTACTTAGTATGCAGACAGACAGTTTACTCCGGCTTTCGTAGAGGAAAACGCAGTGTCGTTGCGTCGACGCAACGTTTTATCTGCGATGCGGCCGGCCGCTAGTTTGCGGTGTCGCTTGCGTTGGGGTTGAGACGTAGCTGCGATGTGGTTGGTTTCACCTACGCGGTCGATAATGACGGCGAAATGTGGTCCGTGTGAATTCTACTAATCATTTTCATACATATTAGCACCCGGAAAATTAATAATTTCGGTTCAGTTTACGTTTTTATTTTAAATTAATAATGAAAATAAAGATAATAAATATCGTTTTAAATTTAAAGCTTTTTTTTAAATATAAATTTTACATAATTGCTAGTACTGTAATCTTCACTAATTATGTATTCGACTAAATTAGAATTTACTTCAGAAGAACCCAATTTGCATTTCCAAATCCGCTAAGACATTACCGTGTTATCAGAATATAGAAAAATAAAGAAATACACAATGGACATTGAAGTTGGTTAAAACTTAACTCTACCGAAAAGTTACATTATATCAACATTTTACAAATTTCGATAACATTATTACAGAATTAATTACTGCTGGAGCAAAAATAGACGAAATGGATGAAATTTCACATTTATTAATTACTCTACCATCATCATACGATGGTGTGATTATTGCATTAGAAACACTCGGAGGAGATCATTTAAATCTACCATTTGTAAACAACACATGTTTATTAGATCATGAAGTGAAACTAAAAACACAAATCACAACAGAATCGAAAATCGACAATTTCAAAAAGATATTGCGATCTTTGTGGCTGGTGAAATCATTTCAAGTAGAATAGCCGTTTTTTGAAGAAAATACTGCAAAACGATGGTGCTGGTGGTGGCAGTTACAAAAACATGGCGAATGTTATTCAGACTGACTAGAATGATTTTCGTTCTAGTCAGTCTGAATGTTTCGTTTTTATGCTATTCAGTTGAAAGTTATCTGATTAATTTATTCTGATTAATTAATTATTGAATGAATCGTCCTGAATTTTAAATTCTGTAGCGACTTCTCATATCGTCAATTCAAGACCATATTTCTCTTTAATCATCGATTGTAATGTTCTATTGAAAATAAGCGTAGTTAAAAATTTCACATCAATACAATAACCTTACGGCAAGAGTAGAGAATTATTGTTTATAAAATTCTATATCGATGTGTAAGATAAAGATCCGATTGAAATGCCCACTTCAACCAACGAAGATTGACCGTTCTCACTTACTACTCTTCCTGACAATATCCAATCGAAATGAGTTTCTTGAGCTGTCAGGGTGCCTTTTCTGATAATCTTTCCAGTCAGTATCATTCCGTAGACCTCTGCTCCCAACAATAAATGTAGCTTACTAGGCTTCCCATAACCTATATCCGCTAGTGATACGCATGACAAGTCGGACCAATCTTGGATATTGATTTTTTGTGCTGGCAATATGGATGTTAAATCGTTCAAAACATAGGCCTGGATTTCACAACTGAACAAAGTATAAGTGGACTGTATCATAAAAATGACCATATGTTTGATGGCTAATTTGTATTGATCTCCTTCCAAACCTGAAACTACCCCCTTAATAGGAATTTCGGGAAGTCCTTATAATTGAACAGCATGTTCTATAATAAACGAGACTAGGGAACCCTGATCCAGTAACGCTCGCAGTGTATAATAACCTCGCTTAGTATCTACCTTAACTAAAGCCCTAGCTAGCTGATTAGGTGATAAAACTGAACCGAAATGTGTGGAAATTTGTTTTGTCCCTATTTGAGCCCCATTATTCTGCAACTGCCTTACAGACATGTGTTCGTTCGTTTGATTTGCCTCCATTCTAGGCGAAGAACTTGCGTTGTCTTCTGGGTGCAGTAAAGAGAGATGACGCTGTCCGCAACGTCTACAAGTGGTACGCCTTTTGCATCGAGTCTCTGGGTGATTATTTCCGAAACAATTCTAGCATAATCTTTTTTTCTGTATAAATCCGCGACGTTTCCAAAACTCACTGGACTAAACTGTATACATTGGTAAAGTAGATGACTTTGTGTACAAAATGGTCAGTTTCGACCATGTTCGAGATAGGAACGGTGTTCCTGAACATTCCTATTCTAATTTTTTATGCCGAATCCGAATCTGAAGTCAAAATTCGAATATTCGAAAAAAACGGACAGACAAACGCACATACAGATTTCATATAGGAACGGTGTTCCTGAAAACATTAGGCGAGTGAGTACAATAAAATAAAGTACAAGTGTCGAATGTTCATAAAAAATTGCTTCATTTTTCAGTGCAAAGTCATTTCAAAGTTCATATATTTTACAAGTTCAAATTAATTAATCTTAATTAATTAGAACAGAATAATTAAGATATATTTCCCGCTTCAATCGAATTAAAAATTCTATAATCACATAGTTTATTCAGCAATGAAACCACAGTGCGATTCAACTTTACCACTAGCGTCACTATTGGTACTAAAGGGAAACATTTTATTGATAGTAGCGAACCATTTGTTGTAAGTAGGTATAGTTATCACAATATGTTTCATTAAGGCGAGTTTCTATAAGTTTCCATAAAACGCCTCTACGTCTTTAGACTGGGATGAAAGGCGAGATTGGGATGTTTACATGCAAAACTTTAAAATTGGTACGATGATACAAAACATCGTAAAGTCATCAACCGTTATTAACCTTTCGAAACCCGGGTGGTCGTATATGACCGCGAAATGTATGGGAAAACGTATATAAGGGGGTCTGACTGCTCAAAGAACAAGAAATGTTAGTTAAGAGCACTGACCAGCTAAAATACAAATATAAAACATAAGTGATTATATCCTTCCCGATCACGCAGAAAGTAACCATAATTCGTCACGATTTTGTGTCTCTTTCACGAATCATCATCCGTATCAATTCTCCAACTCTCGACCATACATCTCGACATAGCGATGATGAGATGGGAATGTGGTTCGTGGTCCGACGATGTTTATGGATAGCATGATCTATCTTCAATATTTACCATTAGAGTGAACTAGTTTTATGCGTTTGTCTAAATTAATCTTATTTCAGGAATCTTTCCCAGATTTTTATATACAAAAACCCCAATTACCTTTGCCATACACATGTTCATGGCCCCGTGACACTAAAATTAAAAAAAAGAATCGGTAAGGCAGAGCGTTCCGTACCTATTCCATACACATAAGTATTTTTTTATTTTAAATGTTGGTGTGATATTCCAATTCTAGATATATTATTCCTATCTATTCTAACCCTCATATTTTTTCATGATCTTTTATGAATGAAACATACTACCCTCTAATGATATGTATTATATACATTTGTATGTCTTAACAATAGGTGCTAACCTAAGATGTTTCTATAGTTATAGATACGTCGTACATGCTCTAGAATAGCAATACAAAAGTAAGGTAATTGCCCAACTCGCATTCAGTTGGGGACGCTCTCGCGTCGCGGCTATACGTACTTCACCACAAAGCATACATCTCTTAAGATGTATATTTATCTCTTTCTAATGACAGGTATCGTTTGTATCTTTATTAGACCAAAGAGTCATGATAAATAACTGTACGTTGATATAGTACTACTTGTGCCATTTTAAAATACAATAATGTAGGTGTATAACGTGTTTATCTTTTGATACATCGCTGGTGCTAACCAGGAATAAATTATCCTACTAATGTTATAAATGTGAATGTCCGTTTATTTGTTACGCTTTCACGCGATAACTGCTGAACCGATCATTATGACACTTTGTACGCATATTCTTGAAGTTATCAGAAGTAACATAGGATACTTTTTATTAAAAAAATATATATTTTATTTGCAATGGTTAATGCATTTGCATCGTTGATTAGTATAACTGCCATAATACGACATCCATTGAGCTGATAAAATGCTTCTAGTCTGTTCAATAGTATAAAAAGTCCGATGGTTGTACTCGTACATACATATTTTATTAGAGATTACGCTACGAAAAAGTTTTGTATTTGGATTCCAATGAGGGCTACGTATTGCTGATTGTAGCTCGAGTATTTTAAGACTTGTTTCTAATGATTTGACTTATATGAAGTCGTGTCTAACAGACTACCGGTGTTAAATAACATATCAATGATGTATCATATAATAGGTATCAAGTGTTCACTAACTAATTATTTTTATAACCGTAAAATAGAGTTATACTCACTACTCCTTTGCAAAATGGTCCGACACACTGAAATGATATACGCATTGGGAATTTATACAGGTAGACAAAAAATGTTTTCTATTTTTTCTCATTGACTCAGTATCGGTAATACGTGATACATGAAAGGTAGTAGATGAAAATACGTTACATACTACAAAAAAAATACCAAGTAGTTTATCTACAGAAATTGAAAACAAAAAACAATTAATAGCACCTTCAAGAACCCATCTCTTTGCGGTCACAAAAACACTACCATTGCGTTTACACTACAAGCGAGAAAGAATAAAGAGTATTTCCTCTGACGGATTTTTGAGGGGTTCCCGCGAGCAGCATAGGACGTAAAGTAGAATCTCGTGCATAGCTATTGAACGACTGCGATCCTGAGGTGAACGAGAGATACAGATGTTTTCTTCTTTATGTTTATTATTGATTGCCTTTTAATCACATTTTATTACACTTATAAGTACTATACGTCTGCAGAATCGCGAAAGAATAAAAATGACAAAGTGTTTTTTTTTTGAGTCTAAAATTATCTTCCTATATAATATTAGATGTTCACATGTAGCGGGCCATGGACATTTTGTGATCATTGTTGCTAAAAAATCTTTAATGTGGTTATTTCACAAGCTTTTCTTTCGGTGGGGAATGATTCCGGGAGATAGTGGCGAGCATGAGGATTTTTTGTTTTTGTTTTTAATTTTAGTCTTATATTTCCATAATGACACTGCATACTTTGACCTTGTTATCAATTTATTCGTTGATACAGCATTCCGGTAATATACTGAATTTCTATCATCTATGTCGCTTCAGTTCCGTAAGATCAGTTTCTGAGTTCGGCAAAAGAGACGCGGAGAACACGGTATATGGAAACAATGTTCCGTCCAGGATACGATAGTCTCATGAATGCGGCAATGTTTTTTGGCCTAATTTGTTAAAAACATTTATTTTATTAAGTCCAATGCATTGCCGCGTACGCAAGAATTCCCTTGAGCGTTGTTGTGCTCATAAGTGAGTAACGCCAGGAGAAGATTGGTGAGGAGTTGTCGCCTTAGTAGCCGGATAGTAACATCCAAACCTTACTCATTGGATTACAAGTGTCCATAGGCTACAATAACCGCTTCATTCACGTGGGTCGTATCCTGCTATTATTTGGAATTATTAATGTTGTATTCGGCATGTTTTATACTATTATATGTATATAAACAAGTGATTGATCAATATTAAAAATTAGAGGCAATCATTTTATATACTATACTAAAGCCTATTAAGAGCTACCAAAAAAAAAAATCAGTTGACAAAAAGAAGAGAAACGTACCAGTTTAGTATTTACATATAGCTACCAGTATATTCACCTCAGACACAGATAAATCTCCATACGTCTGAAAGATGAATAAGTACAAAAGGGATCAAACAACATTTAAAGAACTTATTAAAGTTAATCATAATGGATATTTATCATCATAATAAATATAATTTTAAATAAATTAAACTTTAAATGGACCACAATTATGTCTAAATTTTTAAATAAATAATTTAAAAATGCCGTGAAGACAACACATGAGTATGTAGTTAAATTACAATCCGTAAAAAGTATTATTTTATTTCTCATATAGAAACTAAAAGTTTCAATTACCTACTTTGTAGCATTTTACTACATTGTAACTTACTATGACGAGCTCGGTGGCGCAGTTGTGAAACGCGTTGTTACGCTACTTTGACAGCAACGCTCTGTTATACGGATTTTGAATTCCGAGTTTTTAAAAAAAATGTTTTTTATGATATCACTTTTATTTGAAATACACAGGTTTAACTTATAATAAAAGGAACATAGTAATAATTTGTGGCAAGTGTTACCGCTTTGAATGTTGGGACTGAACTGAACTGTAACTATATGGATGTCATAATGCTGACGAGGTTAATCTAGCATACTCAGGTATATTGTATACAGGGTGTATATATAACAGCCCCCGGGGTTGAGACTAAACTTCCACCTGAAGGGTGAAGTTTATGACAAGGATGTTCGGAATTTAGCTGCTGGAGGTTTGGGAGATTCAGAAGCAACTTCTGATAGCTCTGTTACCTCTTGAACATCTGTCTCGTTTTTGAATCGTCTTTTATTAAGACGGTGACACATGCCGAGCTTAGAATATTTGTATACAAGGAATAGGATTATCATTAAGACAATTATTGATATAATTATTGTGGTATATGAATGGTATTCGCTATCTATGTATAAATGTGGTCTGGAGCTTATAGAGTCTAAGGTTTTTACTATGTCATTGGTCGCCTTCTTATGTTCTGATAAGAGAGAGTCTAAATTAGAGTTCCGCAAATTCAAAATTGGAACCTTTTGTTTAATAGTTTGGAATTTCTCGAAATTGCAACAAGTATCATTTATTATATCTATTTTAAAATTAACAGGCTGTATTTCAATCATTTTGGTTTGTTTAGGAATTAAGGTTAAATCTTTAAAATAGGCTATACAAATAACAGGGAGGCTTAATATGCCGGATCCGAAAATATTAATTTCAGTAATATTAGAACTATGACAATCTATAGATAACTTCGACTTATTGCTAATTACATACAACCACTTGTTATTGGACAGTGCTTGCCAGATCTCAACATGACCTTGGAAAAATTTCGTGTTGCATATTTCTGGTACAGAATTTATAGCCTTAACCATGATCTCCGATTCGCAGATCGGTGTTGCAGAGCTCGAGTGGATGTCGACGGTTTCACATATAAAAAAATGTTTATATAAAATCTTACAACTACTTAATGTATTAAAATTACAGTATGAAGACTTATCTCTAGTTATAGCTATGTACTTAGTTGAGGGCATTATCGTAACATAAGTACTATTTCCTGTACGAAGTATGGCTGGAAATGAGATACTGTGATATAAATTATATTCTTTGGGTGACACAAGTGGAATTTTAAGAACGAAGACAATTTTGTTATCATTATAATAACTAGATGTTTCAGATATATTTAGTAGTAGGTAAATATTTTCTAAAGACAAGGCTATAGGAAACTGTTGGAAACTAGGTAGAAATCGATAATTTTTTACCAATTCATCAAATAGCTATGCCGGGGTGATAATTGAGGTATATAAAATATTTGATTTACTGAACATAACTGCATTTACAATGTCTTCTAACTTAAACGATAACGTCAATAACCTACTCTCTAAAACATTAAACAGTTCACTTAGCTTAGACCTTATCCATAAATTATCCGCAACACTGGTTAAATTCTGCATACTACTTGACAAATTATCTATTGCATTATTTAATAGCTGTTCGTTTACATAACTTTTATTTATGGTTTCTTTAAATGATGACAGTGTTGAGGTGGTTATTAAAATATTTTCTTTGACCAATTTCGACAACTTATTTTGGTCGTCTTCTACAACTTGAATGGCTTTGCTATATCTAATAGCATCGTCCTCGTTCATTGTACCAAAAAGATGTTTAAACACGGTGCTCACTCCACCAAACCATGCAGACCTTCGTGAACGGGTTTCTATTAGGTGAGAAACCGAATCAAAATCGCGTAACATGTCATTATATCGAATTGACAAAGGTTGAATCATATTATGACACTCAACATCATTTAATATGTTACTCTGTTCGCATAAAGATCGGGCGGTGCCTATCACACCGTTCAGACTCTCAATGTTCGGTTTGATAAATGATATGTCGTTCGGAATTACTACGCTAAGGTGACTGTCTATTATTTTTAGGGATCCAATGGAGTCAAAATAAATTCCTGGACTAGTTGTTGTAGGTTGGACGAATTGATTTTGTGCCGCTGTCATTGAGCTGCAATGAAACCACACGAAGTCTAAATTATTATATTACTAATTATACCTAGTTTATTAGTACTTGACATTTTGCTATCGTTTCGATATACTTTTAGAACTTATATTATTACACGAGTTTTATTTGATGGTTAAACTAATAAGTTACATATTACGCTACGTCGCGGCGTCGCGCGAGCTTGACCTCATCATAATGATGAATGACATGACGTCTGTTTATTAGTAATGTAAGACTATTCCTACCATTTATTTTTACAACTTTGTACGGACCTTTCCAAATAGGTGATAGGGCTTTGCGCAATCTAAGATGGTTCTTGAGAAAGACTAAATCTCCGACTTGATATTTAACAGTACGGGTGTGTGAGTCGTAATATGTTTTGGATGTTTGTTTAGATTTAGTTATATTTTCTAAGGCTTTGTCTCTAGTATATTTAAGTCGATGTTGCAGCATTTTCACGTAATCTGGATAAGTAGCATCTAAGGCGGGTTCATACACGGAATTTGGAATGAAGGGTTTATGACCAAAAATTAATTCATAAGGTGAGTAATTAGTTGTGGTATGTATTGCTGTATTATATGCCAACATTGCCGTGTAGACATATCTAGGCCAGTTATCTTGATTTTCATTGATGTATGATTTTAAATATTCTTTTAACGTGGAATGGCTGCGTTCTAACGCGCCTTGGGTTTGTGGGTGGTATGGTGAAGACCACAGCTGTTTAATCTTAAGGAAGGAACATGTCTTTTTAAATAGTTCAGCTGTAAAATTAGTTCCTTGATCAGTTAGTATCATTTTGGGTATACCGAATTGTGAGATAAAATGTACAAGACATTCACTCGTTTCTTCCGCGGTGGTACTTCTAATGGGATATGCTATGGAATATTTTGTTAAATCGTCTTGTAAAGTTAGAATATATCTAAGTTTTGCAGGGCCGGATTCAGGGAGAGGACCGACTATATCAAGAGACACTCTTTCAAAAGGAGCAGTGGAAGTACTAGTGATTTGCATAGGTGCTCTATTTATTTTACGAAGTGCTTTATTTGTTTGACATGATGAACATTGTTTAACGTAGCTCTCTATATCACTACGCATGTTTTTCCAGTAGTATTGTTCTCTAATTTTGTTAAACATTCGATTTGAACCAAGATGTCCCGCTACCGGAATATCGTGATTTTCTTTTAGGATCTTTTGAACTTCACTTTGATTTGGATAATAGAGTTTATTGCGGTAAATATGGACTTCGATACCAGTGTTATGGAATAGGTGGGTTAAAATGTTGTATATTTTAGTGTAAGCATGGCAATCAAAAGGGTTTTTGAAGTCTGTTACACCGATTTTGTCTATAGGTTTGCTGGATAACAAATGATTTCTGAGTTGTTTCAGGGACTCGAATAAATCGCTGTAGCTGCAAAGATCGAAATGGTGCACTTTAGTGAACAGAAAATAATACACTTTGTCATTATTGCTTAATGATTTAAAGGAGTGTAGAGTTTTCTCACATTGAATAAAGGGTTCAGATTCAGGGTGATTAGACAAAATATCTTCGACATATGGAATCGATTCGTCAAGATCAAGGGATGTGGGAATAATAATGTTTTTATGAGGACATTTCAGTATGCTGTCGTTATGTTCAATTATAGGTGTATTATATGATGTAGTTGTTGTAGATTTTAGGAATTTGGAATAGGAGTCATTGAGGTCTGGGAAGTCATTTCTCGTTTCAGTATCAACATTAGGTGAGGGTGAAGATTGTTTACTTGTCGATGATTGAACTTCATTGGTACTTGGAGAGGGTGGTTGAGTAGTTGTTGTGGGTTGAATTGGATTGGGTATTTCATTATTTCCAAGATTGGAAAAATTAGGTAATTCGTTATTTTCAAGGAAATCTATACAAGGCAAATCATCACAGAAAGATGTAGTGGGCAGTTGAATATCTAAATCTTCTAAAGTCATTGGACTAAATAGAGGAGAATCGAGGTTTATGTTTCCATCACTGATAGGTAAATTTTCTTCTGGACCTTGGGTAGGATTAGTTTGCTGTTGTTGATTTGAACTAGATTCGTTGTTTTCAGGAATTATTGGGTTTACAGGATAACGCGAAAGAGCATCAGCTGCTGAATTGAGTTTGCCTTTTCGATATACAATTTCGTATTCATACTCCTCTAGTTGGAGACGCCAACGTTGTAATTTACTACTCGGATCTGTGTGGTTAAAAAGCCATTTTAAGGGGCGGTGATCGGTCACGATAAAGAATTTGCGGCCAAACAGATAGGGTCTAAAGTTTTTACAACCATAAACAATAGCTAGCAGCTCTTTTTCGGTGGTGCTGTAATTGATTTCGTTTTTGTTTAAGGTTCTAGATGAGTAGGCAATAGGATGGTCTTTGCCAATAGGGCCTTGGGAAAGGATAGCAGAAATCGCGTAATTTGAAGCATCACAGGTAAGTGTAAACGGTTTTGTAAAATCCGGGTAAGCGAGAACAGGAGCTGTAATAAGTTTATTTTTCAGAGTTTCAAATGAGAGTTGCTGCTCGTTAGACCAAACAAAAGGTATGTCTTTCTTCAATAGTGAAGTGAGAGGTTTGGACAACTTGGAGAAGTCAGGAATGAATCGTCTGTAATAGGATATGAGTCCTAAAAATGATTTTATGTCTTTGGGACATTTCGGAATGGGAAATTCTTTTACGGATTTGATCTTATTTGGGTCTGGCTTAACGCCATCTTCGGTAATGACATGTCCTAAATATCCAACTTCTTTTCTGAGGAATTCACATTTATCAGGCTGTAGTTTTAGGTTGAAGGATCGTAGTTTTTGAAAAACAGCATTTAAATTTTCGACGTGAGAATGAAGATCATGGGAATAAATGACTACGTCATCAAGGTAGACAAAGCATCTCTCTCCTTGGAGACCAGTAAGGACATTGTTCATTAAACGTTGAAAGGTTGAAGGGGCATTCTTCAAACCAAACGGCATCCTCATATATTCGAAGTGGCCTTGAGGAACACTGAAGGCTGTTTTGCAGGAATCTTGTGGAGCCATTTTTATTTGGTGAAATCCGGATGCTAGATCTAGGGTGGAGAAATACTTCGAGTTACCCAATTGATCTAGGATCTCGGTAATGTTGGGAATAGGGTAAGTTTCGCCAATGGTTATATCATTCAGTCGTCTGTAATCGATGACGATACGCCATTTCCTTTGGCCTGAAGCGTCAATCTTTTTAGGGACAATCCATATAGGAGAAGACCATGCGGATAGAGAGGGTTGAATGATATTTTGATCGAGCATTTTTTGGATTTGGGAATGAACTTCTTGTTTGTGGATTTCGGGGAATCGATATGACTTCACATTAATGGGTTGATCAGAAGTAGTTCTGATCTCGTGTTGAATAGCGTCAGTTGATGTTAGCTTATCTTGAGGTAACTGAAAGATATCGGAAAATTTGGAACATAAATTGATCAATGCTTCGGATTCTTCAGGGTTTAGGTGTGAAACGCGGAGGAGCTCTAATACTTGTTGAGTTCTCACTAAACATGATTGGTTAGGTTGTGGTTGGGACACAGGAAAGGATCTGTAGTCAATAGGGTGTAAGGTAAGTTGCAGGTTAGAATTTAATTCAGTAGGGTTTTCAGATGTATTTACCACAGTAAGATTAATTCTGTTGTTATCTTTGACTTTAACTAAACAATTTGATAGTAATAGATTTTCGTTGACGTGTTGGTCAAGGACTAGACCTTCTTTCATCGATGGGTTTCTAACTGAACACTCCACTATCGTTTCAGAGCGTGGAGGTATAGTATAAATTAGTTCCGTAAAGTTAAGCTTTATTTTTTTTTTCGCAAGATTGAGGATATTGCGGTTATAGTCAGCGCTACATTGGTAGTGGGTTAGTAGGTTATTTCCGATAATACCGTCATAGGCTAAATTGATTTTATCGACAACGTGAAATTCAAAGGGAATTGATTCTTTTCCGAATGTTAGGTTCATATCAAAATTACCTAGGGTGAGTACGGGATCTTTGTCATTTTCGATGCCTTTTAATTTTAATTTTTCCCTTTTTAATTTCAGGTTTGTATATGACTGTATGGAGGATCTCTTCACGAGGCAAATAGAAGAGCCGGTGTCAACTAGTAAAGTAAGAGGTTTATCCGATACTGTCGTCTGGACTAGTATGTGAGGTAAGGATTTCTTTGTAGAGTCACAGGATATTTCATATATGTGATCGTTGTTCGTAACCCTGTCGTGGATATAGCTAGGGTCTTTGATAGGGATCTTAGAATTTTCTTTAAATTGGACGCGTTTTTGGGGCTGGTTACCCATGTGGTCCTTGGATATAGAAGATTTTGAACTTTGGACACTTGCTTGGGGCTGGTTACCCATGTGGTCCTTGGATATAGAAGTGTTTGAACTTTGGACACTTGCTTGGGGCTGGTTACCCGTGTGGTCCTTGGATTTAGAATTGTTTGAACTTTGGACACTTGCTTGGGGCTGGTTACCCGTGTGGTCCTTGGATTTAGAATTGGTGTCATTATAGTGTGAAAGTTGTGAGAAGTGTGAAGTGAGGAGTTTGGGTCTCGCGAGACACCTTCGTGAGACCATTATTCGTTTAAATGTTCATTATTAGAAATGGGTTTCTCGTCACAGTAATTGATTTCGTAGTTTTCATTGTAGTTATTAAAGTTGGTGTCGCCATATGAAGAAAATGATTGTGGTTCGTGGTCGTTTACAAAATGGACACGAGCTGGCTGAGGCCGTGGAAATCTTTGATTATAATTATTATGATGGTGTGTTGGATGCTGAACCTGAGGAGATTGCTGCGTTTGAAAGAAAGGTTGTGTTGTATTAGAGCGACGGTTATTGTATTCGCGTTTTCTACATATATCT
This sequence comes from Pyralis farinalis, assembly GCA_947507595.1. Classification (NCBI taxonomy): domain Eukaryota; kingdom Metazoa; phylum Arthropoda; class Insecta; order Lepidoptera; family Pyralidae; genus Pyralis; species Pyralis farinalis. The sequence goes on along the minus strand of OX382265.1, from coordinate 22,944,698 downwards.
ATTGTATGTCCTTGGTTCTTACAATATCGGCAGAAAGAAACATTTGGGTTAGACGACTGGAGTCTAGCGTTCATATTATGTATTGCCGGTCGAAAAGTGTGTTCTGGTTTTTGTGTATGACGCGGTGACATTGAGGAGTGACTAGGCAGATTGCGTTTATACAGCATTAGTTGAATTTTCTCCTCTGATATTGCTAGGTTAATCGCATCATTTAAATTGTTAGGTGTTTTACCACGAACTAAATTCGAGATATTAGGTTTAAGACCAAGTAAAAACGTGTGAAGAGCTAAGTCTTCCATCGCAGCGATACGGCCAGGCAACTCTGTTTTCTTCCTATTTGATAATGTGACCTCCATAAGCAATTTTGACAGACAAGTTTCTAATCGTAATGCATATTGATTCACGGGTTCGCTTGATAACTGACGACATTCTTGAAGATCGGTCAATAAATGTGCATAATGCTTTTTTTCACCGAATTGAGTTTGGAGAAATTCGCTAAGTTGATGCCAAGTGTCGTACTCTTTAATGGCTACAGCTGATTCAGCTTTTCCTTCTAATTGAGAAAGTATGTATTTAAATAAAATTGGTTTTTGGGATTCGGAAGCTAAGCTAATCGCGTTGTCACAATTTGTCATAAAAGAATTTAATTTTTCGCGAGCGCCATCATACGGCTTTATAAATTTGAATAATACACCAATCTGAATAGATTCTCCTTTTTCGGATTTAACTGAACCATCTTTATTTGCCATATTAAAATCACGAAATAAATTGCGTTAATAAAATAAAATAATGAACAGTAATACGTTTCGGTGTAATGGGCGGCCGATGAAGTAACTTAATACGCACCGTTGTGTGGTGCAGATAAGCGCAGGTGCAATGATCGAGGAACTTACTTCTTAGAAATTAATGCACAATAGATTAGTATAAACAACGAATGAACTTTACAATGAATCAAAACATTAATTGCAATTAGTTGATGTCTGTAATAAAGTATTTACTTTTTATGTTTAATATTTTCACGAACACTTCTTTTATATATTTATTTTTATTTTGACACTTTTGTTATGGCCTTGCACTTGCACTATCACTGTAGTTTAAGTATAGTTTGGTAACTTACAGAATTGTGAAGAGGTAGAAACACGGAGACATTTTCAGGATCTTTCAGCTTGACTAACACACAAAGATGAGTTATGTGTTTAACACGATGTTTTTCAGGAACGACGACGTATGGATTGGGCGAGTATGTGGTGACGACTTGAACAATATTAATTTGCTTTTTCAGAGATATATACACTTCTTCAGGAAATTTCAGGCTTTTCAGGAACTTGATGACGACGAATGTAGAAAAATAGAAGTTCTTGGACTGGCACTGAGTTCAATTTTGGATAGAGACGAATAGTTCAGTAACACTTGCACTAGATTTTCACAGTTTTTCACAGTTTTCGTAACTCACGAGACGGAGACGGACCGAGGATACCTTTTTGTATCCCTTACGCGCTGCCACCAAATTTGTTATACGGATTTTGAATTCAGAGTTTTTAAAAAAAATGTTTTTTATGATATCACTTTTATTTGAAATACACAGGTTTAACTTATAATAAAAGGAACATAGTAATAATTTGTGGCAAGTGTTACCGCTTTGAATGTTGGGACTGAACTGAACTGTAACTATATGGATGTCATAATGCTGACGAGGTTAATCTAGCATACTCAGGTATATTGTATACAGGGTGTATATATAACAGCTCGTGGGTTCGATTCCCACACAGTACAAACATTTGTGTGCATGAACATGTCTGTTTGTCTTGGTCTGGGTATTTTATATGTATAAAAAGTATGTATTTACAAAAAAAAAATGTATTTACGTATGTTTATCAGTTGTCTAGTACCCATAACACAAGCTTCGCTTACTTTGGGGCTCGACGGCGCTGTGTAATTTGTCCGACAATATTTATTTATTTATTTATTAGTCAATCAATTGTAATAATCTACGAATAAATAATAAGTCATAATAGCTTTTACTGCTGGTAGTTTGTTTTCTTACAGATGACATCACGCTTTCCGAGATCAATGTGCCATTTACGCGGTATTTTCAATTAAATTATCTTTAAACATAGTTTTGGGTCATTTAATGGTTTATTTATTTAAAAATATATATTCGTCATAATTTTTGTGGGCCGTATTTTTGTATGTCTCTCCTCGTTGTATAAAAAAAAACTAAGCAGCTGAACTATGAAGTATTTCCATCTCGCATTAAATCGTGAAATTACACCGGGGAGTTGTTATTGTTGGGGATTGTTGTGTTTTTGCGTGCAAGCGAAGTTACCAGTAAGGTCACAACGAGTTGCTGTGTTAGCAGCAGAGGTGGCAACACTCGACCGATATTTCCTGAATATAGATTAACCGTTCATAAATGACTACATTACGTCAGGCGGGCCGAATATCTCCTTTCATTGTACAAAAAATGATTTGATTAGCTCTGTCACTTTTTATTACATAATAAGATAAAAAAAATCTTACCCTTGCGATTGAATTGAATCCAATAGCCTAAAATTAGAAATGCTTTTTACATGTCGTCTTGTATTTCTATATATCTACATTAACCTATGTGAATTAGTTGTCCGCTTACTTACCCCAGATGAAGCCATGGAGCCAGAGCACTGTATTAATAATCGTAAATAATATTTTATTACATTAGCTACCTTTGCATGGGCATCAAAAGATGTCCAGTATCATGCGTGTAATAAAGTGTACAAAATAAATAAATAGTTGAAGTAGAACATGTAGCTCTAATTGGCTAATTCAAGAGCATCGTGTCATTTCGGTCGTGTTCAGGCCTGCAATGTTTAGTGCCACCACCACCACCCTATCAACCCTTACTATGACTTCAGAAAAAAAATGGTTCTAGTTTTACCAATAACATGTTAATTTTACATTTCTTTTTTTTCTAAAAATGCTAATACTATCTTCAAACTTATTGCGAATGTAATACATACTGTATAGTGAATCAGTAAATATCTAGTAAGAATGTACAAGTTTTAGCGCTAAGAATTTTTACTCATTGTATCATCGTATTTTCACTCGTAGTAAACTACCCTAAATAAATCATTATTGATAATGAATTATACAGTGTGGTAGTACAACGGAAGTTGGAGATAGCTATATAAGTGTGATTACTAAGTACCTATAATTCAGTTTACACCACGTTGACGTTAAAATATACTATCTTTTAACCTTCAGTTGAATAGAATATTCAGTATGTGCATTGGACATGAATAGATTGATATTCCATTCTATTAACGATTAGATTATAAAATTATATGAATAGCTTCGGTAGTCTTTAAAACATTAGTTTGACCTTGCATTTTTCATACTATCCTGTATATCCTGTATAACTGATCTAAATGAACATTCGCTCCGTTGATTTGATCCGTTAAGTCCAAATCCTGTTCGTTAAGTACTTTCCTGCTCATGCTATTTTATGAGAAACAGAGTCGTATTCATGTAATAACGGTAATATGATGCGTCAGTTAAACAAAGAGTATACTCACCAATAGCGCTTTTTGAGTAAATTTTCACCTCATATACATATATATATATATATATATATATATATATATATATATATATATATGTAACATTTTAATTACAGAGATCATAATGTTAGCCAGCTTAGTTTTAACGTAGTTGCAGTTTTTTAAGTTTTGATAAGCGGCAGAGTAGCCTAGGTAACCTTTGCGACACTCACTCGTTCCTTACTAACCAAAATCACTTCACACCTTTCTTGAAGGGCCCCGTGCGTTGATTTACGGAGAGACCTAGGCAGAACTTCATCGAACGTCCATTGCACAACTTTAGCTTTAGAAAACCTTCTTGTATACTATTATTATACAGCATATGATTTCGTAGTAGTTATTATTGCTCTGAGCTCAAACATTGCTTTGCCCTTGAGACGACCATCTTCAAAGATGCCAGGGTATTTTGTAACCCCAGAGCTTTTGGCGATAATTAGGCACAAGATTGCCTAGATAAGATAAGAATTCTTTAGTGTATTAATTTGGGTACAATGAGTTCTTAAATAAAGTGATTTGTTTCACCAAATTATAACTTTCCAGGCGTACAATAAATTACATGCATAAAAAAGTTAATAACTATCATAGTAAATCCTAGTCGAGCTCAATCGGATACACTATACTATACTTGAATCGTGTAATCGCGATAGAATTTTAGATATAGTAGGTTGATTTGAATATACCAAGTCGCAGTTAAAATTTAGTTAAAACATTATTTGTAACTCAACAAAAGTTAGTTTAGATAATTTCATAAATAATTTAGACTAAATTATCTTACGTTTGAATGACAGTCCGATCCTTTGCACTGGAATTACATATACATTTTAGATTTCTATAGGTACTAATAGGTCCAATGAACTGAAACTAGGTGGACTTTCTTCAACCCGTCTGCCCACGACACGATACTAAAGCAGTGTTTGGAATTCGGTTCCAACAATTTTATTACATAGATGAATCCTTTAACCCCTGTCTTTAGATTAGCTTTAACGGCTATTTTTTTTGTACAACGTCGGGGGGCATACAAGCATACGACTCACCTGTATAGTGGTTATACTACCTACGAACGGTTGCGATGCAGGAAGTATCGATCGCGCATTGCCGCTCCTGTTGCTAACACATCAACTCCTTAGGAGCTTAATGGTAATTCAATCACTCGAAGGAATACCCTCCAGGAAGTTGTTATCTGGCTGCGGTTTTCTGTGAGGTGAAGTTACTTCTTTTTGAACGGTGAAATTTAGTCAGTAAGAGTCTGAGTCCGTAGAGGTATTCATGATAATTCACCATCACTTCTATATTGGATCCCGGAGGGTGCCCTTTCAGGAGAATGACTACAGCACCATTTTAGTCCTTCTTCTGATATATGGTGGGAGTAAAAAAAATGGAATGATATTAGTTGGGCAAAAGCATACTATTAAATAAGTCAATATAATATTTCCATACGTGAAGACGAATTTTATTATTACTACGTCGGGTGACAAGCAAGTAGTTACTTTTATTTACTAATGTATCTTTTTGCTTGTTTCTTGAATTACAGTAAAATCTGCATTTGCAGTAAAATCTCTTTTATTGCAAACATGGTACATGGAATGTGCGAGAAAGATCATGGTTAAAGGGAAATCAAGATCCACAGACAATAAACCCGTAGGTATTAACTCACAACGAGGTAACGCAGTAGGTATAGTGGCATTGGAAGGGCGTCGTGCAATATGACGTCTTTACACAACTTAGTTTTGTCAAATTGTCCTTCTTTTTAGGAACACCGTTTCTATATGAAATCTATATGTTTGACTGTGTGTGCGTTTGTCTGTGTATGCGTTTTATTCGAATATTCGAATTGACTTCAGATTTGGATTCAGCATAAAAAAGTAGAATAGGAATGTTCAGGAACGTTCCTATCTCTTAAGGAACATGGTCAAAATGGCCGACTAATTAAAAAAAAATTGACTTGTTATATAATTGACGAGCCAGGTGTTCCTCTGGCAATGCAAGCTTGCGCATTGTCAACTGGTTTTATTTGTCCTATCCTTATTGTGAAGCCGTGAGAAAAACGGCCTGCAAGTAAATGCAGCGAACGGACGCTGTATATACTTCCACGCCGTTTTTCTCGTAGGATTAAATTACAGGGTAGCAGTTCGCTGCCGTAGACTAGTAGTTCATTATGAGTTATTACCGCCGGGCAAAACCATAGATTCCGATCTCTACTGCCAACAACTGATAAGATTAATGCACGGAATAGAGAAAAACTAGCCGTAATTGATACCAGATAGAATGTGGTTTTTTATCATGATAACGCCAGAACACACACATTTTTAACCACTCAGCAAATGTTGAGCGAGCTTGGTTGGGAAGTGTTAATGTATCCATCATATAGTCTTGACCTTAAAACCCTGGGATATTAACCTGTTTCGGTCTCTTTAGAATTCTTTGGGTAGTGATAGGTTAATATCAAGAGAGGAATGTCAAAACTACTTGTCACAATTTTTGATCAGAAGTCAAGAGATTATGTCACTATCTACATAATGGCAACAAAACAACACATACCTATATGTTGTAATCAAATGGAAATAAACTATGATAAACTTGAATTGGTATATAAAATACGAAAAAACCCGATATAGCTTAAATCATTCTATTTCTATTAATCTATAGATAGATAGATATATCTTCACGCCAAGTCCCAGAACGAAGAACCGAGTGCTATGACTTGGGAGAACTGAGTACATGACACAACCTACTCGCGTCTCTAACATTCATATCATATAGTTTTTCTAATGAACACTCGCAGGTTTCTAGGGCTCCTGACGTGACATTCTAATAAAATACGAACAAATTGAATGTGGGGGGTGAGTCTTGGCTCGGCTCTTATATTATTCTACTTTCACGTTGTATATTTCTGTCTGATTCTTTCTTCCGGCATGTCCACTTCAACGGTGCATGTATCTTATTTTAATATTCATACTCTCTATAAAGCCTCTGTAAATTCTATTTCCTACATCATCATTATAAACGCGGAATTAGTTTTAGATAATCTCTGAAAATATAACAGAAACAAAAAAAAAATACAGTCATAGAAACCTGGTCCATTCTAATAATAGGTCATTTAAGCTGGGGGAAATTATAAAAACCATTCGCGTAGCACTTTTTCGAAATCTATGTAGAAACTAGAATTATATATACATAAATAAATATGAATACTGCATCGAATTTTGTTTTTAATATTTTAGAACATTTGTTTTTTACAAATTTAAAACAAATTATTAAACTTATGGCAAAGAAACCGTGACACTACACTCATTAGTTTATATTCATCATCATAATTCATCACCAAATCTTTATTTAATTTACAGGATAACTTGATTTAATTTTATTAATATGTCCTTACCTTTGCCGAACAGTTTTTGTTAACCTCCGGCTAAAAAATAAAAGATAAAAAGAAACAAAAACACGTTAACATGTAACTTTTCCCAGAGTTTCTTTACAAGACTTTGTCTAAATAGATCTCTGATTGATTTAAAATGTGAAATACAGAGTTTAAAATTTTTAGCAGCGATAGCCCTGTGGATAATGAACCAGTTTATTAAGCGATTGATCTCTGGTTGGAAGGCTGGTGAGGGCATGTACCTATCACTCGTGTTTTCGAGTGTACATATTTGTATTAGTGAGAGCTCAGTTTCTAAAGCCTCGTCCAAAAAGAATCCAAAAGCTCTCGACTCACACGCAGATTCTCATGCAGGTCAGACGTGAAATGTGGTTGCAGTCTTCAGCTCCGCGGTAGAGTACAGACAACTGAACAGGCAGATCTCCAAATGCATACGGCGAGACATAGGCCAATTTAATAAAATTATTATTAAAGAGGCGATAGAGCGGAACCAAGGCTCCAAAGTCTTCACCAAAGATGTGTCTGTTGTCAGTCAGCTTACAAAGCTGAGGACCAACACTGGCGCTATTATTTCCAAGAAGGTTGAGATTCTGAGTGAGATGGAGAAGTTCTATGGAGAGCTGTACACATTGTCGTTACAACCGGGCAACAGTCTTAGTAACGACCCAAGAGCTGAACTAAACAGCTTAAAAATGGGAAAGCACCGGGTGAGGACGGAATTACGGCGGAGCTTCTGAAAACGGTCGGCTATTCAAATCCATCATACACTCCGGTGAAACACCGAAACCGTGGAGCAGAAGCCTAGTTTTGTTGTTTTTCAAAAAGGATAAAACCCTTTTGAAGATCTAAAGACCGATATCGCTCCTGGAGCCGCGTTTATGTACTGTTTTCGAGAGTCATCACAAACCGTCTCGCACGCAGACTTGATGAATTCCAGCCTCCCGAACAAGCCGGATTCCATAAAGACTTTAGCACCGTGGATCACATCACATACACACTCGCCGCCAGATTATACAGAAGACTGAGAAATATTATCTGCCCTTATGTTTGGTGTATGTGGACTACGAAAAGGCCTTTGATTACGTTGTGACATGGGCGGTGCTACAGTCACTCCTACGATGCCGAATTTACTATAGGTACATCGAAGCGTTGAAGTGTTTGTGCAGTAAGGCAACGATGTGTATCCGAGTACACGACCAGCATACAAAATCGATCCAAGAGCAAAAAGGTGTAAGACAGGGCGATGTTATGTCCCCGAAATTCTTTACCGCAGCATTGGAAGATGTATTCAAGCTATTGGACTGGAAAGGATACGGTATAAACGTCAATGGCGAATACATCACTCACTCTCGATTTGCCGACGATATAGTTCTCATGATGAAATCACAGGAGGTACTTAACGCTATGTTCAATGACTTCAATAGTATTTCCAACCAGGTAGGTCTCAAGATGAACATGGACAAGACTTAGATTATGTCGAATGTCCATGTTACACCTATGCCGGTCACGTTTGGAAGCACTAAGCTCGAAGTTGTTGATTGTTATTCAGTTAGGTAAGTCCAACTTTGACCAAGAGGTCAGCAGACGGATCCAACTCAGCTGGGCAGTGTTCGGGAAACTTCGGCACATCTTCTCATACAAAATACCTCAACGCCTGAAGAACAAGGTCTTCGAACAGTGTGTGTTGCCAGTGATGACATACGGAACTGAGACGCGGCCCTTCAATGTCTTTCAAGGTCGCTCAGCGTGCTATGGAAATAAGGATATCCGAAGTATAACTAAGATAACTGACATAGCCCACAGGATAAGCAAGCTGAAGTGGCAGTGGGCCGGCCACATAGTCCGTAGAACCGACAACCACTGGGCAAGAGAGGTTCTCGAATGGCGCCCCGTACTAGTATACGCAGTGTGGGACGACCCTCCACTAGATGGAGCGACGACCTCAAGAGGTTTGTAGGGTGTCGATGGATGCAGGTGGCACAGGATCGAGACGAGTGACACTCTAGATTGGCGGGCAATGAGCAGCAGTGGACGAATACAGGCTTAGATGACGATGATGATGATATTTGTATCACTTGCTCGGCTGTGAAGAAAAGTATCGTGAAAACCCCGCACCTTCAAGAAATTATATTTTAAAAGACGTGTGACATAACACAAGATTATCCCTCTGGTTTTTGGAGATCTGATCGCAGTTGCTACTCCGAGTAAAAATCAGTATCTTCTCCAAAACCTTTGGCTTAGGTAGCGGACCCGGCCAAACCTAATGGATTATAAAACAGGATAACGCTAAGAAAGAGACAGAGTTGAAAATTTAATTACATTCCGTAGATCTTCCGTAGATTCCAATCGTTTATCAGCTCGAGACATTTTTACTAATCATCATTGTTATGATTATCAAAATCCAATTGTCAATAACATCAGAGCGTCATGTGTGAACACCATATTCATAGTATTTTTTAGTATAGTTGAAATAAAGTTTTCTTACATTGTCATACCGTCGTGTAACTTGAGCTTCCGAAAATATTGTCGTCTGAAGACAAATAGTTTTACTTATTAGAAATGAAGAGGTTTTTATTATTTTAAATATTTACATTGAGTTTCATTTGTACCAGTATCGTCGCCAGAAGGAAAATTATTGCTAGTAAAACATGGAAGTAGTACATGATGCTAAAAGCGTTTAAAACGTTCGCCAGTCCTTGTTGCACTAACATTTCGTTATGGGCTGCAGAAGCAATTTTATGCATCAGATAATCATTATTGACATTGGTTCCACTTCGCTACGTCGTAATTCAATACCTACACTAACTTAGTGTGGTTTTAATCATTGTAGTCATGTCTTATGATAATAAAGTTTTAGTAGTAAATTAACAACACATGTTACATTATGGGGTACATTGTGTTTTACATCATTATTGTCTTCATTTCCCTGTCTATTTTATTTTTACTCTCACTAGCTGTTACCCGCGGCCTCGCCTGCGTGGTCAAAGGTAAACAAAGCGTCTTTTCCTGTGGGAGCAATATATCTTGCCGCGGCATAAAGTAGCCCATGTCACTGTCGGCTCTCCATACAAAATAAATCTTTATATAAAAAAAAATCCTTCCGTTGCTTCGTTTTGATTGAAAAAAAAAGACAAACCGACAAATAAATGTACTTTACATTCATAATAGTACGAACCCTTCTAAGCATTCGGAATCTATGACTATGACTATGAATTTTATGATTCGCTCTACGCTCTTGATAGCTCTATTGCACAGAAGCCATGCATTCGTCCCAAATACAAGTAACACAATGTTTTAACTTGTCAATTTATGCGTGACATAAACAATATCTGTACAAAAACAGCTATCCTAATCGCATCGCATCGCATTGCATCCCAATGCGTGTCATCTTCTAGCAGCCCTAGGGCCTCGCATGCAGCCCTAAATGCTTCCTGTTCGACCCTGTTCGCTGTTTTCAGGACAGACAGAGACAGTTGAGCAACATAGGCAAGCAGTAGCATTCGAAGTTATTTACATGCACTATATATATGTATATATATTTACATATATATATGTACAAGTGCGTCGCCAGCCCCTATACCTGGTGAGTTCTCCAAAGGATTCCCTTGTACACGGCGCTTCCACTCCTTTCTTAAAGCATTCTACGTATAATAGCGGGGAATCTCTGTGTAAAACAGAGTCTTCAATTAAAAAGGGCTCATCCCATCACAGAAATACATCACAGGTATAAAAGTAGCCTTTTTATCCCCGTGATACGTTCCAGTGGGATAGTGTGGTAAAACATCCATATTTAGTAAGATTCAAACATCTAAACATCCAAACTATCCCACGGGAAAATATCACCGGGATAGAAAGTAGCCTATGTACCAGTACCTCCAGTGCTTCATCTATCTACGAGTACCTACCAAATTTCATCCAAATCTGTTCAGCCGTGAAAACGGAACAAACATGTAAACATCCATACTTTCACATTTATAATATTAATAGGACTATTAGGATATTAGCTATTAAGTGTAATGAACCCACAGCCGAAGCTGAGAGCCGCACCACGACCCTACCTAACTACACCTACTGCTACTGTAGTACCCTACCTAATATTATTACTATCTTACCTAACGACCTAAATGTACCTAAAATGCTAAGCCCTACAAATCTTTCTAACTAATAACCTAATACCTACTTATGTACCTAACTTATGTTTCCCTTACATACCTGACCTATGACCTACTTACGTGTTTAATATTAAGACCTACCTAGATAACCTAACTATCCCCAATTGCCTTTTATTTATGGAACTTAGATTTAATGACCTACCTAGATTGTTATATATTCTACTGTAGCCTATCTCCCAATTCTGTATCGAGTTGATTTTGCAGTTATATATCGGTTTATCGATATATATATATATATATCTATTGGTGTAAAATGTTACGATGTTTTGATGCCTAGTGTCTTATAACGATTTATTAGTCATGAAATTCGCCTATATAACTCGGGTTCAATCGAGTTTGAATGCAGGTGTGTACTTACCGTACACACAACAGTACACATACAATACTTACCGTATTATAGTATTTATATTGTGGCTGTTCCCCTGGCCAGGGTGTCCCTCCACACTGCTAAAGGATTTTGAAGCTGATTTCCTCGCAAGGGATCAATGTGTATATATATATATATATATATATATATATATATGTTTATTTGCGTAAGCTAGTTATTTGGTATTTTATTGTTGCAACAAATAGCCACTTGCTTCAAACCTTTGTTCCTAGTCCATTGGTATATATTTATATATTATATGTGCACTTTATTTGTTTATGTTGGAGCTCTTGACCCTGTATGGGTTTACCAATTATTAGGACTGGAATGGAGTGGATTCGCTGATGTTTAAGTGTTTACTTAGTGAATTCAACTCGGCGAATTTCTTTAACATATAAACATGTTTATACTGTCTCTCTGTAAGACCGAATTTCAAGTGAAACGGAACTCAGAACCTGTTGGCACTTCAGTGCTTCTTTTAGTTTTTCACGCGGGACGTTGTCACGAAATTATGCTCTCGTATCTCGTAGGTTATAACCTTATAATTCTTGAGAAAAAACCATAATTTATTTTGGAAAAGTGTCTGATACCCGTCCTACCAATTGAGAGGCTCGCCGTCTGTCATATATAAATATATTACAGGGTCGGCGACCCGCCCAAAAGGTCCGCCCAAAGCCCCTGCCAAGATTAGCTAGTATTAGACTTCGGGAATAACACAAGCTAATCCCTACCAGACACAAATGATGTGAAATTTACAAATACAATATGTTTTTTTCTTTAAAAATAAATATGAAAGCAATATGTTTTCAAATTGCGAAATCCTTATATTAAGCAAGCACCTTATTTTAACATCCAAACCCGTGCAAAACCAAACACTTATCTACAGCTTTAATCTCCTAGTCTTTACTCTAATGACCTAATTGAAATTTACTAAGCCGCGACTACCTAGCTGATTACTGACCGCGAATTAAAACGAATCAAACCCGGATATTACCTAACGCCCTAATTCGGGTGTTTGTCTAACCTTGTGTATAAATTGAATTAAACAATTTTTAACGGAAGTATCGCGTGTTTTATTTATTTTGTTGAACCTGACGTTTCGAACGCTTTGCAGCGTCCGTGGTCACAGGAAGACTAATGTGATATTTGTCTTACATTAGTTATTCAATTATTACATCTACTGACATGGATGGATTAATTATATATGTTCCGATTCACACAAAAATCGCTCACAGTGTCCGAACATTTTTTAGTAGATCTTTGGGTTTGTGACTTGATTATTTTTAGGACTGGATCCCAAGCACCTGCTTAAGTACCACCTGGTACTTGCCAAGCATCTTCTCTATTGAAATTGGGATATTTTCTTATTTCAATAGCCTCGCGCAACATTCTCGGCATGTGCGCGATTCTCCTTGGCGAGGATTTGTGGTTTATCGAACCGGATATAATGGTTTGGCTGGTCCAGTGTATGTTCACATACTGCAGAGTTTTTATCGCGCCTATTCTTCATGTCAGCAATGTGTTCTTTCACACGAGTAGGCTTCTCTTTGTTTACTACCTACGCTTCTCTTTGTTTGCCCTATGTATGATAAACCACATTCGCAGTCTAATTTGTTGTGTCGCAGTGTAATTGAACGTATACGTATACATCCGGTTCGATAAACCACAAATCCTGAAGTATGTAGTACACCTCACGAGCGCATTTATTTTACGCTAGAGAAGTGGTTCCCTAGTGTATGTGAAGGAGATTCAGTCCGCCTTACTTTAAACGAAACCAAATTGTGTACTGATTCTAAACACTCAAACCTCGCTCAGTTGGCACCGTGAGTTTACCACGAGTTTTGAAATGTATCAATATTGCTTTATAGCAAACCACTTTAAAACAAACTAACGCGAGTTTCAAACTATAAGGATTGTTTTGAAACAACTCTTATAGCCAATCGCCCCAAACGACACTGATTCTTTTAAGTTACCAAAATGAAACAAATTTGAATCCACAGAGTTAATCTTGCTCTCAAATCAGCTTAGGGCGAAATGTGTCCCCTCACCCTTTGTCAAAACCATATATAGTCAGACGCCATCTCCCTACTCTCGCGTCCACACATCGCTTCGTCTCCAACCCAGTGGTCGTTTCACGACGATTGATGTTTGACGGTAAGGTTCCGTATACATTATCCATTTCAGACTAAGCATTTACAACTAGCTTAACTTATCGAATGGTGCATAATTCACATACATGCTAATTAACTTTGATTAGTAATAAAATTAGGCATTATTCTAATACAGGCCCTAGACAAAAGTCTATTCGTCACGCCTATGACTGTTTCTCAGGGCAAAGGTGCGTCATTTCACTTGTAATTCTATTTATTCCAAACATCTATTATCTCGTGATGATTTATTTTCGATAGATCTTTTAAACCTTTGTATTTAATGCCACTACCGAATTCAATCAAAACATCGTCCCATTTTTCGATTGTAAAAAGGATCCCTGATTAGTTTTTATAGATTCGGCTCGCTCGACGCCAAATCTCGCAAAAAAACCTTAATGGATCCCACACGTGAGTCCAGCCCCTTACACTCGCCTCAAACTGTACCAAGTTATGTACCAGTTTTAAACATTCCATGTTTTAATAATATTATATTCGTTATTATTGGTAAGATTCTGTCGGTACCACCACACAAGGTACGTATTAAGCTAATTTTCATTAGCGGAAGACTACCTCGATTTGATGTCATGTACCCCGCATTTCTTCCAATATTACATAATTTTTTTGTTTTTTTAATGCATGGCATTTTTTATTTTTCATCCTACTTACTGTAATATATATATTGTATAATGATTATTAATTAGCAGTGTAAAGAAGGCCGCAGCCAATTATAAACTTTACGGAGGGTAGAATGCTGCAGTATTTCAACGAGTCATTGAGTAATCGTACCTACTGATTACTCAATGACTCGTTGAAATTCTCCTGAGGAATTGTTGTGTCAGTAGCAGGTTGACAAGATCTCTCTCACTGAGGTGACAAGATCTCTCCCACTCTATTGCAGTATGTACCGTTTCACATCCGCCGACGGATATGGCTTGACCTCCAATGTCAAGCCATATCCGTCGGCGGGGTTTCATGGAAGTGATTATATTGCAGCATTACTCTGTTGAAGTGGAGTAATAGAATTGAGACAAGTAATAAATAACATCATCGTGATTACATTGATTTATTATTTTACCTGACTTTGATACTATGTGAATTAAAATTGATTTTTGTCAACAAATCTAACGATATACAGGGTACAATGTTATCTATTATGAAATTGAAATTGATATAGAATATAATATCCATTTGGTCAATTAAAATCTTAAAAAGTAAGTTTCTAACAGATGAATCCGTGTATAGCATTAATTACCGATTATAAGTATTTACAATTAACATTTTATAAATTTCGTGTTGATCGTATTTATCCATTGTTCGTATTTACAATTTTGATGTAGTAAGATAAAGCTCCTTTATATACACATAGCACAAGGTTGATTAATCCCCCTTATATAGTAACTAGTTGATCCCGCTTAGATTACACAGCTCATTTACCACCTGCCTAAACCACTAACGATTCCTTAAAGTATTTTTTGAAACTTCACATAATAACAAGGTTTTAACACTACGTGCGAAGTAGAGACGCTACGAGATTGATTGACAGTTCCGTTTATCAGAGGACAGTTATACCACCAGGAATAACGATATTAGGAAAAAAATTACTTTCACTCCAACCATCAAATTATGTCCATCTGTTTCGAACAACAGAACTGAGCCGTCGTCCCCACATTAGGTGGTATCATACAATAGTCCCTTGTAGATGTTGGGGGTCGGCTGTAGATGCCGGTGGCAGAGTCGGACCCATTGATGTAGACGGCAAAGCGGCTGCTACTTCTTGGTAGCCACTGAGAGGAATGCTTGGTCCTGGTAGACGGTCGGAGGGGTTTTCCTCAGGTGGTGTAACCTCCAAGCCAATGCTACCGTTCAAGGCAATTTTGATTGCATTGGCATTTTGTTGTTGCTGTTGTTGCTGATGTTGTAATAGGGAATTGAAATGAGATATGCCAATTTCTTCAAGACTACTTTTGCGCCGTCGTGAACCCACTCCACTGAGGCCTTGACGTAACGAATTTGATCGTCTCAGTAGTATGTCATCTACTACACGAAGCGAATTGGAGCGTCCTCGAAAGTCTGTTACGATCGTAGGGCTATCAGGCAATGATAGCGAATTGGCTTTAGTAGTTGATAGAGGAGGTGCTCGAGGCTGAGCGAAACTTGCGCCCATTCCAGAGCCCCTTCTGCTTGCGACTCCCTGTGCTTGAATCAGGGCTTGAGAGCAAAAACTGATGTTAGATTTACGTCTGCTGTTATGTCGTTCGAATGTTTTTTGCGCTGAAAAGGGCGAAGGTCGTACCAGATATCTGCAATAAAAGAAATGCAATTGTATTTTTTAATTATAATCTGCATCTTTCTGAACTTATATATCTGAAACGGATTGGTGTAATGTTATATATTCGATAATGTGCTACGAATTTATTTTAATATTTTACTGACATATGTTTTGTAGACATTCAAGAATGAATAATCTCTGTCACAAACATAGTATCTAGACATCTATCGTGTTGCTAGAGTAGACTAGAGTTGCATCTTCGTCACTTTTCTGATTCACCGTATGTTCTGAGCTTTAGGGCCTTCCCCGATAGATGACGCGTGGGTCGTCGTCGTGGACGGTGGGGGCACCACGCCGCTTTACGCAGATTCCAAGAGAGCTGAGTAACGAAGATACAACTCTAGTCACTTTAGAGTTTTATTTGAGTTTCATGGAGGATCCAACAGGATGAATTGAGTTCAAACTCAATTCATCCTGTTTGAAACTAGACACGATGTATTAAGTTTGAAACTTGTTTGAAATCAGTTGCATTGAAATCGGCGTGCAGTAACTACGTGTCGAGTTTCATTAATTTTGTGAAGAATGTTGTATCTTAACTTTTTAATTTGTTCAGTACAATAAACGATGTCTTATTCGTTGGCAGCGACAAATATAGGACAGTTGATATTCTTCTCAATGTAAGAATGTATCTAACCTCTTTTATAATATATATAATACATCTTCTTCGACAAAGATGTAAATATATAATAGTATCTTCATCATTTGAACTCGACATGTTGTGAGATAATTTCATCATATTTAGATTGCGCCATATGTAAAATGATCTTTACCAGGTTTCACACCTAGAGTTTCAAAGTTGTTGCAGTTGCGTTTCATCGTGTGTTCTGTGTTGTATCTTCTGTTTTAAGTTATATGTGCGAAAGTCCTACAAAATGCGGAATTAAGTTTTTTATTGCACTTTGAATTTGTAGAGACTATTTGTTACTTTAAAGTTACTATCTGTAACACTGGCAAAATTACTTATACGCATATACCCACAACTGAAGATCATACGGTGAATATTGACTTTAAAGTAATCTTGTACCTTTTCTCGCCTATTTTTTATTTTTGTGATTTTTATTATTGTATCTTACATACTATAGCACTTATATGTTGATCGGGATCAGATACCTCCGGGTCAGATCGTGCGGTAGGATGTGATAGACCTTCCTGAGACCTACAACAGGCACCAGTCTATCTCACAAGGCTAGCAGGCAAATAGTCTTAAGAACGAAAAAAGGAGACGTTACTTATTATTCATACATTACTTACATTATGTCACCTTCTTGTAAATTTAGATCGCAGCTCGGATTGATGATAACGTATGATAAGCTGTTACGCTTCTCACTTACATCGTCATAGTCAATACCAGTGAGATTCAAGGATTCCATTCTTGATCGTACTAGATTTGCTATTTCAGCTCTTTCAATTTGTTGAGCATGATTATCACGTGCTTCGTCTGCCAGGCTTGTGGAGTACTGTGAAAATGAAACTCAAATTGTACAAATACTGCCCGTGAACGTGGCTAGTGGCTGCAGCATTTAACAACAACATGTTATCAGATCAGTGGTCTCGGTAAACTGGCAGGGAGCCACCTAATCGTTAAAATTTATCTGCAATCGGCATGTTGTTATTATAGCTTCTACTTCAAAATTATGACCTCATGCATGGCTTGCTTAATTATTGATATAGCTTGCGAGTGAGGACATGAGTTATATATCAGTTTTATGTAGTTCATTACAGTGTATATTAGTATCTCTACAATAGTTTATTAGGTGTGACCGTGCGAAGAACGCACATAATAGCATTTCTAAAACTACGTCTAAAGCTAGATACGTAGATACATTCATTGCTAAGAGCGCAGGAGTCCGCCTTGATAGTTATTGTTCTAAAATAACGCTTTATTGTATGTTATTATCCAACAACTGTTATTTAATGGGCGGAAAGCAATGTTCTAACGTGCTTGCTCATACCAACATGAATATATCTGTCGAGGGGATATGAAATTGAAGGATATTGTTCGCTGTGTTCTAGAAATGAGTGTCTATTCTAGTTACGAAAGTAAGTCTTCCTACCTTGGGCGTATGCAATTTACTTAATACATACCTCCATGCTTTCATTTTAGCTGTTTTTAACGTTTTACAATTACAAGAAAATAAAACATTTAATGCATTTTACTTTGTAAAGATTGTTTACGTAAGAATATCAATAAATCTTCAAAACATTGGGCGCTAAAAGGTTTTATAAATTATGTTAACATCTTTCCAAGTCCTTTCATGTACTCGAATACTTGAATTAGCTGACGTCGACTGGCAAAGAATACCATAATAAGAATTATACCAGTAGTGCACTTTAAAAAAGTCGAATGTTAATAAATATGAAATTGCAGTACTGTTTTTGATTAAGTCGGGCCTTCCCCACGTAAGCTTCTATACAAAGACTCGTATGGCTTTGTGGCATTTTGTAGTATATTTATTCAAATCATTTGGTCTAATTGGTATAGAAGTCAAATATTGAAAACTTAAATCATTTTTTTTTATGGCGCTCGGTTCTCTCTGCCTACCCCGCAAGGGACTTGGCGTGAAGATATACATACATACATACTGTTTTGTACTCAACATTTTATAAGTAATAAAAGATTATCTCAGTACGAGCACATCACATTAGACATTGGAGTGCCAGTGGCTCAATATTATCGCATCATCCGCAAAATATGATGGACCGCATCTTATAGCGCTCGGTTTTCTCTACCTACCCTACAGAGACCTGGCGTCAAAATATACATATATACATACATACATCCTCAAAGTATACTATACTTTGTTAATTAACAAACGAGGCTCTGGCTTAATAGACCACAGCCAAATAATAACTCTCTGGAGTCTTGTTATGTTCGTGCGAGTAAGTGAGGTTAGGAGGATTTGCTGTGACTGTAGCGGGGATAGCAATGTGTGATTAATATTTTTTGTGTTACAAGCGTTCATTGTATGAAAAAAGAAATGAAAATTCTCCATGACCAAAAGTTTATTCCTAAGTTTGTAAGTTTGTAACTCGTCTTTCGCTGAATACATTTTATGGAGTTTTTATGCTTCGATACACAACAGGCGATATGAGATTTGCGAAGGATGCGTCGGCCTCTCTCCACCCTGACCCAGAGTGGCGAGAGGAAGTTGAATAAAGATTGTTAAAGGTGGTGATGATGACCTTTTTGTCAATTATTACCTCAATAGGAAGGCCCTCCGTAAGAAAGTAGAATGCATACGTGCATTTTATGAGTGAAATATTAATTGTACATTTTCTACAAGCCTATTTCATGTTTGTTTGTTTGTTGGCAACTGCCGCACGCTAGCTAATCAAGAATTGTAATGAGGATCATTGGATTTGTATCGGGAGTTTATGAATCCACTACTACTGCGTTAAGTGAGCGGACTCTTATTACCAATAATGCGGCAATATCCAGCTCATCAACAGAATAATAATGGATTGTTTGATACACCATTTAGTAGTGACCTTACCGCCGGCGTGCGTTCTCCGTAACAACCGCCGAGGCAGCTAGTGGCCTCCCGGCGCCCGCACGCCGGGAATGCGCCGCCTTCGCCCTCGTCCTGCTGCAACTGTCGTGTCACAGTTTTTCCAACTCTATCCTTTCAGAATTTAGTAACATAAAAACATCACGACTCTAGTAAAATTTTTGAGTCGGGTTTCCCTTATTCACGTCAAATATCTTTTTATTATTTTTATGTGTGACTAATGCGATATAGATAGGAGGCTACTGACTACGTCAATCCAAAATAATTAATTATTTAAATCTATTCAAGAAGTCGTACAAAATATTAGGGAAAACTAACGAGTTGTAGTAAGCATGCAAAAGCATAAGCAACTGTGCTGCCCTAAATTTAAAACATAAACATTTTCATTATTCATTATATACTGCTGTTACCATTTAAAACAGTTGATATAAGTAGTGACAATTTGTAGGTGTGAGGTGTATAAAGTATCAAAATTATATTACGAACTTCTAATCTTTCATTTCCCCATTATAGGTAGGTAAAATTCATGGGCTATGTACTAAAATATTACTATTGAATCTCTACATTACCATGGGTTTTAATGTTGGTAATATATAGGCGTTATATATTTTAATAGCCGTGCGCGGAGATATAGATTTTACACGTGGAGTCCCCTTCGAGAAGATTGATGTAATGTAATACAAAGGTATCGGGATCATTCTGAATGTGTCGGAAATTAAGTAATTATGGATACACGATCTAGTGAAATCGTTTCATTTTCGCTATTTTTCTAACCTGTATTGTGTTTAAAACAAGTTTGATGCATAATGCATATCTAATGTAACCACTAGGTATTATATTTTAAGCGTGTTTGCATCGTTGTACAAGCAATACAGTACAAATATAAATCGATGTTGGGAATAGGTTTTAGTAATATGTTGTCATTGTAGTTTCGGATTTTAAAATTGTTACTTACATATTATTGAAATTTTATGTATGCCTATTTATTTACATACTGTCAATTTTTATTTGTTTTTAGGTCAGACACAGATATACTATTCTAAATATTATATTAGGTAATAAACTTTACAATATTATTTTGAAGTGGAACCCCTTTTAACCGAAGTATTTAATTGTCGTTATTTTTCGATGATCTTTTAGTTACCTACTTACATATAATAATAAGCACGGATATGATAAGGAGTTTGAAGATTAGGGAGATATGGATATTTTAATAATGAACAGTTGGTTTTGATCACAATTGATTCGTTTTCTTTAAGTAAATAATATATAATTTTCATATTTTGTTATTTCTAGTAATTAATACTTCAATACTTATTATCCAATAGGTAGTGTATAAAAAATGAAACTAGGAATTTGTACAATTATATTAACGTGAGGTTGCTCTATAACAGAACATGCAGCACACACACTACAAATATAACACAGAGGCGGGATTGCGATCATCGAGTTTAATACCGATAAGTGTTACGAAGAACCCCAGATGAATATAACCTGCAAAACGCCAATATTCCCAGCCATTGAAAAGTTATGCCATACTATTCACAAATAATTGATCCCGGTTAATTGTTGTCAACGCAAAAGCAATAATAATATTTAATCAACCCTTCGGCCATAGCAGTTTGCGGTAAATCATAAAATTAAAGCACGTGTGTTTTATAAGACAAAATCAAGTTTCGCGTGAAGAAATATAAAGTCATGTATATATGCTATAACTAATTACAGACACGCCACAAGTGTTAGGCTCAAGATGTAGGTAAACAGATTACAATAATGGAAAAAGTGTGACGCTGACGCGGAATAAAGAGTAAAAAATACAAAAATAAAACCCGAAATACAGTCCAAAGACTCGGACTTACTACATACAACATTGTACAAATTTTAAATACTTAAACTGTAAATTAGAAACTGTACACCAGAGTTATTGTTCGAGATACTTAGCAGTAAAGGACTGTATTTAAGGAGAGATAAGGTATCTGAGAGTACTGCAGTTAACCTACTCACCGATGCACGCGATGGTCGCATTCTCGCGAGGCGTGACCAAAACCATTTTGATGAGGTCCGTGGCGACATACTCACGTGGTGAGAGGCGTCGGCTAAGGTCGTGTCCTGAGTGCGATATATCCCAATCGGGATTTCGCAAGTAGTAGAACACAACTTTTGATAAAGCCGACCATATGTGCGTATCCACATGTCCTCTTTTGTAATTTTCATCTATAAGAAGATCGTCATTATATTAATGGAGAAAGAACGGCACAGAATTGCAAATTGAATTTATACGAAAATTTACAAGAACAGAATCATTCGCAGAAGTCTTATAATGAAAATGAATTCGCATCGTATGATGATGGAGATGAATGAAATGTGTATGACAGATTTCGCAAGCCTATTTTATTTTTATAAGATATCATAACGCAAATGCTTGTATGTCACAGCTTATGAACTTACTGAAGTTAAAAAGCCTGATCCAGGTGCTTGATCCACTCCTAGCAAAAGTCGAACAAATGTAATGACGTAATCTTTGACGAACGCCTGATATAATAATGTATCCAACATAGAAGCTGAGAATACTGATCCTGCCGCAAATGGTAGTCGGAACATGTAAGAAATATGCGAGCCCCGCTCCTTTTCACGCTGCAGGAAGTAACAGAACTTATTAATGTTTTGCCTACAGTATTATATAATAATATCATAAATAGTATAAATACAATAAAAAGAGAACAGTAAAAACCTTTTCCATTTTAGATAGATGCAAGGCATATTTATCATGAGCTCTGAATTGCATAAATCGCATATTGGATGATTGCGATAATTCTGTTATAGATTTAATCGATGGGAAGAACCTGAAATAAAAAAAAATACTTGTAGGCCGCTTAAAACCGATATAGGTTGTAGATTCGCAAATGCCGTGGTGTACTTTAACGCATAAAACTATTTATATAGGAATACAAGTTTATAAGAAGATTACTATGATGTAATGCGTTTGCCATATTGTAACAAATTAATAATTCGCGTAAGCAACTTTTAATTGATAAGTACGTAAATAACACATTTTTACTTGAACATGGTCTGTACAGCAACGATAGTATTGCAGTCAGCTAAGCTGTCCTCTTCTGCAGAGTTGGATAATTCTTTGTTCACCACGACTACGTTTTCTGCTAATGTTATTCCGGCTCTTAGAAGATCGTCGAGGCTGTAACAAATTTAGGAATTCACATTCAATTAAATTGAACATAATTTTTTGTTCATATTAAGGATTTTGTTTATAGTTTTGTCATCTTTTCATATTTTTCATTTATTGTTTTTTTAGCTGTCATTCCTATTGGTCTACTAAAACTGTTAATCTAGTCAGTAATAAAACATAACATGAAAATAAATGCCAAGAAACTGATTTTTTTCATCGAAAATTGGCTTACTTTTTCGGTAAATTAGATAAAAGTAGAAAAATGCCCCTTCTTACATATTTTTTTTTTTAATTGTGTAAAGATAGATAATTTAGATTTTAGTTTATTTACTTGTGACTTCCAGTTTATGTGTGTATCGTTAGATGTTTAGACCGAGCATTGTAAATTCGTCCACTGATTGTATTTTTTACTATAAAATGAGAAATTAATAAGTAATGTTTTTTTTATATGGGTAGGAAACCATTGATTTCGTTTTTGTGTAGTTAAAAAATATATGTTAATCGTCTAACCAATTTGATGTTTTTGTAAGAACTGTGTTTAATTTTTCAGTTATTGTTGAATTATTCTGGTAAGACGTCATCATCATGTTTTTTATATTATTAGAAACGTTATCAAATGATCTGATCTCGACGTATTGCACCTCCTTTAGGTACGGCGATCCACTGGAACGGAGAAGAAAGGAGCTGAGCGGAACTCCTCCCGGCTTCGCTTCAGTGGATTTGCGAAGTAGATTAAAATTTATGCATTTTGCATGCACGCAGAGCGAGGCAGTAGAGGATAGAGCATAAAATGGCCGCGAGGTGCCGCCACATACGGTGGTGGGTACCGCTGTAATCTGATCAGTGCTCCATATACTCCGTTTCGGATATTCAAACACTCCGTGTCATTGGACGAACAATACTCCACTCCGCATTATTCTAATGCTCCGTTCTGGTTCCTCGCTCCGCGTCAATAGATAGGCAGCCCCTTGTGATTGGGTTTAGAGACGAACTGTGAGAACCGTTAACGATACCATGCTCTCCCTTTCGTTTCCCTTTATGTTCTACCAATTGGATGATGGGTTTTGTTCAAAGGAGTTGTTCGATATGACGCCCATTGCTTCCTTTTTGTACACTACTTTCCATCGGCAGGGAGTTCATCGTTCACACATTAGATTCATAAAGGTTGCGTACTGTACAGTTCCAGAACATAGCGATTCCCCAGAAGAATACTCTTCTTCCGGGGAATCGTTATGTTCTAGAATGAACATTTCGTTTAGGTTTTCCAAGAGTACAGTTTAAGTTCTTCAAAAAGAACGCGAAGAGTGGTCATAGGCTACGGTGGATGCTGAACGGTGAGACTATCAAGCAGGCTGTTATCTTTTTCCTGCTGCTGATATTTTATTCTTTTGAAAAATCTAATACTGTCTGGGAGACTGAACCTGGTGGATCCCGGAACCTTTATAACAGAGAAATGTACCATAAACTTCAGCGCAATTACATTTTGCATCATACTCGTACCTAATATAATATATATATATTTTCATTTCGGTTGAAAGGTATGTCATTGTTGAAGTCTGAAGGTACTCTATGTATCGTAATAGCTTCGGGGTCCATTTAGCACTTCTTATCGTTATATATTAGCTTAGCAAAGAATATCTACTTACCAATCAATAGAACCTAGCATCCAATAAACCAGCGGAAAATACGATAAAGCGTCTAAAAATGCGATGTCTGGCCTCCGCTCCAATAGTAGTATAATAGGATTAAGAGACGTCTTTGAACGAAAGTGTGCTCTTAGCGGTATTATAAAATTGTAAATTCCATTTGAAGCATAATCAGCAGCCAGAATAATAGTTTTGTTTTGCCATTGGTATTCTTTAGCATTCCTATAAGCGCAGTGTTCACAAACTTGTGCAAGTTGTAAACAACACAAGGGCTTCTTCTCTTTTAATAAGTAACACAATGTAGGACTGACTCCAATAAAAGGCGATACTGGTGGAAATCCTTTCACGATCCTGAAATGTCACAATTCGTTGTTGTCAAATAATCAAGAATGAAAACAAATACCAACACAATGGCTAGGGATAAAAGATGCCAAAGCAAAGCTTAATAAAATGCTCATAAGTACCCACGCAATTTATATTTTTAATAAATAGTGAAGTGTTAGAAGTTAAATATTGGGATTACCGAAAATCCTACATACTTACAATATTTTAAACACAGAAGTATTTACTAGATGCCCGTCTCGGTACATTGTATGTCTAATAAAAGAGTTACAAGACAAACACATAACGGGTTGTGATTAGCGCTAGATTTGGTGCTGTTTATTAAAATCTAACATTCAACATCAAATTCACATGCTCGCCAAGGCTGGGGGCATGTGCGACAGACACGCCCTCACTTTATCAAAGAGGAAAAAGAATAAACATAACATTAATAGTTGTTATTTACGTTACCTTGTTTGTGCATGATAATTGTTTTGTTATTTCCGAAACTGGTAAATATTAATGTAAATATCATTTTGAAAGATAACCTTGATAATTATTTACAAAGGGCGTTCAATGATAAAGGAGACTGAATATGTGATGAAGATCTCATATTAATCTTGTTTTCATTTTTGGTATGCTACTTTTTAATGTGTAGCATAAGTATTTGATATACTTATTTCTAAACTTTCAAGTTTCTTCCTAAAGAAAATTTTGCTAACAGACATGTAAATATCCAGTACTGTAGGTACTGGCATCTGCTTTATATTTAAATTTCTGTCCTCTCAGATACTCCCTTTATTTCAGAAACATAAAATTCGCTAGTTGCGTTATCTTTGGAATTCACCCTGGAATCACAATAGTCTTGCCTCTATGAGTTATGGAATAAACCTCTTGCCGAAGTTTTCCTTAGGGCTTACCGCACGCACGAATGACACCCCTGATATTGCAAGTATCACTAGGCAATGGTAACTACTTACCATCACGTATGGAGTGCGAATGCCTGATGGTTGGGACTTGTAAACGAGTATAAAACAATATTTTGTAAGTTTGTCTAAAAGTTTCTCATATATCACGTTACGTATTTTTAATTTTTGTGTGTATCAATGGTAATAGCCATTGATACACAGAAAAATTATAATATAATATTTTTTGTGTGTAATAATGGTAATATGGTACCTAATGGTAATGGTAATAGTATCTCCATGACAGAAGCATTGAGATAATCATAATACCTTTTGATTATCTTATAAAATAAAGCTGGTAAAAATATTCGCCTAAAGTTTTCAAGGAGCTGAAGACGATAAGATCTTCCAGCTCCATTACATTTACATTCTGTGATTCTATTTTGCACTCATAGTCATATTGATGAAACGTTTCGTCCGTTGTTATAAACAGAGCCAAAAAATATAGGAACTTCTTGCAACAAACAGTTCCAAAGTGACTCGGAAAATATTCGTCTGGTTTTTGGCTACGAAATTTTAAATGGCGTCTTAAATAGTATTTTAGGCGTCTTGACTTTTATTGAACGCCCTTTGTACGATATTCTGCGTTTATTTTTCGTATGTGGGTTAATTATTATTATCGTGTATCTTTTTAAATTCATGGGTAAATAAATGCAGATTAAAACATTTTCGCAAAAAGTTTATCATAGATCTGCATGGATTTTAGAATGACCCTGTCTTAGTACCTGATTTATGTACATAAGAATATGCCAAACATTGTCTGGTTATATATTATTAAATTTGGTCCTGGATATGTTAATTGTCTCTTTATATTACTCACCTGGAGAAGTCGTTACGCCAAGCGCTGTGACCGATGTCGCTGCCTGCGAGCGACGAGTAGGTGCTCGTCGTGAGGTCATCACTGAAGGCAGGGGTACGGGCCGTGCGTTGGGATTTATGCCCAGGGAATTATACAGATACACAATGCACACAATTGCATAAGAAAACTTTAACAAGTATCTGTATCACGGTGTGTCCACTGGTTTGGGATTTCGTATATTAGTGCATAGTTACAGATACTTTTATAAATGACCTATTGTTTGATTACCTTGGCGTTAGTGATACTTTTCATATTTATAGATTTCATAATTTACTCGTATTAATTATTACCATTGTAATCAAATCATCGAAGCGAGTAAGCGTTAGAGATAATGCAAACATTAGAATGACGCTTTGAATATTTTTAATGTTTTCGCATTGTGTGGAATAGTTTACTGTTTTTGTTTTTCCCACCTTAGTACGGCTATGTGGTAGTGGAACATATCGTAGCTAAGTATCTGCTTTACCTCTTGGGTGTGACGTGTGGTAAATATGATACAATTGAATAAAATGGCGAGTAAGAAGCAATGCATCATAACATAAAGAAAAGCTAAGCATAACACTTACATGTAACAATGACGTAGGTATTGTGCGGGTTTCATGCAGCTTGCGTGATCCCGGTCATCTATCTATAGGAGTCAATGTACACGCTAAAACAACGAGAAATGAAAACGAAATGTCGTTAAAGGCTTGCCTTGTTTCTATAAATATAAACAAGCCTATAACGTAACGATTCAAAATAATAAATAAATGGTGTCATAATTATGTTGAAAAATCATTAGCGATAACCTTAAAATTGTGTAGAAAATGCTTTATAAAACGTTAAAATTAGAAGCAGATTCAAAAATGACTGATTTTTAAATTTTACTAATGCTATTTATACAAATATTGGAGACAGAATCGTGTCGAAAAATGTGTATATAAATAATTCAGATTTCGAAATATAATAAAAATAAATGCATAAAATGAAATAGAGCATGCAAGTGGGATGCAGTCAAAGCTGGCTCCGATGATGGTTTCTTACGCAATTTTTTCGGAAGGTGATCGCCAAGGTACATCATCTTCTAATTCGTCTTCACTTTCATCCACTTCTACTTCTTCATCTTGATTGTCTGAAGCTATATTTAGACTGCTAGTCACCATATCTGGCACTGGTAATATAGACGGTCTTCTGCTTCCTGAAAGCATTTATTGTGTAAGCGATAATATACTTTGGTAATAATAGGTACTTAAAATTAGAGCATACTACCTCTTCGATAGTTTAAAGCATCTGGACTGAGAAAGTTGGTATTGTCTGGTTTTGGTAAAAGTAAATGACTGTCCGTTGCGCTATCGGTGCCCGGTGAGTCTTTCAAGCATGTCCTAGAATCTGATGAAGTTCCTTCGCCATATTTAGCTGTGCAAAATGTAAGAAAATTATTGTATTCACATTTTATTGAAGAATTATATGTCGGTTTTTGCCTGATATCGTAATCACTGCAATATTTGCAAATATTAAACCATATTAAAATATTGTTATATTTATTCCTACAATCAATCAATTGGTGATAGCAATAAGTGATTTTTTATCAAAATTACAATAACTAAAATATTGCGTAACATATACCAAATTCACATACACAAGTAACAACACCGATAATTTTGAATAAATGCACCAGGCGCAACGTTGGTACGGTAATTCATGTATTCACAGTGATAGCTCGTCCACAGCTCGGTTAATAGTGTTATTAAATATAAAGCCTAGTGAACACGGTGCGCCAGGTGATTAATTTGGTGATGTAAATGTCAAAGTCGTATTCCACCCTTTTCAATAGTATTAAAATATGCAAGGTGACCATACACCGAAACATGCAAAAAATTAATTTGGTTCAAATCTAGAATAATTCTAATCATGAATGTTCAAACGTAAACACATATTGTACCGATCACCACAAACTGCGCTCACCACATAGAGTGCATTATAAATATGCTTTTCTGACTTTAGTTTGAAAAACATAGTATATAACAATGAAATTATTCCCCGATAAAATAACTGTGACTAAATAACCTTGTTCAGAGTTTTTTCCAATTAGTTCAGATTGTTATATGGATTAGTTGAAAGGCAAAATAATGGTCTTTGTTTGGTAAATATTAAACATGAGGCTCTCCTGGGAGGTCCCACTGATTTAGTTGACGATATCTCCACTAATTAAGAGTTCTTGAAAGACAACTTCTCTAAAACCGCCAAATACGCGACAATTTCGGTATGCGTGGATGAATCCCGCCGACGGAGAGTGGTGCATTTGTAGAAGGAATTACATCGAACCACTGCTCGGAACACAACCCATTGTACGATCAGTAGAACATACTGAGGGAGGTAAAGTTTTTCCTTAAACTTTAGGACGCAATACTTAGTATCATCGACAATATTCACAGCTCGTCAGCTTAACTGAATCACAAGTTGTTACCTGGTACTCCCGTCCAAAAATAGTACACACTATAGTATACTACATTATAGTACTTGATGTACGATCTGACTTAAAAGTTGTGTAAAAAAGTTTTTGCCCCGAACTGAAGTAGGTACTGTTTCGCACATGAATGTTCTGAGACGCCAGTTCGACTTTTTCGTCCAGATGACTTCGGAACTGAACTTCCTGAAGATTTCAATAGCAAAAGTCCCTTGGCTATTGGCGATAGTAAGAGGCGTATTTGGAATTAAGGACAGGATGCTCAGACATATATCTTGATAGGGTAGGATTGGATCTTATAGATACTTTAAAAATCCCCATCTAAGTATGCCCAATTTCAGACAGATATTTATTACGTCCTGTAGAAACGAAAAAGTTGCACCTAGCAATGCATACCATCAATTGACAAGATATCATTGAAATACAACTGAAATCTGAAATGAGTGTGAAAAGTACACAAAGCAGGTCAGATCAAATTGCATGTAAATTTGATTTTCACAAAATAACGCCTGAATCTATTAACAACTGAAATAACGCGATGTATATTTCCATGCTATCGGAGCAGCTAACTGGCAAGTGGCAATCCATTGTACAAACTCTCGGACAATCGTACGATAGAATACCCCGATGGCAGACTCGATCGAAAGCTTTCACCGTATCTAGGCAAACAACGAATATGTGACATTGACTCAATCAAGAGTTGAAGCCCAACGGTGTGTAAGTGTAAAATCTAATTATACTTTATAAAATTACTAGTCCAACGACCGTGGGGACAGCCGTATTGACGGTCGCTAATCATCGCTTTTTTGGGCATTCGGTGCACATTAGGTTTCTATGAAGTCGAAATTTACCCAATGGAGTAGGAAAACACGAAAAAGTGTGTCAGTACAGGATGCAGCTTGCCTTCTGACTCAGTCAATTTATGAATGTCGAGAAAAAAGCTACGCTTGCTGGACATCTCGCTGGGTAATTGAGATTTCAAGTTATCGCTCTATGAGATTGTAGGGAACAGGTTCAAATTGTAATTAGAGACAAAGATATTCCCTGGAAATCGCCTTTCTCTTTAGCACTATAAGTTAAACTGCCAATTTTTGTAGTAGATGGATAGAGGTCCGACATAAGAAGCCTTAGCTTTACCTTGACGACGTAGTTCGCCTCCAGAGGAAAGGCTTGCAAACCGTCTACCAAGCCGAACATACCGAATTTGCTTTAGTAATCACTTTCTTATTGAACTGCGAGGCAGCATTCAGTTTAAGTTTAAAATCAGAGATACGATCCCCGTTCAATTTATATGCAGCCTGTTTGAGAAGATTAACTACTCTATAAGGTCAATTAAACCACGGTCAAAATTTAGCTCCCACAGCAACCACTACGCTCTTGGGATACGGAAGTATCAGCTATGCATATTCCCCCGAGACGAAGTTGCCTCTTTAGGTGTTGAGGTTTTGAGAAATTGAGAGAGTCCAGTGAATGTAGTTCTTTTTTCTTAACTATTGATTTCTTTGGGTTGTAATATATACTACAGTTTTAAACAGTTGATTATTTGTACAATAATACTTTATCCCATGCAAATAAATAGATAATAACAAATAATATGACTTCTGTACCATATAAAACTGAAAATAAATATGTATAAAAAATATTTCTTATAATAAATAATTAAGTATAATAGAAATTTATTGGCCAGACGTGATAGCACAACGTTTGCCTTCCCGCGTAATGTTCTCTCATCAAGGTACCTGACGTTAAATTATTAAACAGGGTTCTGGAGATCAATTAATTAGTTTGATACCAGAACTAAAACTAATGGCAATAATATAAATAATCTTATACCTCTAAAACATACCAAATTGCATACAAATAGGTGATCATACTTTAACAGTTTAACGGATTCATACTGTGACTTTTAAGCAGTACCTCCCGTTGGTCAGCGTAAATAGCACAGCCATGCAATGACTGTTAGTACCGAAAACAAACTGTGAAGGTAATTTAGAAATATTATGTTTTATATAGGTTATTGCAGCAATGAATGTAGCAGCTTCCTCAAAAGTCGATCTCCCTCAGTCATATGGACAGGGTCATCCATACCAAATTGATAATGTTCTTGGTTACACTGTATGTATGCATAAATTTCACTAGCCGAGTTATTGCTGCTCATTAGATTACATTCGAGTCGCATCTCACATATCTTCGACGTGCTGCAAGAGTTGGGAGCCGCTTACTATGGTGAGCAGCAAGTATATCTGGGACCAGGACCTTCTAATTAAAATAATTTAATTAGTAAGTTCAACTAACAGGAAAAATATTCTCCAAGAAGTGTAAGTCATAGAACGAGTGATTAAAGTTATTGTATCAGGGGAAAATCAACCACAACGTTGTCTTAAATGTTTTTGCTATTATGATATCTATTGGCTCACATGATAAGACTTCGCTGTAGTTAATGTAAATTTGACCATCTAATGGTACATGGTAAATGAAAACGTTACTCTTGTCTCCGGTATGTTTGACGCGAACACACAAGGTCCGATAGCTATGTTTGAATGCACCATAGTATTACGATCGGAAGACATTGAGCAAGTTAAGCAAATATAACAAAAAGTAGATCGAATTCACGTGAATTTTAATTCAAATTGTGTATTCCATCTACTTTGGGCGTTTATCCAACTGTGACACTCACAGCTAGCGACAGTTAAATTAGCGGATGATACAGTATTAGCTTTGATGTGTGATGGCGATGTGTTTGTGGAACTGGCGGGAGCTTGGAGAATCACTTGTGGAAGTTCGTATTGAGCGACGTTACTACCGTCTGGTTTCTTCTGCTGGCCAGAACCCTCCTCAGCATCGCCAAATTTCTTCTCATTCGAGAGTAAGCTACAAGCTGTTTGATCTTTAGGAATTGTTGGTCTATTCTCTGTTTGTTTTTCTGCAACGACGAATGCAGAGTTTTCTTCCTTCGTAATGCTCATGTAGTAACAAGTATCACTACTTTTCATTATATGTCTTGGCCCTGGGTTCAGTAAAATTGTTTCTTCATAAAATTCTGGCAATTCGGCTGGGCGAACCCCGACTAAGGCAACGCCATACCTGGGTAATAGTGAAGAAATTGACATAATGACATTTAAGAATAGTACCATATATGGCTTTGACGTCCTATGAGAATATTTTAATAGCACTTTATATATAAATAAAATATTTTCATTATGCATCATATTATGGACTGATTAAAATGAAATTTAATACTAACTTTCTATGAGAATGAAAACTTGCATAAGTAAAACTTTTGCCTTCATATTCCCCAAAAAATCGGCTGTCTCCTAAAACAATATGGTAAATTTCGTTTCCAGAGCATTTGCCATATAGCCGATGCCATTCTTCCGGTGACTGTTGTCCTTCCCTAGAAATAGGGAAATTAATGTGATTCACCTCGTAGATTTACCTATAATTTTGATGAAGGACCACTTATATTATCACTTGTTTAATTTGTACTTACTGTCCTCGACTTGTGTGAAGCAGAAGAGTCACAAGAGTGGACGCACCAGGGCAGGTGCAATTATTAGCTAAGAGAGCATATTTGAATTCATCTTCGCATACAACGAATTCAGCAAATTTTACGTGTAACTTGTTTTCAGGTCTAAATATTTGGACATATTGTGGTACATCAGGAGCAAAATCTTTTACGGCCCATGATCTGGAGAATATAAATATTAAAGTTAACTCACCATCATATAAATGTCTTTGTCTAGACAAATCGAAAAGTATATTACCTTAATATTGTATGTTCGTCTGCCGCAGTTTTATCTGCATAATTTCGGGCTGCTAAAACAAAACAAGCTTCGGCTTCGTTCATTCTAGCCCTTATAAGATCGGTGTCTTTCAGGCAGGATCCTTGAATATATATTACTCGTTGTGCCCATATTGGTACCTGTAAACAGTCATATTACATTCAAATCTGTAATTATGCCAACGATTTTGGTAATCACTCTTATGGACTTCGTTAATTACTCGTAGATTAATAGCTTTTCACAGCAAATAGGCTTTTCTAATTTCATAATGATCAGTTTTACTTATTTTAAACTTTAAAATCAACTCATAATTATGATATCGTACACAGTGACATTCTCAATGCATCGCTTTTTCACTAATAAGTTTTTTTATATTTATAATATTGTAGACATGTAGGTGAGTCTGGTGTCATAAATTATACAGTTGTGCAATAACTAACAATAGCAAACCACTATTGAATACTTAATCAGATTCATTCAATTCTTTGGGAAAGTCAATGCACCATATACACGTATTTAGGTAACAGGTTATTCGGAAGTTCATCGAGTCGCAAATTTCAAAGAGAAAGAGTCCAAGAAAGAGTTCCTTGACATGGATATATAAGAATATGTAGCAAGTTATTAAATTAATAATTTAATCCGAGTTAAATTGATTATCTTCACATTACATGATGTTTCTTTAATCATTGCATTCTCTGGTTTTCTAGGCAATGACATGATTGAGATGCACCATAGCCTTGTCATCTATCATATTTGCTACTTTATGATCTCACTGAGCTGATGGGAATCCAGTCAATCATGTAATCGCCATTAGCTATAATTATTAATACTTTATTATATCTTGTAGATTTTCAAATACAGTGAGCTTCCGTGCTACGAGTAGCTAGAAAATTCGGAAGTTTCATACCTAGCGCTCTCACGGTGAGCAGTAGGTATGAGACGTTCGATTTTTTTAACATACTTTTTTAATGACGTCGATCTCGTAAATAACTAGTCTGACCATAAATACTGTTACATATAACCTTTTTTTTTCACCTTTTTAATTATTTGTCGTATATGTCGTACTATCGACAGATATACCAACACTTCCTCTATTGAAGGCCATAAAAGATTGGGGCCACCGCGTGTTGTTAGAACTACAAAGGCTATATTAATGCTGTTAAAGCCCCCATTAGGAAACAAAAAATCTTATCGTGAGAAATGAAGATTCCCGCTAGGGCTCTGTCGCGTATAATAAAACAAGACCTGAAGCCATTGAATTATTATGTACTAGTGTACTAGAACCGATACCGTGAACCAAATGTTTGCGCTATGCTTTGTTGCCGATCGGCAACAACTCATTGCTGTCCTACGTTGAACGAAACGCGTAAGCGTAATGAAAATCACGGCGCTATTGAAATTTTGATCGCGAGAAAAGTGCGCTTTAGAAGCGATTTAGTGCTTGTATCTTCGAATCTTTGTGATAGACATCTAAATTATTCAGAGCTGCAGCGGACATTAGCTTTAATTATTACCAAAATGGAGCAAGACTTTTACTTAAGATAGCTCCTCTATAACATAATAACTCAATGCTTGAAGCTCGGCGTTTATCATCGATATAAAGGACATGCCCTAAATCAATCCCTATAGTTGAAGAGAGTGAATCGATCAAAAAGCCTTCTGTCCCAATACGTAGGTGAAAGGCACAGAAATATCCTCTTTACTGATTAAAAAAAAACACGATATAAGAGCACACAACAAGAAAAATGACAAAGTGTATGCACACAGTTCTAAAGAAGCCGCCTAAATGCTCGGAAAGGTACAACCTGGTCATCAGCCTGTGTCTGTAATGGTTTGGTGGGGGGTGCCTTATCAAGGAGTCACAAAGCTTCATTGTTGTGAAAAAGGAGTGAAGACTTCAGTCAAAGTGTATTAAGAGACTGTCTTGGATCGTGTCGTGAAACTTTGAAGAGATGGCGCTAGTTGCCTAGTAAACATCGACTGCGTATACTAATATTAAAAAGAAATAATTCCGTGATAGTTATTTACTGATTTTAGTGATCAAATTAAAAGTTCAATCAGGATGATTACGTGGAAGTGATATTTACAATAATAGTCCCGTATTTGTGAAAAAAATCACAATATCTATAGTGGATAACAAAATCAAGAAATCTATACTATTTTCCCTACAGACCAAATAGGAATACCTGAAATTCAAAACAAAGACTGTAGAAGCTGGTGCATACGACAAAACGGCTTCATCATTGCAAGGTACAAATTTTATTACAAGCTATAACCTCTAAATTGTGATGACCGATGATGATGCAGTAAATTATATTTTGTTCTTTAAATTATTTTCGGCGCCATCTAACGGCAATTTTGGAGACTAAGTAGAACAGTCGATCTTTCCTTCTGCAGTGCCATCTATCGGCAAAGGAAGAAACTAAAACAACCTATATAATAAAACTACCCATTTTAATAGAAACTACGCTATTCACTGAAAGATGGCGTTACAATGCGCTGGATGCCGGCAAGATATACCGGATAGGAGATTTTTATCATGCTTATTATGCCACTTACATTTCGATTTAGATTGTGCGAATGTCTCTGAAGCACGATTCTATAACACTATGACAACAGAGTACAGAGGACGATGGAAGTGCCACTACTGCCGCTCTAAGGAACCAAAAGTTGGCAACAGCAACACTCCTATCATGCCGAAAAATCAGGATAACACACCACCTCATCAAGTCCAACTCACCGACAGTCTTGACACTACAGATAATTCAAATACAGCACCAAAGGTCACCTTAAGAAGGAAAATCCCTTATTCCAACAATGATAGCTCTGAACTTGAGGATTTCTCTATAAACTCGCCTCAGGGAAACACGATTACACTTGTAAACAAAGACTCTACACCTGAAATATCAGAATCATTGACCCAAGGCAAAGACGATGATCTAATAACACTAAAAAATTTTAAAACAATATTACAAGAAAATAATAAATATATATTATCGGCACTTCAAGTATCTATTCAAGAGCAAATTAAAAAAGCAATAACAGAATTAAAGCAAGATCTACAGAAAGAAATACATATGAATATACAAACTATAACGCAAGGAAAAATAGACAAAGAAATTAGTAAAATTTTGCTATTGGAACAGGAATGCCATAAATTACAAGAAAAGAATAATAAACTTCAACATGATATAGATAGCCTTAAAGAAAGTATACCCCAGAATTCAGATAACATGGCGAAAACTCTAGTCTTGCACGGATTATCTACAAATTATTGGGAAACTGAAGACATAGTTATGGACAAAATTATTAATATTTTCGGAGAAGTACTAAACATAGACTTAAATGGATACATAGAGGAAATCACTTGCATGGGAAGGAAAAGCAGATCAAGGCCTATCAAAATAGAGTTAATAAGTAAACGAATGAGAAAATATATACTGAATAATTCTATTTATTTCAAAGGAACTGGTGTAAGCGTCACAGAATTCCTAAACCCATCAGCTCTTCGAGAACAAAGAGAACTGAAGCGTGCTCTACATGAGGCAAGGCGAAATGGACACTATGCAATAATAAGGAATAATAACTTAATAATAAATGGAAAAAAAGTTGAAAGCTCCGAAAAGAATCGAAAATCCGAATCAAATGTCTCATGCAACGATACAGAATTGCCACACGATAAAAATACTTCAAAATTAGAAAAACATCCACGATTATCAAATTCTTTGCTATACGATATAGCCCATGATAATAAAATAGAAACTGACACTAATGACTCTACTGTGGAAAAGGACCTGACAAAACAAGATTTAAAAAACAAATATACATTTCGCAACTGAGTTAACTATACTCTACCAAAATATGCAAAGCATTAATAATAAAAAACATCTTTTAGAAGCACTAATAGAGGAAAAAAGTAATTTGGATGTCCTTTGTTTATCTGAAACGTGGCTGAGTGAAGAAAAGAAGAAGCTACTACAACTGAAAAACTATGTCATGGGAGCGTCCTACAGTCGAGAGCAACATGACGGCGGCGGAGTTTGCATACTGATTCGAAATGGCTTAGAACACCATGAACGACTCGATATATCTTCACTATCTATAGAAATGGTATTTGAAATATGCGCGATTGAAATACCCAAATTAAACTTATTATTATTAGATTTATACTGGCCTAACAATAGTAGAGAAGTTGAAGTATTTTATGACTCTCTAGAGAAGCTCCTAGAATTAACCTACAAAAAAGACAAATTCAAAAATATTATAATAGCTGGCGATTTCAATATAGATTTCTTGAATAAAAAAGAATGCAGTAGACTCTCTAACTTAATGTTAACATACAACTTTCACCAAAAGGTGAGAGAACCCACGCGAATTACAGCAACTAGTGCTAGATGCATAGATTTAATTTTTACGAACTTTAGCAAGCAGACTTGTAAGGCTGAAGTTCATGAATTTGGCATTTCAGACCACAAGGGAATAATTGTTTCTACATCACTATCTACACAAAACTTAAAATATTTTTCATTAATAAAACGACCATTTAAAAAGAATAATATACACAAATTTAAAGAAGAAATAGCAAAAGTAAACTGGAACGAAGTATTACGCCAAACAAATGACATTAATGAGAATTATAGTATATTTGATAAAATTATGTTTAATACCCTGAATAAATGTATGCCTAAAATACTAGTTAAATATAGTACAAAATGTAAAAAAACCTACTTAACACCGGGATTAAAAACATCTTGTCGTAATAAAAGATTTTTAAAGCTACTAATATCACAGACAGGAAATAAAATACTACGTGAAAATTATAAAATGTATTGCAAAATATTAAAAAAAGCTGTTAAAAAAGCGAAAAGAATCAATAACCAGCAAAAGCTTATGACTTCTGAAAATAAAATACAATGCATGTGGAAAATTATTAGCAGAGAAACAAATAAAATAAATAATAATAAATCAAACATAAAAATTAAACTACCGAATAATAAAACTATAGTCAACCCAAAAAACGTATCTGATGAATTTAATAATTATTTTGTATCTATTGGAAAATCACAGGTTAACTCTCGACCAGCAATAAAAAATAATATCACAACAAATAGAGTACCAAACACTTTCTTTTTAAGCCCTGTCGATCACAAGGAAATAAATAACATATTAAAAAACCTCAAAAATAAATACTCTTTCGGAATTGATGAAATCCCTCTAACGTTACTAAGAACATGTGCTGATGTTTTGACGGTCCCATATACAAAACTAATAAACCAATCTTTTGCTGAAGGCAAATTTCCCGATTTGCTAAAAGCTTCTTTAATAATACCAATCCATAAAAAGGGATCCACAACAGACATTAATAATTATCGTCCTATATCTCTTCTACCGGCATCTGCGAGAGTCTTTGAAACAGCGATGGTAATACGTCTGGGCAGTTTTTATGAAAAATATAAAGTTCTGCATGAAAACCAAAATGGCTTCAGAAAGAACTACTCTACTACTCTAGCAATTTATAAATATGTCCAAAAAATTTTCCAAAAAATCAATGATAAAAAATATGCTATAGGGCTCCTATTAGATATGAGCAAAGCCTATGATAGAGTATGCCATGATATATTGCTAACCAAATTATTTGAATCTGGAATAAGAGGGCATCCACATAACTGGTTTAAATCATATCTTGAAAACCGCTCCCAATGTGTAGAAATTAAACATACCAATTTTGATACTGGAAATATACAGCATGTTAGATCAGATAGAGTGCTCTCTACCAGCTCTATCCCACAAGGTAGTGTATTAGGCTGTATGTTATTTCTCATCTACGTAAATGATCTCCCTAACGAAATTAACGAAGATTGTATACTTTTCGCGGACGATGTGTCTGTCTTGATGTCATGCTCGGATACCATGGAATTAGAAAATAAATTAAACATTACTCTAGACAAAATTACTAACTGGTTAGATACTAATAATCTAAAACTTAACTTAAACAAAACTAAAATATTACAATTCAAACCCTCACAAAAAAAATCATTACAAATTTCATACAAATTTAAAAATACAAAATTAGAACTAGCTGACACTGCGACATTACTGGGTGTTGATTTAGATACTAATATGACATGGAAATCACATATTCAAAAATTAAAAAGTAAGCTATCCTCTTTTACATATGCATTAAATCAACTAAAACGTGTAACTGACTTCAAAACTTCTTGTGCTGCTTATTATGCATATGCGCATTCCAGATTATCGTATGGCATAGTTCTGTGGGGAAACTGTTGCGAGGTAAAAGATATATTTACATTACAAAAGAAATGCCTTAGAATACTAGTTAACATTGACCAAATGACATCATGTAGATCTTATTTTGTGAAATGCCAAATCCTGACTCTAACTTCCATATACATTCTGGAATCATGCAAATTTGTGAGGAAGCACGAAGACCTTTACATACCAAGGGAAAATATTAATAGGAGAAATGATAGATATTTAAACAAATTAGAAAGACCAACTACCAAAATGGAACTAGTTTCATCCAGCCCTCATCATATGGCAATAAAAATATACAATCATATCCCAAATGATATAAAAAATATTAAAAAACCGTCCCTATTTAATAAACACCTAAAAACTTTCCTTTTACATAAGTGTTTCTACAACATATCTGAATTCTTCGATGACCAATTTATTGAGCGGAATACTTTGACTTCTCTATAAGTCTATACAATATATAAAGTGATAAGTGCGACAGACATAGTCCTATTTAACTAAATATTAAGTAAAACGGTATCTAGATGCCTCTCATGTTTGCTGTGCCCATACTGGGCGTCACTTGTACTATATTGTTGTTATGTAACATCTTTGTAATAACCTGTGACCTGCAATAAAAATCTGAAAATCTGAAATCTTCTCAGCAATACGCTTTTTAGGGTTCCGTACCCAAAGGGTAAAACGGAACCCTATTACTGAGACTCCGCTGTCCGTCCGTCCGTCCGTCCGTCTGTCACCAGGCTGTATCTCATGAACCGTGATAGTTAGACAGTTGAAATTTTCACAGATGATGTATTTCTATTGCTGCTATAACAACAAATACTAAAAAATAGAATAAAGTAAATATTTAAGGGGGTCCCATACAACAAACGTGATTTTTTTGCTCGTTTTTACTCGATATTCATAACGGCAACAGGTAGACGCTTGAAACATTCACAGAATATTTAGTTATATATTTACTTTAAAAAGAAATAATTAAATTAAAATAAAACAAATAGTTAAGGGGGACTCCCATACAACAAACGTGTTTTTTTTGCCGTTTTTATAGATAATGGTACGGAACCCTTCATGCGCGAGTCCGACTCGCACTTGGCCGATTTTTAAAAATGTACTGTGGACTTTCCAGCAGGACTCTGCACCTGGTCACAAGGCATGAACTACCTAAGCCTGGCTCGAAGCCAACGTTCCGGACTTTAAAAGAGCTCAAGACTGGTATAGACCAGATCTGAACCTCTTAGACTATTAGACGAATTATGTTTAGTTTTAGAGGACATGGCCTGCTCGACGACACTCCGACATTGTGTCTCTTCAGAAATCTCTGGAGTGCGCAGGGGCTAAATATTCCATGGAAATAGTGTGTCAATTCATAGATTCGTGGCCAGACGTATGTGTGACTGTTATTAACTTTATTAAGATTACATTACTTCATATAAAAATTAAATAAATATTAATTTGTAACTGACTTTATGGCCGGACTATTTAGTTGCGGATTTATGAAATTTATTTAATGAACTATTAAGATCCAAACATTTTATAGGTTTATTAAAGCTAAGGTGATTGAACATAATAATTAATTACATAAACAGACATGCGGACTTTGACTAGAACAATATCTCCGTATGAGATTGAAAGTGTTTGTCTTTCCCGACTAAAGTAAGTGAGTTCCTCGTTAATATATTTTATTTTATTTTGTTTTACAGGGTCAAGTAATTATGCAGGTTAGGTCTTTTCTCATGGTTGGATGTTCATCCAACCGCAGGCGCACATAACTGTTACAATCTTTGTCTCTCTTGACGTATGCTCTTCATAATGTTCGCGCTGAGTGAGTGAGCTCAGTGCCAGTAAGTGAATCTCTAAATATCTTGCGCTGGAGTACTCTTGCAGGAGCATTGCATATATGCCAGTCATAAATAAAAATAAAATACGTGTAACACTTCCCTATACATTAAATTCAATACGACGAATGAATTAATCCGTAGTTATGGCTAAAATTCAGCCTTTAACAGTCTATGTGTAAAAGCACAAACACAAGTATATCTTATTTGTGTAATTTGTGCTTCTTAGTGTAATAAGATATTTACAGTAAAATTTTGATAAATCTGTCAAAGGCAAACAAAAGGATCGATTGGGTAACGATAGGCTAGCCTACCGAGGTAGATGTAATTAGGGCTGGACATTTTCGATATAATTGACCGGTTAACATTTACATTATACACTACAACATTAACCTCTTAAAAGTTTCGCTACAAAATTACAAATTTCCATAACACCTTAATTATTATAATCTATATAAATGTAACCAGTTGAGGAAGCTTGCATTGCCAGAGGAACACCTGGCTCGTCAATTACATAACAGTTCAATTTTTTTTTTAATAGGTCGGCCATTTTGACCTTGTTCCTTAAGAGATAGGAACGGTGTTCCTGAACATTCCTATTCTACTTTTTTATGCTGAATCCGAATCTGAAGTCAAAATTCAAATATTCGAAAAAAAGCGACAGACAAACACACAGGCAAACGCACAGACAAACATATAGATTTCATTTAGGAACGGTGTTCCTGAAAATAATTTATCAGTAAGTATGTGAATATTTTGCAGCAAGCATGTATTAAATCTTTTTACTGCAGTGTTCCTGAGGTGTAATTTACAGCTTAATACAAATCTTGACGTACATACACACAGTAGTAGGTACAGTTGTAGCTTTTTAATAGCGTTGGCCTACAGTACCTACTGATTACTGTAGGCTAAGTTATTTAAATATATGTTTTTTTTCACTGTTTAATTTTGTTTGAAACTATTTCGGAGAAATTAAATTCTTCATGTTTCTGCATTTTTAGAGTTTAGTACGTAAGAATGGAAAAAAACGGGATCACTTGTTTGTTCTCCTCCTATTTATGCCAATTTGCGCCGAACCTACTGGTCTGATAAAGATGAAATTTGATAAAAAAAATATGAAATAAATGGATTTTTAATATGGAAACCACTTTTTGGGGATAAATTAGAAAATTGAAAACACAATTTTGCTAACT
This sequence comes from Pyralis farinalis, assembly GCA_947507595.1. Taxonomy (NCBI): domain Eukaryota; kingdom Metazoa; phylum Arthropoda; class Insecta; order Lepidoptera; family Pyralidae; genus Pyralis; species Pyralis farinalis. The sequence goes on along the minus strand of OX382265.1, from coordinate 22,902,713 downwards.
ATACCGTGTGATATAACAAATGAATTTGTCCAAACATATATTATTTATAATTTCAAAATAAATAGTTCATACTTTAAATATTAATTGAATAGTCATAAAATATGTAGATTAAAATTGCTAATAAAATACCAAAATACTTGAGATGTCTACGCTCTGCTGTGGCCATTGCTGATAGTGGTTTTTTGTAATAATTCAATATGTTTATGTTTGGAAAGTGATCATCAAATTCTTGTTTCATAAAATTCTGCATTGTTGATGCAGCGGTACTTATATACAGTAAATACAGTAATACATTTAGTCAATACTATAGTCAAGGCAATCAATACAATACAATACTTATATCATATAATGGGGTTCCCATTCTAAAAGTATTGCACCTTAATGTCATGTAAATGTGTCCTTAAACCATATACCCTACGAACGTAGCATGTACCTATATATAGTCACAAGTGATTTTTATGTTATGTTTAGCTAGTGACGTGTATTAAGCACCGATAGCGGCTTTTTAGATACTGGCTAGTATGAATATCGATATTCTTATTCTACTTATAATTTAAAATTCATATTAGTTTTGAAATAGGCCACGTTATATCTTGCAAAATACCTATAGTTCATTTGTTTTCTCGCGGTTCTATGCTTCTTTGTTGTCACTGTTTCTTGTGATCATGGAAAAAACAGAAGTGCGTGTTATTTTCGAAAACGAGTTCTGTCATGACACCTACACAGCAAAGACCGCACGCAATATCAGCGGCGTATATAGACCAGGTATATAAGTGAATGCACGTCTCGGTTTTACATGTATTTCAATAATGAGCTCCTTCGCCGACTGGAGACATGAGTGGATAAAGTTGAATTAAAAACAGATTTATCTCAAATTACGTCGGAATCAGCTTCAGTCCTGAACGTAAGTGACAATAGATAAGCATTTATTCATGTCAAAATAAAAAGACGATAAGCTCGGAAAGTCGGTGTCGTATATATACATACTCAATGAACATCAACAACAAAATCGCGTCAAAGATTGCCATAACTTGTTGAAAATACACATAATGAGGAAATTCGGAATTGGATTGCAAGTATAACCAAAGCGGGCAAGATCATCATTCAAAATAATCACTTATAAATTTGTAAATACATTTCGTTAGTAATGAATTCTTTGTTTTTAATTATAAATCGGCAATTTCATAGTTAATAATTACAAATAATACTTTATTACATCTACTTTTTATATGACATCTTTTATCCTATTTCTTTCTTTTTGTTATCGTGTCCTATGCGGAGCTGTAAAGATACTTACTTGAACTTTATACATCCATTCTTTTTAAGTGGACTTTGTCTATTATTGTATTCATAGCCACTTTCAGCGGACGATAATGGTTACTAATTAGCGCTAGGTACTTCTTTTTTAAAACTTGGATTATCATATAACCATATACCTAAGTGCATATTAATATAACTAGGATTATACGGTTTGTATAGTTATCTTAATATACCTGTGCACACAAATCATTAATAATTTACTACGTAAGCAATAATTAGCATTATTATTCTCATAATACTCATATTTCTTATTTTTATTGAATTTGTACTCATTGTACTTGTTGGCTTCAAATAATTTATGTTTTACCTGCAAAATCATCCTCATGGTTGTGTCTAACTCCATAGGCGACAAAAGAACAACATAATAGTCTTGTAGCAGAGGATGAGCGTAAAATTCATTGAGAAAGTCCATGATGGTGTCGGCATGAAGAGTTGTGGAGCAAACGACGACATGTTTCTCTGACTGTGCTCGGTGTGAGGAATAGGATCCTCCTAGTTTTTGTCTTTCCATCCAAGTGAAGGCCAATTGCTCGAACTAAAAATTGATTACGTTGTTTACATCAATTTCATTAGCAAACGTAAGTAATAACACAAAATAAACTTAACCTTGGATTTTTTGGCTTGAAGCGCCATTTTCAACCGTCACATTGGAACAGTAAAACAGATAGGTTAACGATTGTTTTGGTTAAGTATATCTCGAGTACTACTGTCTAAACCTATGTTTAAGGATGGTTGCATATGCATAACCTCTAAGTAACGTACCTGTGTGGGTAAGACAACAAGCGCAACTCCTATCATTATGACCATATACAACTGTGATGGCCAAATATCCGGCACGAAGTCGCCATAGCCCACAGTTGAAAAAGTCACTACTACAAAATACGTCGCTTGGAATAGATTCAAGTGTCGATGACCAGCTCGTTGGAAATGTTGAATGCCACATACACTGAAACAGTTTTAAATCGTAATAAATAATTTGACTATTTCACAACATCTTGAATCAAAGAGTGTCTGTGATGTTCGATAACTACAAAGAGTTGACCATATAGTTAGTACATTGTGAATGGACGGAACGACTTCAATGACACGAGTTATTAATTCCGGTACCGCCCATTTTACATACAATGTTTTTCATCGCATTTGCTAAGAAATAAATTAAAATATAAAGCAAAAAAGTTAACGAAAATCATATTCAGGTAATAACATTTTCATAGGGGTGGCTAAGTATTTACATTAAGTTTCGGTGGTAATGGAAATAAACTCACCAAAAGTCAATTCAATATAACGGCGAATACTAATTATTTTTTCTCTAACTGAAGAAGTTTACAGTAACAGAAGGATAAGGTTAGAAAATATTAAATATTACCAATAGATGTTTCATTTTTCTTAGTCATGACACTAAATAATACACAGGTATATTAAAAAACATAATGTTTTTACTTCAGGGACAATGTCGCCTACAAGTGAAAAATAAATTTGATATTCTTAATAAAATTCATTTGAATGTGGAATTCTAAATGGATTGAATGATAAAGATTTTTATACTATTTTGAAAGAATAATTTATTTAAGGAATTTATGTATTCCTACATATACATTATAAGAATTATCATAAAATAATAATATTACAATACGGGAACACCTGGCTTCCATATTGGACCACGTGATTCGATTCGAGACGAGCTGTGAGAATTGTCGACAATCCTAAGCTTACACGGTATTACCCTTAAGTTTAAGGAGAGATTTTGCCTCACTTTGTGTGTTCTACCGATTGTAGCGATAGCGACTGTTCTACCGATAGCGACAGCTACGGCTGAATGGCGGAGAGTTCATCCTCACACGCTGGAACCGCAATGGTGACGTACTGTGCGGTTCCAGAGAAGTTATTTTCCGAGGACTCTCAAGCTGTGAAATGAGCTCCCAGCCGAGGTTTTTCCAAGGGACTATAGCATGGAATTCTTCAAGAAATTCGGGGAGAGGTTTTTAGAGGATCGGCAACGCATGAGTGACACTCCTGGTATTGCAAATGCCCATAGGCTACGGTGACTGTTTACCATCAGGCAGGCCGTACGCTTGATTGCCACCTTAGTGGTATAAAAAAAATTGTCTAAGTAAAAATTCTACTACTAAACTTCTACTTCTAAATATTTTCTAGAGCATTACTTAATTTTAAAATTACTAATGGTAGGAGCCCTGACATATACATACTAAACAACATGAATTAGTTTTTAACAACAAGTTTAATGACGTTATTGCATCGTGTGGCATAACTCGCTACGTCACTAGGTAGAATGGAGATAACCTTGAAAGCTAATAGTGTTATACTAATTGAATATGTCCAGAGTAGTGATGATTTCTGTGTGTTGGAACCTATAACATCTATCAATCGATATCTTCGGTCGTCTGTCGGGCCTCGTGTCAAGGGGTCGGTACCAGAAGCGTGCACGCCGCCACCCTGCCAGTCCAACACTGTGGACTGCAATTCTGAACCCAAACCGCACAGACGCGTGGATTAGGGCGTCCCCCGGAGGCGACGCGCACCGATCCGCCCCCGTCGGTGCGAAATCTAGGGCATGCGGCGGTGGGGGCCGCCACCCACCACGCAACGCCCATCCCGGCGGGTCGAGGAGAGCTGAGTGTCGTATAGGCACATGGAATGTGAGAGGTGGTCTAAAAGATAAGTTGAATGAGTTGATACATATAAAGAACGTGAGATGCCTAGATGCTTTGTGTGTGTCAGAGACCAAGCGAAAGGGAAGCGACACCGAAGATCTGCCCGGTGGCATGATGGCCCTGTGGTCCGGGGAGGACCAGGACGTTCATGCCAGCGCTGGCGTAGGTGTCGTGCTTTCATCTCGCTTGGCCGCTGGTGTGAAAGATTACAATTTAGTAGGTCCAAGACTTCTCTGGGTTAAGATAAAACTGGGGATTACGCGAGTGTTTTTAGTTGCAGCATATGCTCCTGTGAGCTCTGCTGATCCCCAGGAGCTCGAGAAGTTTTGGGAGACTGTAAGGGGTATTCTGAATTTAGCCGAAGCGAATGAACGGATAATTATGTGTGGTGATCTGAATGGATGGGTTGGGACCAAGCGAAGCAGTTATGAGGCTGTGCTTGGTCCATACGGAGATAAGAGAGTGAACGATGCTGGTAAGTTACTTTTAGACGTATGTGTGGAACGAAACCTCCTTGTGTCGAACACGCTCTTCCATCACAAGGATATTCACACTTACACATGGAGACGGAATGAACAGAAAAGTGTGATTGATTTGATTTTGATAGATGGACGTCTCCGAAAGTCGTAATGGATACAAGAGCCTTCAGAGGTCCCACCCTTGAAACGGACCACTATCTGGTGATAAGCCGATTTGTGTACTAACCTAATGTAAGACAGGTGACTACCAATGTACATGTTAATGGAACTAATTTAGCCCCAGTGGAGACAACTGTGTTCTTGGGTATAACAATTGACTCCAAACTACAATGGGGCCCACAAATTGAAAAATTATCAGGAAAACTAAGTTCTGCAGCCTATGCAGTGAAAACTATTAGACGGCTCACTGATGTTGATACGGCTAGAATAGTTTATTTCAGCTACTTTCATAGTATTATGTCATACGGAATTCTTCTTTGGGGTAACTCCGCGGACATTAACACCATCTTTTTATTGCAAAAGAGAGCCATAAGAGCTATCTACAAACTTGGTCCCCGTGAGAGCCTTAGAGAAAAATTCAAAGAAATAAATATTCTAACAGTCGCATCGCAATATATCTATGAAAATCTTTTGTATGTCCATAAAAACATAGACTCATTTTGTAAAAAGAGTGATACTCATAACATAAATACTAGATATAAGCATAATCTTGTGTTACATGCAAGCCGTCTCCACAAAATAAGTAATTCTTTTATGGGGCAATGTATACGGTTCTATAACAAACTTCCCAGCAATATAAGAGAATTGTCAATAAACAAGTTTAAAACTACTATTAAAGCCAAATTGTGTAGCAGGGTATATTATAAAGTATCTGACTATATTAATGATAAAAATGCCTGGGATTGAGTCGATCCAATTATAATGTAATTAATAAATTATGTAAATTTGTTTGGATACCAAAAGAGGGATGCCTGAGTTTTTTGGCAGTATTTTTATCAGTGCTCACCTAGTCATGAACTGCACGGTAGGGAAAAAAATTGTGACGATTCCAAACAAATGTAGCCATTTTTACGGAATAAAAAGATTTTGACTTTGACTTTGACTTTGTGGGCCTTTTCAAGAAGTGCAGGCACTGGCGAGTGCGTATTCCTTTCGGAGACCTTGAAAGAATAAGAAGTGAAAAATTGGAAGATGAAAGTTTGAGGAGTACGTATGTACGTCTAGTCAGTGAAGGACTTGCGAACGCGAGTCTTTCCGAGTCAGATGTAGACGAATGTTGGAAAGTCTGAAAGAAAGTATGGTGGACAGTGTGAAAGAAGCATGTGGGTGCGCAAAAAGACGTAGAACACTAAGAGGAGATGCCTGGTGGGATGCGGAGGTTCAATCCTCCGTGGAAAAAAAAGGAAAACGTGGCTGGATTACGTATCATCTTTGCACCAGGGTGATGGTATGAAAGAAATGAAGAAAGAAATATACCGTCGATGCAAGAATGACTCCAAAGCTTTAGTGAAAGAGAAGCGTGCAAGACTACATATGAGTGAGGAAGAGAAGCCGACGTAGAACTTCGAGGTAAATACTAAACTCTTCTGGACAGAGGTAAAGAAGTCTCGAAGTGGTTCGTCAGCATCCAGAATGGACAAGATAAGATGTAAAGCTGGTGGCATTCTTGCTAACACTCAGGAACTGTTAGAACGGTGGAGTGAATATTTTAGAGAAATATATGATTATGTCCATGACGCTGGCATTGTGAATGAATCTGTGATTGATTCGGCAGTGCCAGCGTACCATGAAGACATTACTATGGATGAGATTGAATGGTCGATACGAAGTTTGAAAAATGGAAAGTCAGCGGGAATTGATATGGTAACAGCTGAGATGATCAAGCTAGGTGGTACCAACGTTAGGGACGCCTTCTGGTTTTTGAGCAAATTATGCTGGAGAACCGGAAGGGTCCCGAGCGATTGGAGACGCGCAGTCATCGTGCCCTTGTATAAAGGCAAGGGCTCACGTATGGACTGCGGCAACTATAGGGCCATCAGTTTGATCAGCTTAGCCGCTAAAGTGTATGGAAAAATCATTGAAAGGAGAATGAGGGTAAATCCGATGGAATGCTTTGGGAAGCACAGGATGTATTTCGAAGCGGGCGAGGATGTACGGATCAAGTTTTTTCACTACGCAACATCGTAGAGAAGCATCTGGCTTTGGACCAGAAGGTTTTCTGCGGTTTTGTGGACTTTGAGAAAGCATTTGATAGAGTCGTGCGAAAGAATCTCTGGAATATTTTGCCCAGATATGGGGTTGACGGTGACCTACTCCGTGCTATGCAATCCACTTATGAGGATTGTACAGCATGTGTGCGGGTGGACGGCAGCTTGTCGCCCTGGTTTGATGTCAACATTGGTGTCAGACAGGGATGCGTGCTGTCGGCTCGGCTGTTCATCCTGTATCTGGACAGTTGTCTTCAGAGAATAAGAAATATGAATGTGGGAATGCGAATGGGTGACTCAGTGGTCAACTGCCTGCTTTATGCAGACGATGCGGCATTAATAGCAGAATCACCATCCGAACTGCAAACACTAGTTACAACAATGAATGATGATTGTATGAAGAAAGTGATAGAGTCGTGCGAAAGAATCTCTGGAATATTTTGCCCAGATATGGGGTTGACGGTGACCTACTCCGTGCTATGCAATCCACTTATGAGGATTGTACAGCATGTGTGCGGGTGGACGGCAGCTTGTCGCCCTGGTTTGATGTCAACATTGGTGTCAGACAGGGAAGCGTGCTGTCGGCTCGGCTGTTCATCATGTACAGTTGTCTTCAGAGAATAAGAAATATGAATGTGGGAATGCGAATGGGTGACTCAGTGGTCAACTGCCTGCTTTATGCAGACGATGCGGCATTAATAGCAGAATCACCATCCGAACTGCAAACACTAGTTACAACAATGAAAGATGATTGTATGAAGAAAGGCTTACAATTGAATGCGAAGTATACCAAGATAATGGTATTTGAAAGAGAGACAACCAGAACGAACACTAGGATTATGGTTGATGGTGTAGTGTTGGAGCAAGTGAAAGAGATTGTATATCTTGGAAGTGCTTTTAGCAGCAATGGCAGGTACACCGCTGATGTGGAGAGACGAGTGAGTGCCGGGAATAGGGTGAATGGAGCGTTGGGTAAACTTCTAGGCAGCCGAAATCTAAGCCAGAAGTCACAGCTCACTGTACACAACGCGGTGCTAATTCCAACGCTAACTTATGAAAGTGAGAGCTGGGTATGGCAGAGAGAGCATGAAATTAGAATAAATGCGGTCGAGATGAGAGCATTGCGCAAAATTTGTGGCATAACGCTTGCTGACCGCGTTCGTAATGAAGACATGAGAGAAAGAATTAGTCTCAAAGAGAGTGTCGCTGTTAAGATAAGAAAGGGCATGCTCCGTTGGTTCGGACATGTAGAAAGAATGCGGGACGAAAGAATGACGAAACAGATATACAATGCAAAAGTGGAAGGATGTAGGAGCCGAGGAAGGCCGAGACTAACCTACCATGACCAAATTGGTCGTGTTTTATCAGAAGGTGATCTCAGAACGCCCAGGAACCGGCGAGCGTGCATGAAAAGAACTGTGAATGTCACAGAAGCGAGTGTAGTATGCAAGGACCGCGGCTTATGGTGTTCGGTTCTCTCTGCCTACCCCGCAAGGTACTTGGCGTGATGTATATATATATATATATATAATCGATATCTTCATACCAAGCCCCTTACAGGGAAGAATCGAGTACCACTTGATATGACTCGATCTTTTACACTTCGCTCGTTTCTATAACAGTCACAGCCTAACAGCTTTACGTTCCAAAAACTATAAAATTGTTATTATGACAGTGTTTATTCTGTTATTATGTTAAAACATAGTTTTAAACGTATCAAGTGAATATGATTCATATTCTCAATTATTAATTCCCATAGTAAAAGTATCTATGACCCCTAACGTAAACTCTTGTTCATCTTTACTCGTAAACGGCCTCATTAATTCCACGTTCATGAAGTCCATGGGCTTTATCAGGACGACGATCGGTAATGGCTGTTATTTTACTTAAATTTAAAAACACAGGTAAAACTTTAAATGAAGGCTTTAAATTAAAGAATACCTATCGACAACGTTCACGGTTGACCCTTTAACAACAAACCTCCCTTGTAACGTGTTTTAATAGCTAGTCCATCCCTTTATTTTTTAATCAATAAGGTAAGACTCTTTTGTTATGTTTATTAAACTTTATAGCTTCAAACTTTCGCCACATCTAGTAAAATATCAATAAATGTTAATAGTCAAATAATAATTCGACAATAAGTGGAAACCATTTCTTTGTTTTCGATTTTTTTTAAGTTGCCATTTTTAGGATTTCATAAACAAAAGGTGTGTTGTCCGTAAAAAAGAATTTTGTTGTATGACACTTAAATGGTAGACATTATTTAACAAAAATGAGGATCGCGTTGACCACTGCAAGCAAACATAGCCCTTAAGGGGGTCAACCGTGACTTTGTCGATATTGAGTACATGTATAAAGAAATGAATGATAGAATTACGAGTAGCTACCACTGACATCAAAATCCTGCGACTGTATTTAAAATAATTTCATATTTCATAGTATTTGCCATGTTGTTAGTATGATCGATTAACATGTAGCACTACTTATGCATATAGCAAATTGCTCGATCGTGTGAATAAATTAAATTTAGTTCAGGGAATTGCTTGAAGCGGAATACTGGTGATTCGCAATTTCATTGAGGAACTGAGTTGGAAATTCTATATAAAAACCACACTCCTACTATTTTTTACTTGCCTAATTAAAGAAAACGTAGTGATTTCAAAAGTTTTTAAAGATATGAGTGTAAATTATATGTGTTACTGTAACATTAAGCTATGCATCATATATACACGTATTATTGAGATTGAAAATTAAACGGACTGATCATAAAACTTAAATAAATACATACATAAAACTTAAAAACACAAATAAATAAAACAATAATAAAAAATTTTTTTGTAAAAAGATGTGCAGTTACACATAGAATAAACATATTAAATGCTTGCAATGATTGGAATCTCTTGTTGAAACATAAACTTCCTAATAGCCCTGTGTAATTGTGAACAAAAACGCTTGCGGTTCTTTGGAAAGCGCCAACTTTTATAGCCACCTTTACGACAGGAGTAGAAACGCTTGCTCTACGGTGCAATAAATGAAAGGCGAGAGTAGTTACTTAACAAAGTATTGTCTTGCTTATACATACCTTGTGAAAACGAGGCATAACAACGTGACACACAATATCATCAATTGCTGCGATAATGCAGATTGTGATTTCTGCATCGCTCGGTGCAGGTCGTTCTGGAAATAAAATATTATAATATAATATAGTACATATAATATACCTAAAATTTAGCTAACCTCTATTGCAAAGTTGTACTACTGTGGAAAGCGAAATGAATATAAAAATAAATTCTAACTGTGAGATCTCAGATGGGTAATCACAAAGAGCATGGCATTAGCTGTTTTCTATCCTGTATTACAAATTTTTCACTTTTTTTTCATTAAATGTAATTTCACTGATATGATCTTACCAAAATTACAAGGATATAATTTGTATATGAGTTATGAGCAAATTATATTTTTGTAATTTCGGAATAAGAAAGCAGGCCTACGCTCGACGGTGGACGTATTACGGCTGATGATTATAATAGAATATCTTGATGATACAAGAAAAAAGAAGACCTTCTTGTTTGTAATCTTAACCTGCCTAAATAACATCGATAATGGCTTGTCTTTATAAGTTAAATACCCTTAATGTAATTCTAAGCATGCGTATTCGGCGGGTAGTCAAGGCTGTTGTTACTACAAGACACTCGTTAAGGCAAAGACAGTGGCAGTCAGTCTGCTTTGAAACTCTGGACATTGCCAATATACAATGGAGTAGCGTATCGCTCTAAATCCATGCATTCGAAGGATCGTCCTTCACGTATAAGATCGCAATATAAGATCGTACACAGCGTATAAGATCGCGAGATAACAAAGAATCATTTTGATTCTACTTACAAACATATTTTCCAATGACCTCTTCGCTAACCAGCAGTTGAGAAACACTGGTATGAATAAATTGCGAAGTGGCGGGAATGGCAACTGTAATCAAGTCATATTATTTTGTTATTATCACTTAATTCATAAATACACGAGGGTAGATGCGAGTTGCAAAGTTTCGAGACAGTAATGTAATCCACTTTAACTTAACGCAAGTAGGCTGAGTAGGCATGTTAATAATCTGCCTAAAAAGGCACAATGGAATTAAGAAGTAAATTTCCTTCTTTCTTTCTAAACAAAAAGAAGAGGAATCTTCCATTGAAATGATATCAATCGGAACCATGAGATAGAGCTTAAGAATAAAATCAATATATACATTTGTATGATATGTATACACACAAACATCAAGGATTTTATTTCTAAACTAAGCCTAATCTTATTTCTTTGCAATTAAACAATGATATTTTCATATGAAAACTTAAAAATACTTACGGTTAGAGCAAAGGGAATCGTGTTTACCATTTCCAATATAAAGTGAAACGACAGAACTTGTTGCCATATGTTCCCCTATAAATTGAAAGAAAGAAAGTTAGTATTATACGTAATATTATATTATATATAATATTATAGAATCTTTACGATACTAGCATGAAGATTATATTAATTATACCTATAAGCTCTGATAAAACACTGTCTTATTGGCAGGTCATTAAATGAAAGGAGAGGTGTGTAAGAACTGAATTTTGTGGCGCGAATATATGTACCAATCTGTGATGAAAATAGATCGAAAGTAAAACTTATCATTGTACCTATATAGTGATCTGAATTACAAGGTATTAAGGAATGCGGTTGTATACAAACTTCCGATAACATTTCATGTCTCATGTAACTAAGAAGGTAATGCAATTGAAAATTTTCCTGACCTATTGATTATCAGATTCTACTGGGGTTAGAATCTTCTAGCCTTTGTGTACTGCCTCACAACTAATTATTTTATTACTATCCTGTACCCAGAAATATATGATAAGTTTCTACGTCCCGGAAAGTAATAAAATTATAATATTCTTTTATGTTACGAAAATTAATAAATATATTGCTCAATAAATTTGTCTTCGATAAACATAATGGCCTCCTTCGGTTGCTTTTATAGGGCTCCGTAGTAACAAAGGAACCCTTATAGTTTCGCCATGTTCATCTGTCCGTCTGTCTGCGGCCTAGCTCAGAGATGCTTGATACTAGAAAGCTGTAGTTTTGCATGTATATACATATTAACTAGGCTGACAAAGTGGTAGAATAAATTTAAAAGAAAATTTTTGTTTGGCCCCCTTCCCCTACACGTAAAGTGGGGATGCTTTTTTTAATTCGCGCGCACCCTATGGTGTGGGCAGTCGTTTGATAGGGGTTTTAAAAACGTTGAGGGTGTGGAAAGATCATATTTCTATATAATAATCTGTTTGCGAAATATTTATATTAAAAGTGTATTTTTTTTGTTAGAAATGCCAGCGAAACTGTTGTATTTGGAAATGTAAAAATATCATGATAGTAGTCCATATAGTGAACTTAAAAGGAAAACTATCACCGCTAAGCAGTCTTAACAGGTTAACGAGTAATAGTCGACGAACTTATAAAATGTATTTTCTTTTATGAAATCGTCCAAATGTCATAAAATATGACATTGCACCACTTATTTGCACTAAGCTTTTGCTTCCTAGTTTCAAATTTGAACGGCCAAGTAGTGGAATTCCCTCCTGCGATACATAGGCAATTTCATAGTTTTTCATAGCGCATTTGAATTTCATACATAATTTTAGTTCGGATATTTTACACTAGATGGCGCTGTTTACAAATTACATCGCGCTAAGGTTTAGTTTTTATCAATCTTATAGATTGGGATTCATGTGCCTATGCGTTTTTGCGTCACCCCGTTCCCCTGGGGTGATCGCTTCAGATGAAGCCTTTGTAGCCTTCCCGGCTAAAGGCAGTCCCAGGGGGTGTTTTAGTCGGTGGAAATCCGACATAATCAGTTCGTTCGCACGAAATGGTATCTTTAAAAGATTTCACCTCCTCCCTCCCGTTTTCCGGAGGGTGCCCCTCACGGAGGAATGACCAACGCACACCCGGGTGTGGGTTGGTCCTTCCTTTGTGGGTCTTCAACTTTCTTGGGCGAAATCCAAAAAAAAAAAAAAACCTATGCGTTTAAAGCATTCTGGATCTGGATAGTCGTAGATTTAAAGAATGTAACCCTTACAATATTTGACAATGCTCGTTAAATTGGTTTTATAATGTTGAATGTTAGAAAAAACCAAATAGGCTCGATTTCCTGTTATTTTAGGCAACTACCTAATTTTTTCGCAAGCAAACAAAGCGAAGCAAATACGGAACCCTACACTGTGCGTGGCTCGACATGCACTTGGCCGGTTTTTTTATACTCTCTTATACTAAGAGTGTATAATATTTCCCGTCCCTTAGCTTTGTTGAAATGAAATTAGTATTTAAATCGAATATCTTACAAACATTATGGTCGGTAATTTTAGATAAGCCTTAGTTAAAAATGAAAGTTTATAAAAAACATTTGACATTTTCGTCCCATTGGCCGCTTAAGATGATAAGATATTAAATTTTGTAGATTACTCGTTTGTTAAAAGATAAATGAAGATAGATATGAACGTAGAGCAGTTGGAATCGACGGCGATACAGTGAACTTCGTTCAGCTGTAGCTCACTTTGTACACGAAGGGACGTTGCTTTTCTTTGTGTACTGTACAAATTAGGGAGTGTTCGGAGGAGCTGTTCAACTTAATACCAGCCGCTGAGTTTCACTATCGTACAGTGGTACGCCACAAATTAAAATGTTATCCGCATAATCATGATGAGTGGCAATCCACTATGCGACGCTTTTTGAGGCATTTTCTACTACGTACGGTGAAATTGTGGAATCTGTTTCCCTCAGCGGTGTTTCCGAACAAATACGATATGGGTGTCTCCATCCATCTTTCTATATGACCGAAACAGTGTAGTATACCTTTTTATTTCGTAATATTTTATTATCTCTTTCTTACAACATATCTCGTCTGCAAAAGTTAGCCACAAATTTATCCCCTCTCTGCCATACCCAACTCTTGCTTCTGTACGTTAGCGTTGGAATTAGGACTTCGTTATATACAAAGAACTGAGCCTTCTGCCTTCAGTTTAGCGACCTATAATTTTTCCCAATGCTCTATTCACACTATTCTTCGTCTCTGCCTTTCGTTGTGAGCTGTATTTGAAGTTTATGATGCAGCTCATAACACCGCACCATGTGCAAAAAGCAGAGAATTCATGATTTCGTCATTATTTATATGTATATTTATATATATAGAATTAAGTTGGTCTGAGTATTTTTAAGAGAGGTAGGGCGCATTAAAGTGGCCAGTCTGGGGAAGTACCATCTCACAGCAAACCGCAGCCAAATAACTCCCTGTAGGGTTGTTGTGTTTCTACGTGTAAGTGGGGTCGTCAGTAAGCGCCTAAGGAGTAGCTGCGTTAGCTGGAGATGAGTCGCGCGAGTTATACTTAATGTATCACAAGCGTTCATACGAAACTGTAACCGCTTTACGTCAGGTGGACTGTATGCTCGTATGTCTCCCGACGTTGTATAAAATAAAGAAAAAAGGTTATTATTCGTGGATATTATATATGTTGACAATTATTGGCTAGATAAAGAATAAAGATCCTGTCAAACGCTTTCATATAATCCACAAAATCGTGTATCCCCTTCTATTTAGGAATCCTCCTTGTTCTTCCCATAGCATGCATGGATAAAAACAACGTAAGATAATATGTTAAAATGACAGATCGTCTTTTTAATATTATCGTTTTAATTGGACGAGCTCGGTGGCGCAGTGGTCAGACAAAAAACCGCTGCAAATAACAGCTCCTTTGAGGGTTGTTGTATTCCTGCGTGTGAGTGAGTCACCAGTAAGCTCCTAAGGAGTTGCTGTGTTAGCAGCAGAGGTGGCATCGTGCGTAAAAATATTATTAGGAACACATGAAAGTGAATTAATTAACTAGTCATTAAATAACCTCCTAAAGATTACCTTATATCCTAGGTAAGCCAGTAATATAGCTTCCGTAAAAGAAATCATCGCCAGTATGACTTGCACTATCCACAAATATAGCGGTCTATTGACCCATATTATGCCGTCCCAGTTGATTATCGGGTGCTCTTGGAATTCCTCTTCTGTCAAGTTAGCCGAATATTCAAATTCAGTCTTATTCCCTGGTTTACATCCATAACTGTAAAAAAGGTTAAAGTTATATACGAGTACTATATCTAAATGCATGTAGCTTAGTCTTCAAGTGAAATATTAATAATTTAGGGGTTATTAAATTTGTTTCATATATTATTCAAAATCAAAATACTAATATGGATAAAAATCAAATTCATACACAATTTGACACTTTAATACGAAGTCATTTAGTGTATAAGTGTTCTATTTTATTTTGAAATATCGAGCCATTTTGTAATGTTTATAAAACAAATTGTGTTTTTGTTTCTTTTTTGACCTACTTAAATAATATAAAACATCTCCCTCGCTCGGAAACCGGCGTTCAATCGATTACCGGTTGAGTGATATTCCAACTGAGTGAATGAATGAATGAACTGCAAAGAAAACACAAATATTTTCATACAATATAGGAGTTATTAATTATGTTCTGTTTTGGATTAAATTTTGATAGAATAATGTTTCATACTAAAAAAACAAACGTCATATATTTAAATATTTCATCAGCATAATTCCAAATAATTTCTATCCGTTACCTTTATGCGTTTCAATCAGTAAGTCTCATTTTTTTATATATTGCACCGACTAAAGCTTTTAGGTGCAAGTGAGTGATCAACGGCTACGTTGCTTCTATATTGAGATATGGAATTGTACTGTGGGGAAATTCAACATGGAGCCAAAAAGTTTTTATTGCACAAAAAAGTGTCTTCGTGCGGTATGTGACACAAGACCGATACAATCATGCAGGCCACTTTTCAAAAAATACAAAATTATGACTCAGGCATGTTTGTACATATACGAGGTTGTTTATGAAAATCGTAGTAACTTGTAACTAGAAATATAACTAACCTAAAATTTCCTACTTGCAAAACTGCACTCTACTATCGTAACTGCAATGTCATGACTGTTATAGTGTTCAATAGAATTCCGATGGCAATAAGAGAACTGCCATTAAATTATTTTAAACTAAAACTTAAACGATGGTTAATTGAACGATGCTTTTACAATTCTGGCGAGTTCTTTGAAAGATTTTTTTTTTCTTAGGTTGAATTATATATGAATATTGTAAAGTTTATTAATTATTATAATTTAATAATATCTGTAATGGAATCCAATGTTTAATATGTAATTATTATAAGGAACGAATTAATTTAAGCAGAATGAGTTTGTAATTATTGTTTCTTCTTTAATTATTTAAATATCTCTTTTTGTATTTGCATGTCAATTTATTCAATGACGAAACATCAGAACTATTGTTTAATTAATTACATATCATCATTGTTAACATGCAAATAAAGATATTCTATTATATTCTAACTGAATACATCGTAAATAATTATTTGAAATTATAAAGCAGATAATTTAAAGAAAAATTAAATACCTAAGTATATTAAAGATTTGATCGTTATTAATTTGATCATTAAAAAGCGAAAATATTTAAAATTACAGTCAACGTCAGTCGCAGCATGTGTACATCACGTATTCCTCATAAATCTGTGTCTCACACACACTCGACAAATTACAAAATCAGTGTGTATGAAATGTGTTTGACATGAAAAATATGACAATATTTTACCATTAGCGGCAATCTGACTAGCATGGTAGTTTGTAGGAACTTTTACTACTTTTAAAAGGTTGCTTGTGGGAACAGTTCCACTTTCATGATGTTGCCGATCGTTTATGTATCTGTCATATCTTACTACAATAGTTTTGCTATTGCTAAGTAATATTCCGTATATACGGCCATCTTTAGATTTTTCTACCTTTCTTAACCTTTCAATGCCATCTTCAAATATTGTCTCTTGTCTAAATCATTATTACTCGTATTGATTCATTAGGGGATAGTTTCTTTATGTTATATTTGGTACTTAATTACATGATTAGTTATTTTTTTCTTTTTACTTTGTCTTTTACTCTCTTTACTTAATCTCAATTTCATGTCATCGTCTATTATATTATTCAAAGTTATTTCACGGCGTACCTTAAAGGATAAGACCGCCTTTGTACTTATGTGCATGCATATTATACAATTTTCGTTGTTATTATGTACAAAAAGACATTTCAAACCAAGTTAACCACTTTAGTGATCCACACTGCAATTTAGCATTGTGTTCACGAAACACTCGAGGGGGGAAGAGGCACGACGCTCCGTCTCCGAGTAGGTACTACGATAAAGCCAACACACTTGAATATTGTTACAAGTATTTTAACAAATGTGCACTTATATTTTAACAGTTTGAAGTGTTTGTTTTTTTCTTTTCAATTATTACAAATGCACATTGCTACTACGTATATTCATAACCTTAATGTTGTTCTTTAATTTTATTTATGTCCGCGACTTCGTACGTGTATAATCAAGTATAGATATTTTTATTTTTGCAGATATAGTTGAGAATTATACCAATAAAATGGACTTGGAACGGGTAGGTGAACAGTGTTTATTTGTGAGCAAAATGAAACAACAAAAACTAAAGAATTTCTTTATATACAACATTTGATGTTCTATTCATAGGAGCCGTTATAAACAAATGATCTTAGCTAGTGACCCGTGAGCAAGCGATATAGCTTTCAGTGTGAGAAACAATTCGTCCTGAGAGCGAAACCGGCGGCGGCTCGAAGTGTCTGACTTGCGACTTGTTGATGGGAATGATGGGTATACGTGGTGTGAAAAGTACTTCATCAGCTCCATAGCCCGTAGGAATTTCGAAGCGACATCAATTTTAGGCGAGTTTCATAGCGTAGCTTTGGAGGGGTTAAGTTCCGAAGCAACATAATCGGAATACCCTCATTCAGAACGATGGTATGCGCGAGGAGTTTGGATGTAGAAAGACAGTTAAAAAGCTCTACCGGAAAATTGATAGCATCGGTGTGGTCTAGAACTATGTTTATGGACCGGTATATCATCTCGTCTCTTTCAACTTTTTCCAAAACACAGTTATATATGGCAGCTGCTTGATCATTTTAGAATTATCCTGAAGTGTGGTTTGTTATACATCTCCATAAACGAAATAAATGAATTACTCTACCGAAGGAACAATCCTATAAAGGTTCTCTGGTAGAGTTACTAACCCATTCGATTCGGGAATTTAGCCTCCGCCGATATTAAACAAAACGTTCGGGTAGAGTCTGACGGTAATCCCCACAAGAAAACATTAACTTTCCCCATGACATGTTCGATTCGCTGGATGTCTTGCACAGCGTGATTGACTGTCTCCACGGCCATCTTGTGAGCTATCGTACATACGTCCCAAACAATAAGGCTGCACTTTATTTACCGTTGGCTTTCTGTTAATCTTCTCAATCGTGTTCGTTTGGCTTGAGTAAGTAAACGTAATAAAGCAAATAGGCAAATAACAAACGTTATATAATTTTATGTGTTTTAAATTAAGAACACTCAGTTCAAAAATAATGCAGTTGATTTAATGTTAGGACCCTTTAATTTTGTGTGGTAATTATACAATTTTGGCAAGAAGACGACATACTTTGAAAGCTAACTCCATCAGTTTGACATCAAAATAAAATTATTAGGTACTACAGCATGGAATTCTTCATGAAATGCGTGAAGAGGTTTTTAGAGAGTCGGCAACGTATGTGTGACGCTGGTGGTGTTGCAAATGTCCATAGGCTACGGTGACTGTTTACCATCAGGCAGGCCCTATGTTTGATTTCCACCTTAGTGGTTTAAAAAATACACGAAATTGAGTAGTTTTGTAAGTATTTTTAAAGCAACTCCGTAACATTTCAATTGTGTCAAAGGGTAATAAAGAATTGAAGGTCATATTGTAACATAGGATAGGAGCAACATTCTTCTTCATTTGTAGTTATTTTTGGTGACTTCATCAGTAAAATACAAGAAATTGAGTTAAAATGCATGTTATTTTGACCAGAAGACTAAAATAAACGACTTGTTTTTTGTTTTTAGGTAATAAAGTTTTTTCTCATTTTTGTTAAATACTCGTATTATCATATATTTTGAATAAATTCGCTGTGCCGTATTTATATTAAAATAACTGCAGTTAAATGTTTAATCTACTCGGTATTAAATCAGGAGCACTAATTAATTGATAACTTTGTTTTATTTTGATTTACATTGGCTAATTGTAACTGACCAATTCACGTCAATATCGAATATGGTTATATTTTTTTATGTTCTAGTATGTTTAAATTCAAGGATTGTACATGTCAATAAATTACGTAATGTAAATGCAAAATCTAATAAATGTTTACAGTTTTGCAGATATGGATTCAAACCGGAATTAAGTTCTATTATTACGCTGCAAGTAAGACGCATTGATGCCAACCATCTCATAACCAACCTATGTTTCAAGACACCTACTATCCTTTGAAGTTTTTTACGAGTTTCATGGAAGCTTCTTGTTAAAGCTAGTAGTTCTAAGTAATTACTAAAACGCTCGCGTGTGAAGCACTTACCAAGAAGCGGAAATGGGATCTCCATCGGCACAGACGCGGCATATGTACAACACGCAGGCCAATAGTTTGAAAAATAAGTTTGCTATTCTAATGCGTAAACCTGAAAAGAAAAGAACTTTCGATAAAATATACAGATATCAAACTAAGTTAAATTAATGGTAACGTTGTGGAGTGGAGTGACTACACTACATTTAGGTACATTAGATAGTATAGATAGTATGATGACGAGAAAAGGACGACCAAATGGTCGTCCTTTTCTCGTCATCATACTGAGTTCCCTGTTAGCGGCTGTGTAGTAGCATGTATGTAATTGTGGTTTAATACCACCGTAGCATGTAATGCGTGCGTTAGTGGTATCATCACATGTTCATTGCCGAACTGTTTGGATATGTAGTGATCGTTTTTATTTAAACCTTCGGGTGCCTAGTAGGGTGTGACGAACCCGTCACTTTACTGAATAGATAGTATTTTTTCAAATTCTTAATCAAGCGCGCTAAGCTGTTGAGCAACTTAGCGATATGAACCAGCGGCCATTTTGCCGCTCTTTCCGCAGTCTGTAAAGGTTTGACGGACCCAGTCAGGCACGCGGCGTAATCGATAGATATTTATTTTTGTTTTTATGTAATTAATATGTTTGCAGTTAACAATGGGCAGACGATTAATTAATACAGAAATACGACAAATTTTAGAATAGTTTTAGAGAAAAATAGCGCTGTGGCTTGGCCCGGTGGCACCGTTACACCATATATATGTCAAGTCCTGACTGCCATATATATGGCAGTCGGGACTCGACAGGATCATAAGTACGAGAAAATTGATTCGCTTGTGCCCTAAATTAACTTGTGAACTAAATTTTAATCTGAACCATAATATAAAACAACTTTAGTTTTATATTTTATCATTTACAAGATCATTCATTCATCATTCTGAACAAACAAAAGTTGTTATTTGGTACAATACCGATACAATACAATAACAATACCGCTCGCCGACGGCGGGAAGTTCACGCTCACATGCTGGAACCGCAATGGTCGCGTACTGTTCGGTTCCAGAGAAGTTTTTTCAGAGAACTCTCAAGTTATGGAACGAGCTTCCAGCCGAGGTTTTCCCAAGGGACTACAGCATGGAGCTCTTCAAGAAAGGCGCGAAGAGGTTTTCAGAGCGTCGGCAACGCCTGAGTGACACCCCTGTTGTTGAAAATGTCCATAGGCTACGATGGCTTACCATTAGGCAGGCCGTATGCTTGTTTATCGCCTTGCTGGTATAAAAAAACAATAAGTAATAAAAATAAAACTATTTCATATACGGGTCCGACGTACACACCAGGCATTCCATTTGATTTTTACCCACCAGGAACTCTATATATTACTATTACAACGATGTCCTGCACCCACCATGAAGGTTCAACGCCACTCGTGAAAATTTACGACGGGATGTCGATAGTTCAATCATGCGTTTCAGCGGATTTGTTTGCTGCTTGACACAAATAGAATACGATCTGGAGTATAGCCTACTTTTTATCTTGGAAATATTGAGAGTATATGCATAAAAGTTGAAAAACCAAACCACCGGAAAGAGCCGTGGGCAATAGCTACTTTTACTACAATTTATTAGTTACGTTAATATAATAACATAATGTTTTTTATAATACAGATATACAAAGTATAAATAAAAATCGACTTAGGTAATTAATAGTAGTAAAAGATAAACTTCATTAGAATTCATTTCGCTATATTTTTTAAGTCTTTTATATACGAGTACACTTCTAGTGATTCCAGACGATACATCGGTCATATTTTGAGTCGAGGATACTGTGGAAATTAAGGCGAAGAAAGAAATAATGCAAACGGTTAATTAACGCGTAAATTGATTTCAGTGTTTATCTTTTAGATCAAATCAAAAAATACAGTACATGAACGTAGTAGCGGAATTTGTGATGAAGAACTATAGTCAGAAATTATACGTCATATAGGGGAAAATGTAGGACGGGAGAATAATAATTTTCCAATACATTTCGCTATATTTCAAGTCTTGCATTTATTATTAGTGATCTAATCGATAAATCGGTCACTTACTGAGTCGAGGCTACTGTAGAAATCACGTAACTGAAAGAAGAAATAATGCAAGTCGTTGAGTTACGTTTAAATTGATTTCTGTATTTATATACGGCATTGAGCTACTAACCTATACTTTAAATTTAGAATTGATCAGAAGCAGAAGGTAAATTTTATAACTTTTTTTATATGAATTACCTATAATTTAGAATTTATGCCTTTTTATTATATCCAGGCATACAAGCATAGACCTACTTGGAGGTTACCCTTCATGTATTTGTACCTTGACTGCGTTTTTCTGTGAGGTGGATGGAGAATGGTTAGAAAACCGTTCCCTACAAAAAGGTGCACAAGATTTTTATACATGGCCACGTCGGTGGTGTCTTGCTCGTAGTTGCTCGTAACTATTGGTACCTACCAATTTCTAATATTATATTTCTCTCTATGGCATATTTATTATATATCCATAAATCGTTCATCAATTGGCTTTTATATTATAGGTATACTGAAGAAGAATCGCGGACACTAGGGAAAATTATGTATGCATGTATATCTTTACGACAAGTCCCTTGCGGGGAGGCAGAGGGGACCAAGAGCCATAAGACGCGGTCCTTACATAATTCACTCGCATCAACATTCATAGCTCTTTTCATGCACGCTCGCTCCTAGAGCTTTAGGGCTTTTTCTAACACGACCAATTTGGTCATAATAGGTTAGTCTTGATCTTCCTCGGCTCCTACATCCTTTCACTTTCGCATTTTATACCTGTTTCGTCATTCGTCCATCTTGCATTAATTTTACATGTCCGAAGCAACGGAGCATGCCTTTTCTTATCTTAACACCAACACTCTCTTTCAGACTAACTTTCTTTCTTACGTCATCATTTCGAACACGGTCAGCAAGCGGTATGTCATAAATTTTGCACAATGCTCGCATCTCGACCGTATTTATTCTACTTACATGCGCTCTCAGCTTTCACTTCGATAAGTAAGCTTTGAGATTAGTACTGTGTTTTGTACAGCGAGCTGTGCCTTCTGACTTAGATTTCGGCTGCCCAGAAGTTTATCCAACGCTCCATTCACGCTGTTCCCTGCACTCACTCGTCTCTCTATATCAGCGATGTATACACCTCCCCGCCCTGGTAAAACTGCTTCTAAGATATACAATTTCATTGACTTGCTCTAACACTACATCATTAACCGTAATCCTAGTATTTGTTCTAGTTCTCTCTCTTTCAAATACCATTATCTTGGTTTTCTTAGCATTCAATTGTAAGCCTTTCTTCATACAATCATCTGTCATTGTTATAAATAGTGTTTGCAGTTCGGACGCTGACACTGCTATCAATATCGCGTCATCTGCTTAAAGCAGTTGATCACTGAGTCACCCATTCGCATTCCCACATTCATATTTCTTATTCTCTGAAGACAACTGTCCAGTTACAGGATGAACAGCCAAGCCGATAGCACGCATCCCTGTTGAAATCAATGTTGGTATCAAACTAGGGGAACAAGCTGCTGTCCACCCGCACACATGCTGTACAATCTTTATTAGTGGATAGCGTTAGTTTTATTTTTTATCATTTATAAGATCATTCCGAACAAACAAAAGTTTCAAGTTTCACCGTCACCTCCATATCTGAGTAAAATGCTCCAGAAATTATTTCGCACGACCCACTAAAATGTTCTCAAAAAATACATTCTCAAAATCCACAAAACCGCAGAAAAGCTTTTGATCCATAGCCAGATGCTTCTCCAGCCTGTGCTTCCCAAAGCATTCCATCGGATTTTATCCTCATTATCTTTCAATAAAGTAATAATTAAATTAATAAGAAAAACGGTTTTAGGGCGATAATTTATTTGATTTTTAAGGTGCGCGTTCTCCGAAAGATTGCTGTACATCTTCAAAATGCTTTTGGGCCCTTTCAATCGCCCCATTAAAGTACGGTGAGACGTCAGATTTTAGCGTGAGCGTGTTCCTTCAATTGTGACGACCGAGGATAATGTGGTTACTGTTATACGGTTATTGAAGAAAACTGAGGCATCACCTGCTAGGTGTTTCGGGAACAATTGAGGCTCGGTAAAAGACAAGTATATATATATATGTAAATGTATATATATATATATATATATATATGTAAGTGCCTTACGATGCAGAGACATGTACCCGCACAAGCTGGTTCACAGGTTGAAAATGACACAGCCAGTAATAAGTACAAGGTTTATCATAGATATAGAATCTAGAACAAGGAAATTCGAGTTAGCACTAAAGCCGTCGTCATAGACATAGCAATATCTGTCGAGTCAGTAACTACAAATTAGAGTAGAATCGAGGCGTATATAGGGCGTGTCGCTCGTGATGGACCAATTACTTCTAGCCTTTGAAGAAGTGAAGAAGGTGTTTAAATTGTTTGATAGATTAGACATGATCTCCAAGTCTTGAAATTAGTTGTCTTATTAAGAAATTAACAATGATTTACCTACATATTGTTTTTGTCATTATTTATTGTCATCTATTTTAAGTATAAAACATGTGGTATTTATTGGTACCTACATGTGCAGCGTCTATACTGGCGGCGTGTCATCAATCAAAGGCAGAGACTGAAAAACAGCGGTTCCGCTGAGGCTCTTACCTTTTTTTTCTTTCTGTTTCTACAATACGTCTATGTGAATGTAAGGGCTACTATATATTCGTGCACTGTGTAATAATGTCATTGGTCGCAGACAATGTATTTGTACAGATGAACAAAGTTTCCTTTATTTTATTATTATTATATTCTATTATTCTCACGGGTATTACTCGGTCATTTGATAGGCTTGCGCGGGGATAAGGATCCAACGCGTAGTCCCTTCGAAAAGACTGTAATGTTGTACACCCGCCGTGATCCACTCCAGGGGATATCAGTGGGACAATATACCAATGAGCAGGTCACGGCAGGTATTGGGAGATTAGGAGGTATTATTAGAACCGGGATATTGCAAAAGAGGAACGGACGCCTGCCATAACTATCATATCTGATGTTACTTTCGTCAGGCGGTGGCTCGCCACTCACTAGATGGACCCCCGGAATGTCAGAGTAAGTCGGCCGGGGGCAACACCGGTGTGAATGACTCAGGGGTGTTGAGAGGTGTGCTGCGCTTTCTCCGAAGTTACTCGCGGCGTTATGCCCTTTAATTATTATTATTAAATACAGTAGTGGGTAGATATGAACTGGCGATGATGATGATGTTAATAGAGTAGAAATATGAAAACATTAATTTAATATGTTTTTACATCTGCATAGGAAAGAGATCATCTCCAAAGAGTAGACGTCAGATCAAAGGACGGGGTACATACTGTGAAAAGGGTATTGAAAACTCAGCATTGTGAAAATGAAATTTATTCGGTCATATAATTCAGGATATCTGTGTTATCTTTTCCGATTGAATATGGTTCATAAGTTCATATTATGTGATGCGTAATAGAAAGTTTTATCTACGTAATTAAATCCTTACGCCTGGAAACTGTCATATTAAGTTTATGTTTTTGTTTAGTTTATCTTATTTTTGAAGCCAAACAGAGCAAAGCAATTTTCACACATAAGTCCGTAGCGAAATAATAATTACATAGGGACGCGGTAAGTTCCTGCTAGTAGTGATATGGGTAGTAGTAGTCGTATGTAGGCAGTCATTAGGAAGTGCTAGCTATAAATCAGTTGGGTCGTATACAAATTACCATTAACATGTTGTCAAAAAGATGTCTGCCATCAACTGTCTGCTAATGATATAATGGAAGTATTTTTGAGGTTATAATAATAAAAACATACATATGACACGACGCTCTCTATTTTTAAACTAAATCTGTGTGTGAATGTCAAGTAAAAATTATAATTATGTATTATAGGTATTTTTCATGTGTTATAAGTGTATGTAGGATTGTATGAAGAAGGGCTTACTACTGAGTGTGAAGAAAATAAAGACAATCATATTTGAAAGAGAAGAAACCAGAACCAACATGAGGATTAAGGTTGATGATGGATGCTGGAACAAGTGGATATATCATCGATGAGCTTTCAGCAGGGAAGGAAGGTCTACCGTTGATTTGTTTTTTATATCACTAAGGTGGCAGTCAAGCATACGGCCTGCCTGATGGTAAACAGTCACCTTAGCCTATGGACATTTGCAACACCAGGGGTGTCACTCATGCGTTGCCGACCCTCCAAGTGCGGTCTGACTTGAGACTTATATAATATAAGTTTTTGCCCCGCACTGAAGTACTGCTTAGCCCTGTTGAGCACACCAAGTTTTTTGGACGCCAGCTTGACCTTCTCCTTCAGGTGATTTCGATATTGCACATCACTGGAGATCTCGACGCCAAGCATCCTAATACTTTTGGTGACGGTAAAAGGTGTGTTCTGGAATTTAGGAACCACAGCAAATGGAGTTTTCTTAGCTGTGAACGTGCAAACTTGTGTCTTCTTGGGGTTGAATTCGGCCAAGTTAAGCCGTCCCCAGTCAGATACTATAGCCAAAGTACCATCTATTTCAGATAAAGATTTCTGATGTGGAAAGACGTGTGAGTACTGGGAATAGCGTGATTGGAGCGTTGGGAAAACTTTTTAGCAGTAAAAGCTTGACCAAGAAGGTATAGCTCGCTATATAGAACGCAGTGCTGATCCTAACGCTAATTTATGGGTGTGTGAGTGTGAGCTGGGCATGGCAGAGACAGCACAAAAAAAAAGGATAATTTCATGCAACGAGATAGAAAATTTGATGATTTGAAGAAGTTGAGACATTCCTGTTAACTGTGTCTTATATATATATATTTTCGACCTGGTAACAACCAATACACTAACAGAATATACGAATAGTATCCAATTTTAAATGTAGATAAAACGACTACTTAACAAAGGGCAAAGATTCAATTAACAAAAAATAGTTGGAAAATAAGAAATATTATTTATATTTCAACAACGTCTCCCTAGCTCTAGCTCAATACAGTCAATTTGAATTTGACTGAATCCGATCTGAGACGCCCACAGTAGGCATTACAGCTATCTCACGCATATTCACTATTCGGTCTTTCAACATGATCTAAATGCTATGGATGATTCAATGGAAAAACCAACATTGCGCATAATTCTGAAATATTAGTTCCATCGTGGTACCAACGCAGTACAGATAGCACGCAGTATCGACGACATAGATGTATCATGTGGTACGGAAAGTGCACGTACGGTGCGTTTTTAGTTTTATCGCTTACGTTGAAGAACTTATAATTTCAACAATGACCTGTAACGACGCTACGAACGGTAATAACGATAAATTGAACGAGTTTGGTTTTTCAGATTTTACGCAGCAACCCTAAATATTTCCGAGCCAAAAATTAAGTAGCGTGATACGGACGCATCTTATATATACCTAGTCTTGCCATAAATACTGAAACAAATAAAAAATAATATTTTCTATTGCAAATAATACTTATTACTTTTACAGTGTGTTGGTTTAATACATGAATATAAAACAATTTAAAATATAAAAAGCGGTCTCCATTGGCTGCCATTTAAACATTGAGGCCAGTTATCAATAGAAGCACGCACTCTTTCGATGGGAAAATTCTTCACTGCCAATCGTACGGATTGTTTTAGGGACTCCAAATTATCATGGTGTTTAGAGCAAGCTGTACTCTCTAAAACTGACCATAAATCATAATCCAGCAGATTTAGATCGGGACTAGACGACGGTCAGTCTTCAGCTCTGATGAAGTCCGAAATGTTCGTTTCCAACCAAGACTGCGTAGACCGAGCTTTATGGAGGACCATTCTTGATTATTGAACATGGTGTTGTTAAGGGGCTTCACTACCATCTCAAGAATGGTATCTTGATACACTTGTGCCGATGTTTTGATACCTTTTTCACAAAAGTATGGCTCAGTCACTCCTTCATAGCTAATCAATCCTTCATAACCCCACCAAACCATCACTGAAGTCGGATAGTGCCCACGTTGCATTCTGTCGACTAATTGGGAAGCTTCCTTAAAGCTTTGAGCATAAATACGGTCATTTTGTTTGTTAAAATGTCGCTCAATTGTAAAATTTTTCTCATTCGTAAACAAAATTTTTCTGTGACCTCCCTTTGCGTACCGCTTCAGTAGTAGTTTCGATTTACCACCATATTCTTTTTTAAATTATCAGTTAAGAAATGACCAGTACGTCTCTTATAGGTTGCAAGTCCTAAGTCATCTTTTAAAATACGCGACATGGTTCTAGGTGCTATCTTCATCTCCCGAGATAAAATCTTTTGCTTTCGGACAGGATTTCTTAGAATTCTTTCCCTTACTGCTTTGACTACCTTTTTCGTATGAACACTACGTGGACGGCCAAATCTTTTTCTGTCACAAACAGAGGAGGTACACAAACATTTTACTAATACTAAGCGTATGGAGAGTTTTAAAAATTGCGTTTGGCTCCATACCTACTTTGTGTAATGCAATCACAGCGATTCGGTTCTCTTTATGACCCCACTCCATTTTAATATCGCAAAATAGTGTACAATGTATTGGCGCCAAAATGAGAAAACTCATTGAACAATCATATAAAAATGACAGATTCCAAATTCAAATGCAATATTTTGTTTATTTTTAATTGTAACAGTATTTATGGCCAGACTAAGTATAGTAGAGTTCTAATGTATTCCACGTTCAACACCTGTATAATTTGCGCATTGTTTAATTCATTGCTTCATAAAGAATTCAAATGCAATGATTGGATAGAAAAGTCTCCTTGATGGATATAAGTCCGCCTTTACATTATCATGTAAATTTGTAAGATTTGCACCTAAACAATAAAGTTATGCAAATAAACAAACATTTTGTTGGTATATAGCATGCAAGTTTTGACTCAGGAAGTTATTTAGGGCGCAAAGCATCAAACGCAAGGAATCTTTTCCTGTCGTCCATACTGAAATCTGCAATTAAAATACAGAATTTTAGGACAACGTTTTAGGAGACAGCTTGCAATGTTCATTTTAATTGCTTATTTTAGTTTAAATGACGGAAAGATGTTCCTTAATCTCCCCCTCGAATAATAAATAGGGAAACCTTTCAATAGTTTCCTGTTTATTAACTGAAATCTGTGTATTTTTAACATAAATAACTTAGTGTCGTGAGGAATATCTTATTACATATTATTTAAAAAAATGCTTACTCGATCGTTGATTCTTTATAAAATATAATTGCAGTCTTTCTTTGAAAGTATTCTCGTTTACGTAATACTCCACTCGGACCCTGAAACAAATTAACAAAAGTACCGTTATTAAAGGAATTTATGATCTGTCAAAGGAAATCTCTATTATTATATTAGTGACGGTAGGGCGAATTAACAATTAAAGATTGAGAGATGCAAATGCTTCAATTTGTAGTATAAGACTATCGACAGCCGCTGACTATTTGCGAGTTTCTTATTTTAGATAAAGGTGTCATCGTTATTGTTGAGGATAGCTTTTATATAACCTTTTTATACTTTTGTAAACTCTATATTTTTACACTCTGGTATTATGCTCTTGTTTTCTGCTGTCATATTTTTATTGTTTCATCGTTCGTCTTTTGGTAAGCATTATTGTAACTCCTATATCCTAAATAAATAGAAAATACTCTGATATCTGGTCTTTTACCTATTTATTAAATACAGTCCACCTTTCTTTAAAACCCATTCTTTACAGTTATCATTACTTCAAACGAAGAGCGCCTCCTGCTAGACTTAGCACAATGTTCTGTTTGGTTCCATTTGTCTACCATTATTGTTATGTAATATAAAATTTATTGTTTGTTTCATGTACTATAAACCTTAAATCGATTAGGCAATTTATGAAAATTGAAATGTGGAGGAGAAAGATAAAAATTAATTTATTTAAAAATGAAAATTATTCCTATAGACACATATAAAATGCGTTTTTCGGAATATTGCCGACATGGTTTAGAGTTGACAGTTGACTATAATAATTTCATACCAGGCGGTCCATATACTTGTTTGCTTCCTGTCATATTCATCATTTCGATTAGTATGTTCTGTCATACTGCTGGGTTCTGAATAACGTAGCTAGACGTATCACAATTGTATCTGATATACCTATTGTACTCATAAACTTGTTGTGCAATGAACCACTCAACTGAAAAGCGTAACCATATCTAGTTCAGTGAACGAATTTTCGTAGCTTGAGATCACGACTTCTTAAGATTTTCATCAAAAGCTTTGGTACGTGTTTACAGATTCAGAAATCTAAAATTTTAACTTCCTCGATATATTTTCTAGAGAAAAATAAGCGAATAAAGAAGTTACTCTTACAAAATAATAAACTTTTTATACAATTGTTAATGAATTTCATGCATGATTACTTTATATTCCAAGTATGCCGTTCCTGGAAAAAATATTTAAAATGTTTGCGGTTATATACGTCAAATTCTGTGGGTACCATTCTATGGCGAGATAATATGGTATGAGTATATTAGAGTTGTTCTTGATAGGAAAACAAACGTAAAATACGAAAGTAACTAGATTATCCATTATTAACTAATCAAATGAAAATAATTTGTGGATGAATATAATCTACTTTGACATAAGAATGTTATATTTACGTATGTTCTAGACTAGATCATTGCATTGATCGATTTACCATTACGTGTTCTGTAATGATGTCATTTTCCATACCATTTCAAGGCCATAGCATTGGCAGTGCTGGTTAAAAAGGAACGTCTCTTTTGTTACATAAATCGGTTATCGTATGTCTATAGGTTCAACTTATTACAACTATCATCGAATTCTGGCTACTATAATCAATCCCGAAACACTGTGTAATAAAAGAGATGCGCTGGATGTAGCATACGCCCTTAAACAATTTACATTCCCATATATTTCTATATATTATTATTATTAATTATATATTAGTCGTGCACGTTGCCTAATGCTTTCTGAAGTCATAAATCACACATCTAACACTTTTTTACCGGCAAATGCGGCTGCCCCCGTACCTTGATCTTCACAAACCACAGGGAATAACTTCTGAGTAAGTGGTAATCACCGCAACATTTGAGAATAACAATCAGTTGTACAAGTGTCAAGCAGCGACCGTTACGATGCAGCAGAAGGAATTAGTGACTAGAATCTACAAATAGCGATCTGAAATCGGGGATATACTACACAGGATATAAGCCCAGACGGACACAACGCTACTGATTCAACAATAGTGAGTTGAAATAGTATCTAGTTCTAGTAATAACTATGAAAAATATATAAAATTAAACATGTGTGCACATAAGTCCTTATAGTATATCCATATATAAATTTATATATTTAAGTAATTTTTTTTAGTAATGTAGCATGTAAATAGAAAGTCCAACAAGAATGCGAGAAGCGGATCTAGGCCGGCATGCCACACTAGTGTCTATACTGGCGGTGACGTTGTGTGGTGGATCGCTGGATTCACAACCAAACGGGACTAGTCTGCCCAGGCTGCCAGAATTGAGTGGTTGTAGTTGGAAGAGAATACCTAATTTGTTCATTTCATTTACGTAGTTTACTTATTTAAAACGTAACATGAAAGCATCTGAAGCAACGTGTATATTAATTCGAAAACATAACATAAAAAGAAGAAATTGTAAATAAAAAAATATATTTTATATTAGAATAATAAGGGCCATACGCCCATATTATTCTAATATATATCAAAAATAAAGCAACAATTGACCGAAACTCCCTGGCACACAAAAGGAGTGTTGTAAGTTAAAACAAGGGTGTGTCGGCCAGTGAGTCTATCTGTCAATATAATTAGTCGGTGGTGTACATAACACATTTTTACTAAATACTCCGCCCGTTGCGGTGACTACTAGGCCGATTAACTTGCAGGTCAGCGCACAGCCCAATGTTTTCAGGTTGTGTAAAAGGACCGGAAATATTTTGATAACGTTTACGAATCGTACTGCTACGTTAACGCTAATTTGTGTTATATTCGTATGAAAATAGATATCATTTTGTGCCGTTAACGTAGACTCTACGTAATAGATCTAAAGTAAATAATCATGTCTATAAAGCAAAAGACGTAACTTCTTATTTTCTGGTTAATCTTCTTGGAAATAATTAACTATACTAATACTCGTACATAATTTATACCGCGCGAAATTCAATTGAATTGTTATCATTGTTTTTTTGTATTAATTGAAAACGAAAGCGTTATTACGCATATCTATTCAAATCCTATGCTTTATCTAACTAGTATACACATGACATACGAATAAAATAGTCGCTTCTATGCTCTTTATCGTAGCTGTTAGAAACATAATAGGTTTTCGGAGTATTGTCATTTTCTGGGAAACGATATTGTGTACAGACAATAAATAGAGACTGCTTTGATATAAGATATCAGTTAGACGGTTCTCATGCTTCTCAGTTTCCGTGCCCGATAAGCTTGATAGAAAACGTGGCAGTTACAATAGCCTATTGAAACACTATGAAAAACGAAACAATATGCATAGAGATGCATAAAGTTGCTTTTATTATTATACGCTCAAAATTAAATTTGTTACTCTGTTTTACCGTATGGGCCATAACAGGCGATGTTTAAATTTGTCATGTCCATACAGAGTTTCTATCATTGATTGATTGATTAAGTCTTTTTGTTTTAATGGACCATTCTTCCCCTCTTTCAACCGTTATTTATTCTATTATACACTTCTGACATTTTGATAACTCGTGTCATTTTGTTTTTCCTTTTTTCTGGACTAAGACGATCGAAACTTCGCCTTGGATTTTTTCTTGACGGAAAGGAAAAATAAGTTTTTTTTTATTTATCTCCCTTCCCAGTGTTTCTTTAAGTCTGTTCTTCTATTGTGTTATTACTTGTATATAGTATACAAATAATAACACACCCGATGTCATGAATAATATACAGTGCATTGTACGGTTTAATTAGTCTAATATTCTTTAAGTTAATATTATTTGTGTGTTTTACTACCACTATCAATACTTTACTTGTGAAGCATATTCAAGTAGTCGAGAAAGGCCAAGACTTATCTACGAGTACCATGACGAACTGATCGTGTTTTATCAGAAGGATGATGATGATGGTGTCAGGAGCCTTGGAGGAGGAGGAAACCGGCTAGCGTGCATGAGATAAGCTATGAATGTTAAAGAAGCGAGTGAGGCATGTAAGGATGGAGTCATATGGCACTTGGTTCTCTTTGCCTACCTCGCAAGGGATTTAGCGTGAAGTTATAGATAGAAGGATATTCATTTCTACATCCGAAGTAGTGTTGCCCAAAATCGGTCTTGGTCTTGCAGTCTCGGTCTTGTTCTTGCATTTTCGCAAGACCAAGACCAAGACCACCTAATTGTAGCAATACCAAGACCAAGACTGACCCCTGCAAGATTTGAGCAAGAACAAGACTAAGCTTGCGAGACTCTTGCGTCTTGCAGTCAAGTCAAACTGAGATTTGGGCGTTATGAGTACAAGTGCTGGAGTTCGCGCTTCGCGCAAATCCCACCACTACTTTTACAAAATGTACTTTTTTAAATACTTCCGGTTATCAAATTAACTCCATTTTTTGATACCATTAGAAAGATGCAATTTAGTTTGACTTTCTGGTGAAAATCGCACCTCAATCGCATTTATAGTTTTATTTCTAGAGGCCAAAATGTCAGTGCAGAGAAATAGAGGGAGAAACTGTACTATTTTATGGGTTAGGGATTTGGTTTCAATACCGAATTTGATAGACGTTCCCCATCCCCAGTGTCCGTTGCAAAACCATATAATCATAACATCATAAGTATTGTATTGATTACTACATTTAGACTAGGTATTTAGTAAAATAAACAATAAATACCTATCGTTTTAATCAAATAAATAAAATAAGTAGATGTGTGATAAATTAATAAAATGACAAGGTCACCTGGCGTTCGATTTACATCGACATGACAGGGCAGTGTCACTGCAGCTGTGGTGACGACAAAGAAAACCGCACAAATATCAAAAAATTGACAAGATACGGCACTTGCCAAGGCGGCGCGATACAAAGGCGACCGAGTCTCAAGCGAATAGACAAATTAGACTTTATATTTTGGTAATTTACCTATGTAATTTACCGATAAAAACGCCCTTTTATTAACCCTGCAGTATTCGCGTAAATTACATAACGTAATCCGTAGTTATTCAAAATGATATTTCTGTTAAACCATTCATATGAGTTAGTTAGAAACCCCGGCTTAGTTTAAAGTACCAGATTTCCCATAAATTGCATTTTCTATATACTTATAAATTGTGGAGATATATTTTCTATACTATACTTTCAACATAGGTACTTGCTTGTAATTTGTGACGATAAATAAACTATTTGAATTTGAATACATATATTATATAGGTAACTGCGTTTATATTGGACTGTTGGTATATCAACTTATATTGTGCTATAGTAGCTAGGCGAATTTAATTAAATTAAGGTAGATTAGTTCCATCAAAGAGAAATGCACACAATATATTATTTAAATTTACGTATCTAACAACATTTTGTTCTTACGTAGGCACGCAATAGCTGGTGACACTTCTGTTTTTTTAATCTTTCAAAGAATCATTATTTTTATCAAAGAATGTCGAACATTCCTAAAATAGTCTTTCTGCGTATGCTTATAAATAGGAGTTTTCATTTATTCTCAATTTAGCCTCGCTTCGAGTCTTGCGTATTAAATTGTTCTCTCACACTAATTAGGTATTCTCAGAGTGATAGATAAGTTTACAATTTAGCATAGGTGTGACGAAGATTCAAACAGTTCTAGTGATAGATCTAAAATACCTAAAAGCAAATGTGATGAGTTTTTAGAAATAATTCATGCGTACCAAATTGCTATATGTAAATTGTGCCAACATAAAAAAAAAAATAAAAAAAAAAAAGATAAATAGGAATATTTAGGATTAAGGAAGAATCTACTATCTTTTCACGAAAAGGAATCGCAAATATTTATTCCTGTAAAGAAACCAACATTAAGTGGAGATATCACAAGTTTTTTTATAACCGCTGGAAAAAATAGACAGGTGAGAAAAATATATGTTACATACCTTACTAATTGCCTTTAAAATGTTGTCAAGTTGGTTTTATTAATTTGGTTAGTCTTTACTATGTCTATGTCAATTTAAATAGCAACATGCTAATTGTAAGACTTGCAAGACTCTTGCTGCAAGACCGAGACCGAGACCAAGACTGAGAGCGCAATACCAAGACCAAGACCAGGTATATTGACGCAAGACCAAGACCAAGACTGGCTTAAGTCTCGTCTTGTTCTTATAATGGGCAACACTGATCCGAAGTATTGGGTAAGAGATATTGATCAAATTATCAAATGATACATTATCCTTATATCTTATACACTATTTCCTGTTTTTATCTATGACAGATTTGATATGATGTTTTCTTTAAAGTAAAACGTATACATGTCAATTATGTCATGTTTTTCTTTGTCTCTATTCGAATACATTATTTTCCACGTAATCTATAAACGTGCGGAATAATTATTTTTAATTGATTTATCGTGTTTGGTTATGTGTACGTAGGCATTTACTTGGTAATAAAAAAGTCACACACTAAGCATTTCCAAATAGACATACAATGTGATTTATAATATAATGGTTTAGTTTTTATGAGCCCTAGTGTTTGCGTTTTATGGTGTAACCAGCCACACGTGGCGATTTCAGGTGAAAGTAAGCTTACGACAGAATGATTTAGCCATTTCGTCGCCAGAATGCGCTTCACTTTGATAATAAATTATTGTATGCCAACTCTATTATTGTTATGATAAATACTACTAATAATTTCCAGTTATTACTATTAGATTTATTGTTATTAGCGAGAAATAGGGATCTTCTTAGCGTTCTCCTATTTCCTAATCCATTAGGATTGGCGAGGTCCGCTACCTAAGCCTGAGGAAAGAAAAACTTAAGTTATAAAGTCTCAAGTCAGAGGGCACTTGGAGTATCACCTTTGGGCGGGAGCACCTGGATGCCAGCTTGGACCATGTGATTCAATTCAGAGACGAGCTGTGAGAATTGTCGACAATCCTAAGCTTACACACGGTGTTGAACCCTTAAGTTTAAGGAGAGATTTCGGCTCCCTTTGTATGTTATACCGATTGTACAACGGGTTGTATTCTCAAAAATTCTTTTCTAACCGCACTTGCTCGCCGTCAACAGGGAGTTCACCCTCACATGCTGGCACCGCAATAGTCGCGTACTGTACGGTTCCAGAGAAGTTTTCTTCCGAGAACTCTCAAGCTGTGTAGAATGGGTTTCCAGCCGAGAATTTTCCAAGGGACTACAGCATGGAATTCTTAAAGAAATGCGTGAGGAGGTTTTTAAAAGGTCGGCAACGCATGAGTGGCGCCCCCGGTGTTGCAAATGCAAAAGGCCGTATGCTTGATTACCTTAGTGGTATAAAAAAAGGAATTTGCGAAGATACTGATTTTTACATGAAGCGACTACCGTTATACCTCCACAACCCAGAGGGAAAACCAGGATTATCTTAGGTATGGTATGGTATGTTTTCTTTCACTGCCGAACAAGTGACATTCACAAATATGTACATAAATCCGAAAACGTATCTTCACATCCTAATAATAAAATAATTAATGATAATCAAAACTATTTATGTGGTCGAAGAACAAACTCTTCTTATGGGGTTGCGTTTGCAAAATGTAATAAGGTATTTGAGATCGATAGAGACAATCTAAAGTGTCGTTTCGAATTATGCTATAAAATGAAGTTTAAAAAACTGAGAAACTGAAAGTTCTACTTCTCTATATATTTTATGAGCAGGCTACTGTAACACCAAGAGCGGTGAGTTTAATTCTCGAACATATGTTTTGTCTTGTGCGAGCATTAAGCTGACAAAGAACGAACTTTTGTGTATGCACAAACGAATCTGCTTGTTTTGAACTCTTTGTTTTTTATATATTTACATAAACTTAGAAATCCGTGAGCGTGCATGAGAAGAGCAGTGAATGTTAAAGCAGCCAGTGAGTTATGTGACGCATCATGTGGCGCTCGGTTCTCTCTGCCTATCCCGCAAGTGATTTAGCGTGAAGTTATAAACAGATAGAAAGATTAAATAGACATCGTATTTAAGTATGTTTATGCGTTTTATTGTATTTGTAGAAGAAGCTTTGCTTAGTTTGGGGTTACAAGGTGCCAAGGCGGTGTGTAGTTGTCCGGAAATAGTTATTAATTTTTTTATATTAAAGGCTTCTGCTGGCTAATGACTGATCAACGCATATCCTTAACCGATAACCGTAGGAACTTGAAATTTATCAAAAGTGTTTCTTTTCTATTCAACATCTCTGTAGAGGTGAAAAGATCATTAAAATACGTCTCGCAAGGGGTCATATCAGAGTCTGAAACATGTATGATGATTTACAGCAAGTATGTGGCAGTAAGGGAAAAAGAAGGTGAAGCAAAACGAGTAAGGAATGAAATTCAAAGAGGCAAAAGCAAGAGAAAATAATTAGATTTTTTTCCACTACCTATTACTTTTTTCTGACCTGCCAACATAAGGAAGAAGAAGATGTAACCATAGCTTTGCCTGTTGTGAACAATTACAAATTTTATGTTTATCATATATTTTTATATATTTTTTATGTATGTTCAGTGTAAATTGATATCTTGCAAATGGTTCAACGGATGTCTATAATTGAAAATGTATTCTGTTAAGGTAGATTTAGTTTGATATATATTATTTCAAACATTTTCTCATTGTTTAATCGAAGTTTTTGATGATCATAAGTAAATTTGATTATAAACTAAAAAGATATGGAAAAATATTATTAAATAAAAAGGGAAACCATGTTCACTCTTTAGTGAAGTCGGTTTCACTCCTTTATTAAAAAGTTTTTATATCTTAAGCATTGCATGTGTATACGAGAAGAGGACGATTCAGAATAGGTGCTCGGACTTCTTTAGAATAGATGTACATTTTCGTTAGTAGGGTCGTGCCGGTATGACTGGAATAGTAATAACAACGTATGAAGTTATGTATATCTCTACCCACCCTACACTCTTCGTATCGTTGAACCACTGCGAACTTACATACGAACATTTCTTATTTTAGTATAAACTTGATAATAATTTTTCAGATAAATTAAAATCGCAAAAGAATTTAGCAGAAGTTGTCTTTATTTCACTAATTGATTATTCTACTACTTTATCTTAATATAAGCGTACATTTTTGTTAGCTTTCGTGATTGTGATTCTAAGCCCTGATCTACACTAGCGAGCTTTACTGCGATCTTAACGGTTCGTTGGTTTTGCTCGTACACAATGTTCACACTAACCTATCGCATTCCAATGTGTGCATTTCTACGTGTGAGTAGATAAACCGGTTAGCTCCCGGTTTTAGTTTATGTATTCGCTCATGCTTTGTTTCACAAAGTGAATGTCGACCGTTAGATGTTGATATTAGGTGAGGTTTTCCAGTACCAAACATATTTTTTGTTAGCGAAGTGGGCTTCTACATGGCATAATGACAAATGACGTCAGTCCCGCTGGGATTGCGAGGCTTTACGTATGATCCTATTGTAATTCTACTGCGCTTTTTATGCTAGGTCACCGATGAGCACACACAGAAAATATACTATAAATTAATCTCTTAGTCACGAGGTGAGACTCTTCGTCATGAGGTACGCATTTGACAACGGCGATGCTATCTTTCATTATAATAATTATTTACATTCCTTTAATGTAATTTCATTCCATATTAGTGACCTTTAAAGCAGATACCTCTTCTGCTAACCTTAATGTTACCATACCATCCCTGGGTTTCATAAACGTTAATAAAATCCTCACAGATTTTATTTTAATGATTAAACGGATAATATATTATGGAATATACAAATGTAGCGAAATTACACAAATGTATTTATCAAGTAAATACATTTGTGTAATCTCGCTACATTTGTATATTTCATTAGTTTACACGTGTGTAGTATGCCGAGTTGTTATGAAATGGAGCAAGACATGCGATGACGATCTAGGAAAGTTAATATTGACGCAATGCCATTTTATTGGTCATGCGACACGTACGCCAAATTCACTAAAGTATTAAATTAACCAAGTAACTGGAACTCATAAAACTGAATATACTTGGAATTGGGTTATAGGTAAGGATGTTGGAAGTACATATTGATTCCAACATTCATCCATCCATCTAATGTGTACATGATCTACTCAATAACATTTCACCTCGTTCAAAATTTATGATTTCTATAGGTATACAACTACTGTAACTCCACGCCAAACCCCTTGCAGGGTAGGCAGAGGGAACCGAGCGCCACATGACTCGATCCTTACAAACCTCACTCGCTTCTTTAACATTAATTGCTCTTATTATAAATGTACGTCGGTTTATAAGACTCCTGATATCATCTTCTGATAAAACACTATTAATTTAGCCATGGTAGGTAAGACTTGGCCTTCCTACAATCTTCTATTTTCGCGAGTTTTAGGTATACAATATGCATCAAAAACTAAATTAGTCACCAAACAAAAGTGTTTCGAATTTAGTTTAATAGCTTTCACAAGTCATAGTTTCACAGGTAAATGCGAACATATCTAACACTTTATTATTATGGTCTCCAAGAGAAACGCATATGCCGTATTGCTTAAAGAACATTGGATTCCAGGGCAATACTTTTACCTGAAAGGAGAACACGAATGATAAAAGTTAAAACATTTATTTTATAGCACTGTGCAGGGTAAGTGTCGACATTAAAGTGCCCTTAAAGGCGTTTGCGTGCTTCGAAGGAAGTGTTGATACGTAATATCCATACACCCACTGGCAGACGGTTTTAGTAATGACGGTATGAACTAGAAGCAACGTATCAATACCTGACTATATCAAATATATACTTTCTTTTCAATTTGCAATTATCGTTGGACGATGACATCTCTGACGTATTGTATTGTATGTAGGTATAAAATCGTATGTATGTATGTATGTATGTATATCTTCACGCCAAGTCCCTTGCGGGGTAGGCAGAGAGAACCGAGCGCCATAAGACGCGGTCCTTGCATACTTCACTCGCTTCTGTGACATTCATAGCTCTTTTCATGCACGCTCGCCGGTTCCTGGGGCTTCTGACATCACCTTCTGATAAAACACGACCAATTTGGTCATGGTAGGTTAGTCTCGGCCTTCCTCGGCTCCTACATCCTTCCACTTTTGCATTGTATATCTGTTTCGTCATTCTTTCGTCCCGCATTCTTTCTACATGTCCGAACCAACGGAGCATGCCCTTTCTTATCTTAACAGCGACACTCTCTTTTAGACCAACTCTTTCTCTCACGTCTTCATTACGAACGCGGTCAGCAAGCGTTATGCCACAAATTTTGCGCAATGCTCGCATCTCGACCGCATTTATTCTACTTTCATGCTCTCTCTGCCATACCCAGCTCTCACTTCCATAAGTTAGCGTTGGTATTAGCACCGCGTTGTGTACAGCGAGCTGTGCCTTCTGGCTTAGATTTCGGCAGCCTAGAAGTTTACCCAACGCTCCATTCACCCTATTCCCGGCACTCACTCGTCTCTCCACATCAGCGGTGTACCTTCCATTGCTGTTAAAAGCACTTCCAAGATATACAATCTCATTCACTTGCTCCAACACTACATCATCAACCATAATCCTTGTGTTCGTTGTGGTTGTCTCTCTTTCAAATACCATTATCTTGGTTTTCTTCGCATTCAATTGTAAGCCTTTCTTCATACAATCATCTTTCATTGTTGTAACTAGTGTTTGCAGTTCGGATGGTGATTCTGCTATTAATGCCGCATCGTCTGCATAAAGCAGGCAGTTAACCACTGAGTCACCCATTCGCATTCCCACATTCATATTTCTTATTAAAATATGAATGTATAAAATCGAATCTTGAGAAAACTATAAACATACCTCCGTAACATTTTGTGGTGACAAAACATTCAATTTTCATTCAAGTCATCTAATGTTCATTGTATTGGATGTTTTG
Organism: Pyralis farinalis; assembly: GCA_947507595.1. Taxonomy (NCBI): domain Eukaryota; kingdom Metazoa; phylum Arthropoda; class Insecta; order Lepidoptera; family Pyralidae; genus Pyralis; species Pyralis farinalis. The sequence continues at coordinate 22,862,400 of OX382265.1, read as the reverse complement.
TCAACAAAAATTATTAAAATTACATATTGTTAAGACAAAAAAGGGGATAGTATCCAGTTAAGTTACAAAGAGGTGCTGCGATGTCTTCTTTTTAGCATTATCCCCTTACGTCAATCCTAATGAATTGGATTTACAGGGTCCACTACCTAAGCCCAAGGATTTGGCGAAGATAACTGATTTTGACATGGAATTTTGATTATTTTGACAACTTCGCACGCGTAGATTTTGGAATTTCGACAGTTTTACTCATTTTTATATTACTTCTTATTTTTTGGTACAGTCAGCATTATATAGTAAAAGTACCAAATATTCTTACGTGTCCAGAAATGAAGATATGTCACGATTTGTTCGGTTTTCATTAACTATTTGACATTGACTGAATACACTTAAAGCACTTTTTTATTAAGTACACAACATTGCCTATTTTAAAAACATAACTGTATTGTGTTTTGTGGACCTTGAAAAAGCATTTGATAGGGTCGTGCGAAAGAATCTCTGGAACATCTTGCCCAGATATGGGATTGACGGTGACCTTCTACGTGCTATGCAATCTACCTATGAGGATTGCACAGCATGTGTGAGAGTGGACGGCAGCTTATCACCCTGGTTTGATACCAATATTGGTGTCAGACAGGGATGCGTGCTGTCGGCTCGGCTATTCATCCTGTATCTGGACAGTTGTCTTCAGATAATGAGAAATATGAATGTGGGAATGCGAATGGGTGACTCAGTGGTTAACTGCCTGCTTTATGCAGATGACGCGGTATTAATAGCAGAATCATCATCTGAACTACAAACACTAGTCACAACAATGAAAGACGACTGAATGAAGAAAGGCTTACAATTGAATGCGAAGAAAACCAAAATAATGGTATTTGAAAGAGAGACAACCAGAACGAACACTAGGATTACGCTTGATGATGTAGTGTTGGAGCAAGTGGATGAGTTTGTATATCTTGGAAGCGCTTTTAGAAGTGATGGAAGGTACACCGCTGATGTGGAGAGACGAGTGAGTGCAGGGGATAGCGTGAATGGAGCGTTGGGTAAACTGTTTGGCAGCCGAAATCTAAGCCAGAAGGCACAGCTCGCTGTACACAACGCGGTGTTAATCCTAACGCTAACTTATGGAAGTGAGAGCTGGGTATGGCAGAGAGAGCATGAAAGTAGAATAAATGCGGTCGAGATGCGAGCACTGCGAAAAATTTGTGGCATAAAGCTTGCTGACCGCGTTCGAAATAATGACGTACCTACGAAAGAGAGTTGGACAGAAAGAGAGTGTCGGTGTTAAGATAAGAAAGGGCATGCTCCGTTGGTTCGGACATGTAGAAAGAATGCAAGATGAAAGAATGACGAAACAGATATACAATGCGAAAGTGGAAGGATGTAGGAGCCGAGGAAGACCAAGACTAACCTACCATGACCAAATTGGTCGTGTTTTATCAGAAGGTGATGTCAGGAGCCTTAGGAACCGGCGAGCGTGCATGAAAAGAGCTATGAATGTGAAAGAAGCGAGTGAAGTGTGTAAGGACCGCGTCTTATGGCGCTCGGTTCTCTCTGCCTACCCCGCAAGGGATCTGGCGTGAAGATATACATACATACATAACTGTATAAAGTCACTAACTTTAAAAGATATTTCTACTCCATACAAAGTGTCAACTCCCTTTTCAGCTACCTAAGGGTTTGATAAACGCTGAAATTACTTTTTTGACGTCTTGGTTGAGAATATATTTACCAAGTCTAAAGTAGTTCACTTTAAAAAAATCAATTTCTTAACAGTTCAACTTTTAGTTTAAGAAATAATTTTGACACACGCATTTGAAAACGCAGAAACGTTTTATGTATTATAATAGAGAGTATCTGTACAAAGTTTCATGTTACTAACTTCAAAAAATATTTCTATTCCATACAACGCGTTAACCCCCTTTTCAGTGCCCTAGGGATGGAATTTTTGAAAATGTTGAAATTACTTTTTATGGATTCTGTAGAGAGTATCTGTACAAAGTCTCAAGTCACTAACACCAAAAAATATTTCTGCTCCACACAAACTGTCAACCCCCTTTTCAGCCCCCTAAGGTGGAATTTTGAAAAACGCTGAAACGACTTTTTTGACGTCTCGACTGAGATTATATTTACAAAGTTTTTATTCAAGAAATACATTTAACACCCCCCCCCCCCCCATTACACCCTTTGAGGGGTGGAATTTTTGATAACGCTGAAATGACTTTTTTTTATTCTAATAGAGAGTATGTGTGCAAAGTTTTAAGTCATTAACTTCAAAAAATATTTCTATTCCACACAAAACTTAACCACCTTTTCAGTCTGGATCCCTATTACACCCTTTAAAGGGTTGAATTTTTGAAAACGCTGAAATAACTTTTTATGGATTATATCTGTGCAAAGTTTCAAGTCACTAACTTCAAAAAATATTTCTGCTTCATTCAAACTGTCAACACCCTTTGCAGCCCCCTAAAGGGAGAATTGTGAAAAACGCTGAAATTACTTTTTTGACGTCTTGATTGAAAGTATATTAACAAAGTCTAAAGCAGCTCACTTTAAAAAAAATATTTTCTTAACAATTCAACTTTTAGTTCAAGAAATATTGTGACCCCAATACTCCTTTTAGGGGGTAGAATTTTGAAAACATTGAAATTACTTTTTATAGATTCTAATAGAGAGTATCTGTACAAAGTTCCAAGTCACTAACTTCTAAAAATATTTCTGCTCCATACAAACTGTCAACCCACGTTTCAGCCCCCTAAAGGTAGAATTTTGAATAAAGCTGAAATTACTTTTTTGACGTCTTGATTATATATATATAAATTTCCCGTGTGAGAGAAGAAATCTTTATTTCCTTTGAATATGCTAAGATTTGGATAAAGAAATAAAATATATTTGTAAAATGAATTATCATTTATTACAGTAACATACACGAGTGAAATGCGTCTTGTATAAAGACGTCAGGAAGGCAAATACAGCGAGCGTCAATGCGACAATGGCATTCTATCCGCTATCACAGCACCTACTAGAATAAGAGATATTTCGTGGTAAATTCACTTACTTTCAGAAAAGTATTTAACTACAACTAAAGGTATTTTGCAAACTTTATAATTAGTTGGAATTAAATATTGCGGTTGCCACCTTGGCTTGGCGTGCACCACGTAAAGGCGAAATTTCCACTTGTCGTATGAAAGACGACGAGCCAATTACACCAACTTATTTTTGCGTAAGTACGAGTATAGTATACCCTGTAGTATTACTCGTAGTATGGTCCAGTTAAGCATTGCGACTTGAATCAAATCGCGATACCTTCTGTTGAACTTTAGCTGAAAAGAAAGATCGTCAGCTAAGTATAAAAAATATTATTAAATAATAATTATTTTGAACGAGATATTACATTTTGACCGAATAGGACGAAAGCAAAGGAATGGTATCGTGCATCCTCACCAGCTATTAAATCTTGCGATTTGTTTATTGTTTAACACCAAAATGAACTACGAGATTTCTTTCATCACGTAGATGAGCACTTGGAATATATTTTTTATAATCCATTTCCTAATAGGATAGTAGGCGATTAATATTTGTGTATGATAAAAGATTGCATTGAATATGTACAAAGTTATAGAATTCGAAGCAATAGACTAGTTAATGACTACAATTGTCTAACAAATTGACCGGACGAAATTGGGCTAATTAAAAGGAAACTTCGATGATTACGTTAGTGTACAGTTTGTACTTAAATTAGTTAGGTCGTAGTTAAAGGATTAAGGGGCGGAATAAATTTACGGGATTGCTAGGTCAAATGATGCAAATTCACAAAATCTTGCGTATCGATAAACGATGGTCTTTGGCACTATACCAAAATAAACGATGAATGAATTTAGGACAGGGTGGGTATACTGTACAAAAAAATATTCCACGCTGAGAACTGTATTACACTATCAAATTTATTACATCTATAAACATTTAGACGTGGCTTTGTAAGAATGCTTCATTATTTCATGCGTGTGTTTTTATCATATATGTTCTTACATTTCTTGGAAAATTACTTTTTAGGACGAGTTAGATAATTAAAACTTATTTAATATCTAGATTAAATTTAAAAAGTTATATAAAAATTAACTTTCGTCAATTGAATCTCATTCAGTCCTAAAAGAAGGTTTATAATTCCTAGTTCAAACTAAAAACAGGTTTTTAATCCGGTTGGAATTATCATTTTGGGTATATTTCTGAAGCTAGTGGCTTCATTATCACACATATATTTAGGAAGATTAGATGAAGCGTTGATATGGGCGATGCATGTTAGACTAAAATATAGGTGTTGGTGCTGATAAAATAAAAATAAAATTTGTTATAACTAACAAAGCTGAAAAACAAAAGGTTTCATAATGAATATTGAATATTGCCATTTGACTAACTAAAAGTGAAGCCGAATTTGTTGTAGTTATTATGTACTCCATAGAAGACGATTTCAGTAAATCATAAAGAATGGCTTGTATGTTTGAGATGTGTGATATAACCATCTAGTACCTTGTTTGCTTCAAGCTTCATGATCACATAATAAATAACACAACGCAACAATAAAAGAAAATAGCTCCGTTACTTACTTACTATAGGAACTCGGAAAGAGCAAGAGAAAATAAAGGCGAAACAGATATTCAACGCGAAATTAGTAAGATGTAGGAGTTGAGGAAGGCCAAATGTCACTAAATTCATCGTGTATTATCAGAAGGTGGTCTCAGGAGTCCTAGGACGGGCGAGCGTCCATGAAAAGGGTTATGAATGTTAAAGAAGCAAGTGTCGTGAATAACGACCAAGTCATGCGGCTCTTGGTTCTCTCTACCTACCCTACAAGGATAATCAGTTCCAGTAATAAAAAATGGAACTGTTACTCTTGACAAAACAATTGATAAAGCCCTTTGTTATTTTTTTTATGCGTAGGGTATTAATTAAGAGCCGTGAAAATGCCATTACGTATTAATTGCAGGCAAACTTTGAAATACCCCATCCAATATTTCCGCTCTCCGGTATATGTACGTAAACCTTAAACCTTTTAATAAAACTCTCACATTGTAGAGTGGAACATTGATAGTTCTTAATTAAGGGTAGGCGCTATCTATATTGTTTTTTTTTGTAATATTCGGAATACATGTTACGTACAAAAAAACACTGCCTTTTACATCGAGCTGTAATATAACGTTTTCTTGTGACATTCAGCGTGAGTTACCTAGAACCAATTAGCGATTGTGTTTTATTCTGCTGAGAATATAAAAGGAGGCTCTCAATACATCTATTTATATTTTGTATTTGTTGATTTTTTTGGTCTTACATATGTTCAGGTCGATTTTCATCATTTCAATTCATCAAAGCGAAACATTTGCACCTATAAAATATATGCGCTAAAATATATTACTTCGTCGAAACAGCTGAAGCTGGGATGGGAGAATATTTTGTGACATCACATAAGCCCTGTTATAAAAAAAAATATGATTATTCCTTTCAGGTCATTAAATTTAAGTTTTTATGAAAGTCAGGTAGTTTGAAAAAGAAGGTTAGTTTAAAAGTTAATAGAGGCGTGTTACATTATTTTAGAAAATTAATTCTTCATTGGAGAATGTGATGCATTTTTTTTCTCGCAAATTTAACCAAAGCCCTAGACAAAATTTATCTGTGACATGGCGAATTGCAGTTACAACAATAATAATTTTCGTTTCAGTCTAATCTGTGATTGATTATGTATTATATTGATTTTTAACGCACTTAAGCATCTAGCGTCATTTGAATATGTTTTGTGGTTCCTCTAATAATTTGTCCAGATAAATAGGGATTAAGTACAAAACCGACAAGCGTATAAATTATATGCTTTTCATAAATTGGAAACATGAAAAGGATATTCGCATTACAATGAAAAATAAATGATTCAGCGTTTTTAAATGTTTAACCCTTAGGGATGCGTTGTAGGGTTAAATGCTTATATGGGATCAAAATTAGAATTGGAGCCATTCATTAACACTAATATTATAGACATGAGTTGGCAACTTTGTTGAAGCTACATATTTACTGACATTACTAATTTGATGTCGAAAATTATTTCTTTAATGGAAAGCTACACCGAGTGTACGACACTTATGCGGTAATGTTTTAATATGAAAATTGAAGACGGTTTCTCCATTTTATTCCTTCCTTTTGTTTGTATAGTCAACACAGCCATTATCTAACTACCAGCTAAACATTTCGATGGAGAAAGTCACCATAGGAAGGAGTCTTTTATATGCGTATAAGGTTAAAGTGTATTAAAATCACTTGTCGAATTACATCGCAGTATATATAGAAAACGCAGAAATAAATTGAAAGCAGTGCAACGATAATTTGAAGTTATAGTCGGAATAAGTTCTGTCTGTTGTAAAAGACGGGGTGAAATTACATTATACCGACGTAAAATGTCATTTGCTATGAGTGTTCATTTGACAGATGATTTTAAATTAAGTACATTTTTATCGGGATTATATTCAGCCACCAAGGGAAGCCAATGTTACTGGGCTTACCTATGTCTTTCCTAATAATTTATTTTAATATATTAATTTATAATATTAATAATTTATTTAGATCACGGTAACTAAAATTCTTTAATGAAATTGTTATTTAGCAACCACCGTTTATACAAATATTATCTCAAAGACCTTATTCCGCAAATATTTTATTATAATATTGTTACATAGGTATTCATTTGACAAATATAATTTTTACGAATGCCATGTTTCGGTAACGATTTGTAAAGTAAACAGTCGACTGAACAAAAATATTTAGCAAATCTTTTTATTGGTGAATGTTAGACACATTCACATTGTTGTCACAAAAAGTAAAGAACATCATGTTCATTACTTTTCGTGCATGTAGATATATAAGATTACATTTAAAATTAGATGTGTGACGCTGCCCGTGTTCACACGACTTTCGCTTATTGAGCAGGCTCACCTAAGGATGAAGTTGGTAATTTTTGCACCGCGCCCGGACTGGAGCTCAAGCTTCTCTATAGTCACAATGATCAGCACTGAGTCGCTTGAATTTATCGGCTCACTGTGATCTTCAGCAGATCGTCGGTCCATCGTGTTCTAAGTTGGGTTTTCCGATTCGTGCTAGCCATTCGAGAACCTGTCGGTCCCAAACTGTCATCGTTTCATCTAATGTTCTATATAATGCCTGAGAATACACGCGCTAAACGACTACGTTTTGGTGAGAGAAGGGTATCTTAATGCATAGTCGGGTTAATTATTTTGGGAGGCCGATATTCCATTGGCTGTAGCAATAATTATTTACCGTAGTATTCGTTTAGTTCCTGCCACGTAGGGTTGAATTTTATTGATTATATTAGTGTTTTTGTTAATAATAACAAAATATGTAAATATGTAATTAAATTTCTAACCTCCGTTTTACGGAAAGTTATTGTAATTGCCCTCAAACTCGAAATGCAAATTTTCAAGACCGTCTGAGTCGTTCTATACTCGCTTCGGTACGGCCATGAAGACAACAAAATTTTGTATTAAATTTTGTTGAGAACTGCTAAAGCAATTGCGATGATTTTATATCGATGACGACTAATAACAACATCTCGTTTATTATATGCACTAGCGAAGTGATGTCAATAAAAATTTTTTTCTTTCTTCAAAAGAAAACATGGGCATGATTGTGAAATTGAGGAATTGTTTTGACGTTTAGTTTCAACTTATAACGACTGGGCGAGCTGTATAAAATGTAATGTATAGTTTACCTGGAAACCTTCGCAAGCAACCAAGGGTAGTTACCATACGTGTGGACATTATTGCGAATACCATTATAATCACTAAAGCGTCTGGTGTAGCGATGTCACGCAAAACAACCTTGTTTATAATTAGACGCTACACAAACGTACAATTATATATACGTATGCCAGCATACTCACACATTATTATTACGAGTACCTACTATATGTGTTGAGGTGTGTATGACTAGGAGCAATTACTATATGCGTTGTCACCAGAAGTAATTTAAGTTCCGTGAAATTCAATGATACCACTATTGTAAATAAAGCCAATTGCCAGATTTATGGATAATCTTTTAAGACACCGTTTGCATTTGCTGTGGATTGTACTACGGATTTGTATTTGGTTGAGTTGTTCAGAATATTCAGTCGCACTGCTTGCCAGAGAATCGATAGGGAACTTTCCTTACACTCAATATTGGAACTAAAATGATCATGTACTGTAATAGCTTATCGTGTCATCAAGTAACACTTGTAAGAATCAAAATTGATATTAAACATAGCTTTTGAGTTTACGATTACGAATATCGATAGATTTTTGGTCAATCTCGATAACCAGTGTGTGTCTGTGGCCAATTATGATTGAGGCGAACTTCTTTCTACATCCCGACTGTGTCCGATTCGTCCCCCGCGTAACTCATATCTCTCGAGCAGAATCAATAAACGAAAATTCTATAAATCTTATTTCAGTAAATGCAATACCGTATTATATTACAATACAAGTTAAAAAAAATGTCATTTAGAATTCTCATGACATGTGCTATTCCAGTGACGTATTTTTTTAATACTACAAATTAGGAGTTTACATAATAAACCAAAACGCAAAAGATATTTTTTTTTCAGGATTCAAATCTAGGTTAGATTTGAATTCAGAAAAAAAAAATCTTTTGGGACTGTTACCGGATTTTAGGGTCTTAGGATTTTACTTGTATGGACGTGGTAGAAAAAAGGATAATCTTTAAAAAATCCGTCTGATCTGCAGCGCGAGTTCGTCTTATAGCCGTATCAGAATGAGGTTATGGTGTCTGGCCGCAGGCTTTGCCATACACCAATTTACATACATTTCGCTTGCCTACATCCCATCGTATAGGGGCTTCTTATATTATCCGCATTGTAGGCGTGTACGGAAGTCGTTGATGAACTCGGGCATCAAGGGATTCTCTCATAGAACGCTGGTCGTATAGTACACGTTTCTGCCCTGAAGAACATCATTCGTCGAGCTCTTTAAGAGAGGTAGGGCGCATCAAAGCAGCCCGTATGGAGAAGTACTTCCACCTCACAGAGAACCGCAGCCAAATAACACCTCCCTAGAAGGTTGCTGTGTTCCTGCGCGTGAGTGAGGTCACCAGTAAGCTCCGAACGAGTTGGTGTCATGGTGCATCAGAGGAGGCATCGCGCGAGTTAAGCTTAATATATTACAAGCGTTTATAAGCTACGGTAACGGCTTCACATCAGGTGGGCCGTATGCTTGTATGCCTCTTGACTTAATCAGCGCCTATGTATGTATTTCAGCCGTTGGATGTAGAGTTACTAATATATTTGTATTTTTTTTCTGTACATATACCGGTTCTAACATTCAACATGTTTTGAGTACAAAGTAGCTGGTACAGCTTGTATTTAATATTCATGTAGGTATACTACTACACAAAGTACCAGTTCATGTGTGGCAGAGACGGAAGTCATTAATTTTATGTACAAATACGATTACTTTTAATATTTCTATATACATATTCATGTCTCTACATTGCAATTGATATCGTAGAACAGTGTCTACGGTTACAATTATATGTATTCAAATAATATTGCTGCCATGATGACTACTAACAGAAACCACAGCTCAACCGCAACGTAGCGCTGCGGTAGTTTAAAATTCAATCCCTTGATTGATCTACAGGAGTACGTCGGATAAATAGTCTAAGCATACCAACCACTAATACAATTTGTATAAATTTAACACAACCAGTTTTATTTGTGTAAATCCAGCTAAAATTATTGCTCCATTTACGTTTAAAATTTAGGATAAAGTTCATATGTTGGTATACCGTGGTGCTCACCTTTACATTATGTATTAGCTGTGTCTAACCCCACGTTACTCTGGATCAGTATTCTCAATATAAAAATACTCTTCTATTTCTATGAAACATTGTATCAATTTCAAAGCAATTGACCAAGAGCTTTGGAAGTGTTTAGGTTTTGGATACCTAAACGAATCTTTATAACCAGGTGACACCTATGTTCGGGACGCCTTCTGTTTCTTGAACAATCTATGCTACAAAACCGAAAGAGTCCAACAGATTTGACACGCTCAGTTATCGCATCTTTGTATAAAGCAAGGGAACGCGCATTTCGAGTAGTGCACCAATTATTGAGCTGATGGCTGACGTATGTACACCATGCGCGATCCCTTAGCAGCTGCTTAAGAACCAGAAGGTGAAAAATGATTGAGAAGGGAGTGAGGGTGAATCCGTAGGAATCCTTTTGAAGCACAGGGTCGATTTTGAAATGGATGGGATGTATGGATAAAATTTTCTTACTTTGTAATATCACGGAGAAGGTCATAGGTCAAAAGGATTTTGCAGTTTTGTAGATCTTGAGTCTTTGTAAGCCAGAAGGCAACGCTAACGTATGGAAGTGAATGCTGAATATGGCAAAGAAAGCATGAAAGTAGAATACGCGGTTGAGATACTAGGATTACACATAATCTATGACGTAACGCTTGCTGATCGCGTTTGCAGCAACAATTTAAGAACGATAGTTGGTCTGAAAAGGAGTTTCGGTGCTAAGGTAATAAAAGTTATGTTTCGTTGCTCGGTCATGTAGAGAAAATAAAAGATGAAACTGACAGCAGTCGAGAAAAGCCAAGACTCGACTCGATTCCTATACAGGACAAACATTTATGTGCATAAACACGACTGTTTGTCTTGGTCTGGGTGTTTTTAAGAGAGGTAGGGCGCATCAAAGCAAAATATCTGGTTTGGTTAAATACTTTCTCCTCACAGAAAACCGCAGCAAAATAACATTACTCCCTGGCGGCTTATTGTGTTCCTGCGAGTGAGTGAGATTACCTGTAAGCTCCTAAAATATTGCTGTTGTAATAGAGATAACATCGCTCAATTGCAGACGACAGTATTGCGGGCATTCATAGACTATGACAACCATTTTACATCAGCTGAACTATATGTTTGTATGCCCGCCAACGTTGTATAAATTCCATTATTTGGAAAAACTGACGTTCCTACTGTAATATAACGGAAAAAAATGTCAGTCAACTTTTTTTCTTTTATTATTTATGTGAACCTTTTATTAGATAATACGCAATAGAAGATCAGATAAATATTAAAACGCTTAGAAATAATAGGAAATATCTTTGTGAGGACAGTGTAATAAGGAAGAAGGCGATGAAAAGTATGAAATTAATTATATTAATTATAATTTGAAATTAATAATAAGAACTGACGACTTCGCGTCTATTACATATATTATAAATCGAACAACTAACAATAGCAGCACTAGTTAGAATGATGCTAATATGCTATCGTTTGGTACCAATATGATAGTACCAATCTAAATTAATAGCTGATGTCAATTTACTCTAACTACTTGAGTTAGTACTTCCTACCTTAATAAAAGAACTTGATCGAAGTCGTCAATGAGGAACTACTTACATGAAGATGACGGCTGATCTTATGTCTTATAACTAACTATGAAATAGTAATAAATGGTATATTACCTCGGTATCTTATCATAGCTGTCCCAGCCAGTCAGGCAATTATACGAGCTATATCTACTGACGGCTGCCATATTATAGGTGTCTGGTAAACATTTCATTTCCGTAATGTCATCGAATATTCAAAATACTGCATCTCCACACTCTAAGTAAGTTAGCGGCGCAAATTCAGTTTTCGTGAGGTAACACGATTTGAGATAAATGGGCCACAGTTAGAAATTAGCAGTGTACCAGATTAGCTGGACTGCGATGTAGAAAACGCCAGTTCGTATAAATTAATTATTTTAATGATACGGCAAGAAAAACTTAAACGGTTATTAGCTAAGACAAATATTGAAATATGCATAAATATAATGTGTATGTACTGCATACTGAATGATTTAATAGCAACTAGCTATCTCTAATGACCCTGGTGACAAACGACGCATATCGCCTGATGTATTAGCAAACAAAAAATACAAATGAAATTAGTTTAGCATGGACCACTTGCTAATGCTTCATGTGTTTTATGGACAATTGGTAAGGGGTGAAGATTGATCAAGATAAAACAATTCCATTAGGGGATAACATGACTTGTGACAAGCTGAACAATTTTATACAAAAAAAAAAATATGTCGCCATTATTTACAAAACGAGTTACATACGTTAATTTAGTTAAAAGCTCCCAAATAAGTAAATTTATGCAAAATTGCTTTTAAGAATCTCACCGGTCACCTAAAATGAATCTAATCAAAATAAGTGGATTTCTTTGTACATGATTTTAGGGAATTGAATATAATGTTACTACAATAGGAAGCGAGCTTAAGAGATGGTCTTTTGTTTACGATAAGCGTTCTAACCCGTCACTCCGATTGAATACCTTCCTTTATATATTTTCTGAGATATTGAACAGATGGCAATTGGGTTTTGTTTGTTTGCGTTATTACAACTATTTCTAATACATCTGATATACAGACATATCGCAATTTAGTAGAGTTAGATGTTTTTAAGTTATTCATAATTATGTTTTACTCATCAATATTTAGAAATGGATTTATATACTTAAACAAACATATTTTTACTTCTAACAAGAATATATTGCATATACATGCATGAGATATTATATATACATCTCATGCATGTATATGTCCAAGATGTGAGAATGCTATTCACGTTATATTTGTGCATATATATGATTAATTTAATTAATGAATAACAAATGGTATAAGATGAAGTCCACTAAAACTTTTCTACGAACTTATATATCACTATTGATTGTGTTTATATTTGAAAACATTAGGCGATAGTAACTATTTAGCAGGTACATCGAAATATTAGGGAGTTTTCGAATAGGACGTTTATCTAATCGCAAATGACGCGTCTTCGAATCTGTTAAAGTACTTTAATGATGTTCGCGAATAATTTATTAGCGGGTGTTGTTGGTAAGAGCGGCGCTCGTTCGTCCCGGCGCGCGACTCAGCCCGACTGACTCTACGCCTCATGCCGTGGCCGCCCATCAGCCACCGCCGTCGCACCAACTCACGGCTGCCACCCTCATGCGCGCACACCCAACACGACTTGCTGCACTGCCGCTACCACTGCGTCCATAACAATTATCTATACTAATAAAATAATTATTATTTCAAATAATTTATTTTAAGACAACAGGTTTTAAAACACTGGTCCATAGATATATACTTTAACTTTAATAATACAAACATGAACCTCGGAACTGAGTGTAAAATAACCATGTTGTCACTTTGTCTGTTTGAATTGTACACAAGGTAACTTTTTTAATCGCTATAGAGTTTAAAACTAAGAGTTATTGTAACAAACATCGTAATAATAATTTAAAATAGTAGATTGGATTAGACCTTAAGATTATAGAAGTTGAAGAGAAAGTTATAAAATGCACATTTGTTTAATATACATTTTATAACTTTGTCTTCAATTTCTATATGTAATCAAAAAAAGACATCTCGATACTATATTCTAAAATGTCATTTGCGTATCCTAGCCACCGGACATTTATTAGACACAATCTAGCCTATTTTACCAGCGACTATGTGAGAATATTGACAACATGGTTCATTCGATTAGGTTGTGGCGTAATAACAAAGTTTAGGACTTTGCTATTCCGCCATAACCTTACTTTATGTCGTGTAAATAGAAAGCTAATTTTGATTGAAGTTTTCCAATACTACGTGTATTAATTGTAAAAACATGGCCAGTCCATTGCTGTGACCAAATGGTACCTACCTTTAAAAATTCGTATAATCGCCTGGGTGCAACGAAGCTGAACCCTGTAACATAAGGTTAAAAGCATCAATTTAAAATGTTACTTAATCGAGTATTAAGTAACTTTTTTAGTTGATATTTTTCACCTTATGTAACAGAGCTCATGTATCTACTACAATAAATGAAAACCACTACTAGACATATTTAATAATGTAATAAGTAATGATTAAAGGCAATGAAAGCTTTTTAGATATTAATGTAAGGCATGTAAATAAAATAAAAGTTGTATACTTACAGTTTTAATCACGATTTCTTAATTATTAAAAACAATTTTAGTAGGTCACGGTCAATATAAAAATATCTTTTTATAGGTCGTTGTTCAACAACAATTTACTGAAAATAATTTCGTAGATTAGTTATAAAACAGCCTTTTGATATGACTCGACTTAACTTAAAGTAAAATATATACCTCATATATGTACAACGTGCTCAATTCGCTCACGAAAACCACAATTAAGAATTAATAAAAAAACTCCGTTGATGTTATCAATCTTCATTAATTTATCTGCGTCGACTATTTGTAGTCAGTACGAGTTATGGCTAATATTCATTTCCACATCGCATTGTGCGAATTGGTATGTCGTCTTTCTATGTTTGCCACAACCAATCGTTGGTATTCATAAATGCCTCAACACGAACGTCGCGACGTGAATTACAAAAACACCATCACTTGTTTTGGGTTAATTTACGCTTAATGAACGTTTTTGTCCTTGTATATAATTATACTCGCGACCCGCCCCGGCTTCGCACGGGTAGATAGCATGATAGATTGAAAGCTATTAGAACTTTATTTGGACAAATAGGACATGACAACAAATAATCATTTTTATACAGCATTTGAAGTTTCAAATATAATGGTTTTTTTTGTACAACGTCGGGAGGCATACAAGCATACGGACCACCTGATGCAAAGCAGTTAGCGTAGCCTATTAACGCTTGTAACATATCACTCGCGCGATGTCTCCTCTGCTGCTTACACAGCAACTCCTTAGGAGCTTACTGGTGACAGCACTCACACGCAGGAACACAACAACCCTGTAGGGAGTTGTTATTTGGCTGCGTCTTTCTTTGAGGTGGAGGTACTTCCCCAGGCGGGCTGCTTTGTTGCGCCCTACCTCTCTTTAAATAATTAATATTGCAAACTTAACATTGTAAAATACTATACAATTGTTTGTAGTTTACAAAAAATAAAATGTTATTTGAGTTGTAGACTAGGGGTAGGATTGTTCGCTCACACCGCGTTATTTTTCTTACTTTTAGCATTTTTGTACCTGTCGGTAACTTTTAAACGTAAGGTCTGATTCGAACAATTTATAGAGAAAATGACATGCACACGATCAGCAGGATTAATGTAATAATATGAATATCAGCATCTTTGGACTCTGATTTCGGATTAACTGATTTGGAAAAACGGTTCTTGTTACTAGAATATAGAATTTCGGACTTTTTTGTGGGTGATCATGAGTACTATAAATATGTAGTACATTGTTTTATGTATCATCAATAATATTCGCAGCGCACGTTAGATTACCTTTTATAGCCAATATATAGACACCTTGATATTTTTTTTAATATTGATATTTTTTTTTATTAATTTTGATATTTTGTTACAGTATTGCTATTGCGATGAAGGTATACTTAGTCTGGTCATAAATACTGTTACAATTTAAAATAAACAAAATATTCCATTTGAATTTGGAATCTGTCATTTTTATATGATTGTTCATTGAGTTTTCTCATTTTGGCGCCAATACATTGTACAATATTTTGCGATATTAAAATGGAGTGGGGTGATAAAGAGAACCGAATCGCTGTGATTGCATTACACAAAGTAGGTATGGAGCCAAATGCAATTTTTAAAACTCTCCATACGCTTGGTATTAGTAAAATGTATGTGTACCGGGTTAATAGGTACAATGAGACCTCCTCAGTTTGTGACAGAAAAAGATCTGGCCGTCCACGTAGTGTTCATACGAAAAAGGTGGTCAAAGCACTAAGGGAAAGAATTCGAAGAAATCCTGTCTGAAAACAAAAGATTTTATCTCGGGAGATGAATATAGCACCTAGAACCATATCGCGTATTTTAAAAGATAACTTAGGATTTGCAGCCTATAAGAGCCGTACTGGTCATTTCTTAACTGATAATTAAAAAAGAATAGGGTGGTAAAATCGAAAGAACTACTAAAACGGTACGCAAAGGGAGGTCATAGAAAAAATTTGTTTACGGATGAGAAAATTTTTACAATTGAGCAACATTTTAACAAATTGGTTGGTTGGAAACGAACGTTTCGGACTTCATCAGAGCTGAAGACTGGCCGTCGTCTAGTCCCGATCTTAATCTGCTGGATTATGATTTATGGTCAGTTATAGAGAGTACGGCTTGCTCTAAACGCCATGATAATTTGGAGTCCCTAAAACAATCCGTACGATTGGCAGTGAAAAATTTTCCCATCGAAAGAGTGCGTGCTTCTATTGATAACTGGCCTCAATGTTTAAATGGCAGCCAATGGAGACCACTTCGAATAAGCTTTTTATATTTTAAATTGTTTTATATTCATGTATTAAACTAACACACTGTAAACGTAATAAGTGTTATTTGCAATAGAATTTTTTTTTCTTTGTTTGAGTATTTAAGGCAAGACTAGGTATATATATTTTGAAAATTATATTTATAGGTATATATATTTATTATAACATATAGCCGCTGATAATATACTAAATGCCTGCTCGAAACGACACGCCGATGTGTGTCTCTTAAGACATCTCGAGAGCGTAAATCCATAGATTCGTAGTTAGACATTAAATACATCTATCAAAGACAAAGGTTAATGTTATAATAAATATTTCGAAGTATTTCGAATAGAATTTTTATTTTTTGCTGTGACATCCATAAATATGTACATATAAGTTTTGTAAAGATTACATTCCTTAATCAAAAATAAATGCGTGTTCATTTGTAACAGAACTTATGGCTGGACTAGGTAGTCTTATAATGGTCATAATATTACTACATTTTATTTGTCTTCATAATATTCTGAAATTAATGAATCAATCATGAACAAATTTATATTTGTTTTTATGTACAACGTCGGGAGGCATACAAGCATACGGACCACCTGATAAAAAGCAATTACCGTAGCCCACGAACGCATGGAATACATTAAGTATCACACTCGTGATGCCACCTCTGCTTCTAAAACAGTTACTCTTAAGCTCACTCTTAAGTCTATCAGTCAGTTACTCTTAAGGTCACTAGTAAGTTCTTAAGCTTACTAGTGACCTTACAACCCTCCAGAGATTTATTATTTGGCTGCGATTTTCTGTGAGATTGAGGTACTACCCCAGAGGGGCTACTTTGATGCGCCCTACCTCTCTTGTACTCGCTGATAATGTGGCTTTCTATAAAAAGCGAAAAATAGTGAAAGATTTTTTTAAATCTGTTAAGTATTTTTATGAATAATTTTAATCTATACTCTATCTCGAGTTTCTCCGTGCTTCGGAGGGCACGTTAAGCCATAAGTCCCGGCTGTTGTCGATAGATGACAGTCGATAAGCTAAATCAGTGGCCCACAGGCTTGAAAACACTGACCTCCGCCAATCCGCATTTGAGCAGCGTGGTGGAGTATGCTCTAAACCCCTTCGGTTGAAAGGAGAGCCGTATCCCTGCAGTGGGATGAGTAAGCGTTGATGTGGTAAGGTGGGAAATAAACGTGTGGCCTACCTGCTGGGAAGCAGCTACAGTAGCCTATGTCAATTGCAACACCAAGTCTTTCCGACCGTTGCCGACCGAATTTCTATTGATAGTCTTCAATGGACCACTTTATTTTCTTTTTTAAAACCACAATAACAGAGTAAGCGTTGGGTGATTATAATTATAAGATGATGAAATAATGATGTATATGTAAAGACATTTAACCGATGCATAATTGAAGGATATTATTCTCCAGGTGTACGGCAGTTACAATGATAAGTGATATTTCCTCAACTCCTAAAAGCGAGTCGAAATAAAAGTTTTGTTGATATTTTCATACCACCTAGTATCAAGAAATTTTTTAATTTGGGTTTATCAAGACAATAAGTTGTCGTAGTTAAAAACTGTATTTAATGCCAAAAATAGGCCTCAAAAATTATGTGAGAACTCACAAATAATAATTACCTGGCATGCCTTTTAAGTTCTGTCGTTCACATATTTACGGCAATTTTTGACTTTGGAATTGTTCCATATTCAAAATTGTTATTTATTATTGTTTAGTCATAGCCTCGTTTTTAAAATGTCAGGTCCCGCATGAAAATTAATCTAATAGAGTTAGCCCAATACCAATAATTAGAAGAAGAAGACGCACGGAAATGAATCTCCCTAACGAAAATGTCCGTGTAATAATTTTTCACAACTTTCAAGTACGCCTAACACGGTTTCTGACATTTGTGTTCCGTGTCTGCGGACTATCGATCGCTGGTATTTGCATTCCAGCGTGAAGGACATTCAAAATCCAACTTGATAAGTAATTTTCAAAGATCGTTATGGGATATATCGAGAAACAGAGGCGTTATTAGGCTTCTCAGGGATAACTATTCAGAAGATCTACTCGTAGCATGAGGCACTCGGTGTGAGAAAACTACATTGCCGCATTGTAAGAAAACAAAGGCTCAACCGAGGAGAGTCAAATCACGATCCTAATTCTAAATATGTACTGTATCTATAATCTGGGTCTTCTAATTTGAGCCAAAGTCAACTAAAGTTGTTCATTCTCAAAGCTTTCAAAGAACGTGGTTCACGTTCGTTGCGAAAACCGATAATGTTACCACTTGTGATCGTAAAACGTAATGCAGATTGGTATACCACAGTTTCTTTATCGTAAATCATCGCTGAACTTTGGAATTTAACCCAATGCATAACATGACACGCAAGCTCACACATTTTCAATATTTCAGGCACGAAAAAGTAGAAATTCTTGACCATCTCCATATGGTATTGACATACGCCTTAACGATTTCTTTACTTTTCGTAAAATAAAGAAAAATCTTCGTGGTCAAAGGTTCCGGCGTGATGAAGCAACGGTAAAAAATACGGAAAAAGTACGGTGAAGTAAAGTAAAGTAAAGTAAAGCAGTCGGCTATATTGAACTTCTCTACTTTGGAGTGGAATAAATATTTTAATAACTGGTTCGAGCGAATGCGAATCTGTATTAAACTACGTGGTGAATATTTTGTAAAACGGCACGCCTCGTGTACTTACTTTCAAAATATTATCGTTACTGGTCTTGAACTCCTTACCTATTCGAGCCTACGTTCTCGTACGAGATTTTTTTTACCCAATAAGTCGAAGTGACATGGATCCGTGAACCAGCCAATTAGAGCTGCGCGTCCTACTCTACGCCCCGACATGTTTCTTTGGTTTATTACATTCATAATCTTGCGATTTTGTACAACAATAATGCACGGCAACAACATTTACTATGTCTTCATATACATTTCATTACGAACCTTTCAGGCTTATGAGCTTTAAAGCTTACAGGCTTAAGCCGTCGAGTTCGAGCTCGGAGCTATGGATTAACTTTTTTAAGGAGATCAGTGAAAGGTATAGGTAAATGAAATTTATATCCTATGTATGTGTGTACATTATTTTAACGGTTACTATAGCCAAAGAGCACATGCAATGCACCATTGCACATTTCCGCTCCCTCTGTAATGCAGCCAATCCTTAAGAGTTTTATGTTGACGTACCTCATTCGCAGACCACAAAAACACTTCAAGGAATTGTTATTTAGCAGTTTGTTCTGTGAGATCTTACATAACTTTTTTATTACAACATCTGAAGGTAAACATATCGTTCGCCTGATCTACACTGGTTATCGTACTCTTGTGGTACACTTACTGGAACCAACGCCCGTCCCATGTTGTACACTGATAAGTCAAGAGCTCCTTAGGAGCTTCCTGGTAACCCCACTAAGTCTGGAACGAACATGCAGGATAATGGTAGGATACAAATATTTAATACAACAACTGTCCGCGGTCTTTTACCTGCGATCTCTGTAAAGTGAATTACCTGTTACGCTGCTTATAAATTATCTGGGAAGACATTTTCATTTGCTAGTAGGGTGCATCACGCGTAGTTGGTATTGGTTTTGTCTATAAATATGATATTGAACCATTTATAAAATATCTGTTTATTCGAATGTGTTGCTCTCATATAAATTTGATCTCTTGCGGGGTAGGCAGTGAGAACCGAGCGATGGACTTGGTCTTTACACCCTTCATTTGATTCTTTTACATTTATAGCTCTACTCATGCACGCTCACCGTTTTGCCATTATTAATTTGCCATGCTTCACAACCCTAAGTTACCACTAATTTGATCATGATAAGTGGGCTTTCTTTGTCTTCTACATACATCCACTTTCACTTTGTACATGTTTAGTGATTCATAATTTATAAATTTGATGATGTTCCAATTTATTTGAGTAGTTTGGTATGGATTTAAAACATTATATTTGTTCTAGTAATCTTGCAATTATTCTGTGTCGTTAATGTTTATTACTGACTCGTTAAGCAAACTGCGTCAATAAATACTCCATACTACCCATCTGACTTAGCTTCGCTTATGAGTTTATGTCTATTCCGTAAGATTTTTTTGTTGTAAGTATTTTTTATGATACACATACTGCTCTCCATGGGTATTATAGTGACAAAGAAGAAAAGATCTATGACCGACAAAGGCGTCTGAACGGAAAGAAATATTTGATGCGAAATGTTTAATTTATGCACATAATAAAACTATAACAAAGCAAAATCTGTACGTAATACTCTGAACATCTTATTATGATAGTAATTATTTTGAATTAAACATTTTTTAACTGAAGTAACGCGTGTTTTATTTATTTTGTTGAACCTGATGTTTCGAATGCTTTGCAGCGTCCGTGATCGCACGAAGACTAGTACTGGATCCCAAGCAAGTGGTACTTGCCAACGATCTTCTCTATTGAAATTGGGGTGTTTTCTAATTCAATTACCTCGCGTAGCATTCTAGGCATGTAGCGATTCTCCTTGGCAAGGATTTGTGGTGGTCATGCCAGCAATGTGTTATTTCATTCGAGTACCAATGCTTCTCTTTGTTTGCCCTATGTATGATAAACCACATTCGCAGTCTAATTTGTATACCTACTCCTGCATCTTGTAAGGGGATATTACACTTGATAGGTCTTAGAAATTGACTAATCTTCTTATGGGGCTTGAAATAAGTTTTAATTGAAGCTATGTATAATAAGTATGTATTTACAAAAAAAAAATGTATTTGCGTATGTTTATCAGTTATCTAGTATCCATAATACAAGCTTCGCTTGCTTTGGGGCTAGGTGGCGCTGTGTATTTTGTCCGACAATATATCATATTATATTATGATTATATATAATGGCAACATATATAATAATTTTTAATGCGAGAAAATGTAACATTCTTCAAAAATCGACAGGACGAGCAAAAATCATAATGAGACTAAACATTTTTATGCGATGACGCGCCACTGGCGTAGGCCTGAGCACCGTTTGCTTTTCGTTCGGTCAACTCTGTGTAGCATTCACCCGCCTCTCCCGCGTAAGCAACTTTAATAACATATTTGTTTAGTTTTATAAACAATGTATAAGTACTGAGTTATATGACGCTCGGTGTTTTCTGCATGCGCCGCAAGGGACTTGGTGTGTAATAGGTAGATAGATAATCACTGTCCTGTAGATCAAACGGATAAAATTGTGAGCACAGCTAGTTACTAATATAGTTTCAATATTAATATACTCGTATAATTATAAACGTAAAGGCCAAAATACAACCAAAAGAATAGACAGGTTAGAGTGGGAACACACGTTGGTTTTTCATATTCGAGGGCGCGGAAAATGATTAAGGCGCGTAATTCGTTACAATAAACTTCCTCCGCACTTCATACGGTACATTATACCATCGGTTTCGGATGTTTCGATAGATATGTGGCGGGGTTTGTTTAAAAAACCTTCGGTCGAAGAGAGACCCGTATCACTGCAGTGGGATGAGAAAGGGCTAGAATGGATGCCATTTGCGTAAAATTCAATTAGTTTCTTTTTTTTTTTTTTTCATCAACGTAGGGAGAAGTACAAGCACAAGACCAACATGATGTAAAGCGGCTACAGTAGTAACTTATGAATATATTAAAATCACTAGCGCGATGTTGTCTCTGCTGCTAACACAGCAACTTCTTAGGAGCTTACTGGTGACCTCACCGCGTGTGATACAACAACCCTCCAGGGAGTTATTTTGCTGCGGCTTTCTGTGAGAGAGAGGTACTTCCTCAGACAGCCTGTTGTGATGCGCTCTACCTCTCTTATATACACCCACAAGAGTTATTTCGATTACCTTGCTACTTGTCAAAGTAGCGCTACTAATCGAATGTTACTTCCATCTAAAATCTGCTCTACGTACACAAATATTTGATACAATTGAAGTGTTAAAATTATAAAAGTAGAAGAACAAGTTCGTGTTATTATAATTTCTTATTTTTATAGGTAAACTAATATCGAGTAAAGAATACAGATAGTTTATTTGATAAAAAATATATGGATAAACAATTTATTATATATTTGCATACACGCTGAGAATTTCGTTACTCCTTTTTTGGTTTTTGCTACCTCTATATGAGTTTTGATTTTTAAAAAAAATCTTCATGTTGTAATATAACAGATAACAGATGTTGTAATAGAAAAGTACTCGTAACTATCTGTTGCACTTAGATCACATGCTATCAAAGGCAATTTTTTTCCTTATATAATTGGAAAAAATATCACAATCAATGTCTCTACCAGCATTCTGTATGACAAGTACTGAGTTTAGACAGTTCGACATTAAAAATTATGATATTCAAACTTAGCTTTGGACCAAGTTAATAGGCAAAACCGTCGGGACTATGGGTAAAAAAAGGGATCATCAACATTACAGTTTTGAGATTTAACAGCTTCAGACTTCAACAGTTTCAGATTATTCACAATATTGTTTCTAAAAACTCTTCACGAATAAGGAATGTGAGTGTAATATTACTCATAAGAGTTTTATAGCCGGCCACACCAAGTCCGTTTTGAAGGTTCCGGTTATATCCGGTCTGACTTTCGTTATTGACAAGAAAATGTTCTTTCTTTAGTCGTTGCCGGCCACTTTGATTGAAGTTTGAATTTCTTATTAAAACTCATGGAAAAATCATTGTGCAAATCAAAATAAGCCTCCAAATAATTTAAATTACTAATACTGATTCGATATAGACTTATTGACAGTATATAATTTTTTCTTTAATACTTACTACTAGTGTAGGCGTTTTATTTAAAAAAAAACAACGTAGTTTGCGCAACAAATTATTACATTACAGTATTTATAAGGGTTTAAACTATTTGTGTATCTATGTATGCCAGAGGCTTCAAGTTTATATGAGGTACGTTTTGGTAAGAAAACGTTTTCTAAAATCGGCCGCTGATAAGTTATCTTTTAAAAACACAATTTTTTATTAGTCTAAATTGGCTCGGTGACATTGGTGAATTTGAACAATTCAGAAATTCAGAAAAAAAATAAATGATATCAACAAATTGACTTCAGTAATGACTATGGTTTTGTGACTTGTCTTTGAACCACATTCTTTTTTATTATTATTTTATCTATTCTATAGGTATTCTATAGGTAGGATATCTATTCTGTAGGTATTAATTTGTATTTTATTGACGTACATACCAACGAAAATCAATCTCCAGGACGGTCAACAATAGAATATAAATAAAACAAAGAAATCACAAACAAAATATTTGAGAGTTAGTCTATTGGATAAAGAATAGATACCCTAGTGGATAAAAGCCTATTGACCAACTGGTCCCCGGTTGAAATCCTGGCACGTACCACTAAATTCGTATTTTTCCGATTTATTTATATATTTGTAATTATCACTTGCTCAGCAGTAAAGGAAAGTGGTAAAGGAACTCGCATGTCCAAGAAATTGTTTCGAAAGATGTATGACCTAACCTAAGAAAGGTTTGATTGTCGCTCTGGGTTGCGAAGGTCTGACGGCAGTCGTTCCATGTACAAATCTTCAGCATCTTCACCAATTCCTTAGGCTTATGTAGCGAACAATCCTAATGTTTTAGGAAACGGGATAACGCTAAGAAGAAGAGAGAAAATATTTGAGAGTTACAAACAGAAATAGAACTGGTCAAGTACGAGAAGGATCTCATATTATTAGAGCACCATTTCTTTGTAAATTCTTAAATTGAAATCATCGTAGAAAGAAATAGCAAGGGCCGTATATGGTCACAGTATATGGTACGTAATACACAGATACTTCAAATTCCTGACTACTTTAGTTTTTAAAGATATACTCCTCAATAAAATCCACAGCTCTATTCACTATTAATAGTAAATAGTAGTAGGTGAATAGGAAAAGACATAAGTGGTACTTTCCGATTATGAATTTGTAAGTAGCACTTAGTTGCAACAAGTTGTTAGCTTTCCCTTTGCGCGAGTACACTACTCTATTTACATTACCTTGTCACACTCTGCACTCAAAAAGCATTGCACGATAAAAATACAAATAAAATAAATTTGAAACTTATTTCATTATACTCGTATATGATAACTTTACTGCAAATGGATAACATTCACAGACTTTTGAGGTTTTGTAGCCATACCAATGTGCTACTTTGTAATGCATATGTACGAAATAGAAGAATAATTTAGTATAAGCTCATCAAAATTTCTCGATTTTGCATGACGTATCTTTTTCATGTCACATGATCCAGATGGATCAAGTACGTACCTTTTATTCCCTTTTTAATGAATTTCTTATTTCCGCTTTTAAACAAACTTTACGATGTGCAAAATATTAATTAACACATAGACATTCTAAAACTACTTTGTGATTAATATGATACTTATTTCTTTTAGACAATTGTTTAATGAGATATAACTGTTTCGATCATATGTTAAAAATTCTTTCTTAAAATTACATACCTTGCCATTATCTCCGAAATTATTTGGTACCTACGAAAAACTGATGTAGGTTAAGGTTAATATAAATATCGCAGGAAAAAATAAAATGATGTAACTAACCAGTAGTTTTCAAAAACTATCTATCTCTAACTTCACTCCAAATCCCTTGCGGGATAGGTAGGGATAACCGAGCCCCACTTGTCTCGATTCTTAAGGAAGGCATACATGCATAACGGCCTACATGCATAACGGTCTACCTGATGTAAAGTTGTTATCGTACTACGCTTGAAATACAGGAAGTATCCTAAGTCGCCTCCCGCGCTATTAACACTGCAGCTGATCGGCATCTTAAGAACATAACAACACTCCAGGATTATTATTTGGCTGCAAGTTACTGACAGATGGACTAGTCCCTATTCAGCCTGCTTATATGGGCCCTAGAAGGTTCTATTGAAAACAGCCGAAACGACAACTTACTGGCTTTCTGAGCACGTAGGAACTCGAGGCGACTAAACCTATAAACAGACTGTGGTCGACCGCAATCGACACGCAAGTCCTTGTTTTTCTGATGTTATGTATACGTCAATAGTAATAGCCTACCGCACGGCCTCCCTGAACTCCGCACTGCTGCTGGCTGGGGTGCTGCCTCTTGACCTCAGAATGCGTGAAGTCGCCTCTTTATATGAGGCCCATGGGGGCTACCCCATCCGCTGCTCGGGGACAGGGAGATCGAGCGGATGGCCTCGAAGATCGAGGTCCCGCATCCCGTGGAGCTAGATAGCTTGGAGTTCGGCAGCCTGGTGGACGAGGAACAATGCTGAGCACACTCCAACTTTGCCCTGTGAATGTTTACGGACGGCAGCAAGATTGAGGGCCGGGTTGGCGCCGCTGTATCCATATGGAACGACGACGCCGTAACCAAGGCCGTCAAGCTTGCTTTGTCGTCCTACTGTACCGTCTACCAGGCGGAACTCCTGGCTACGGTTTGAGCTGCGATGGACCCAGTATTGGCATCTTCAGCGACTCCATGGCGGCGCTCCAGGCGGTGGCAACCGTCGAGTCCCCCCATCCCCTGGTGGTGCAGACACGGGGCGCTCTTAAACTGTGCAAAAGCCAGAGTAAGAGCGTCTCGTTGTTCTGGATCAAGGCACACGCGGGGTTGGAGGGGAACGAACGTGCCGATGAACTCGCCAGGAGCGCCGCACTGGGGTTGCGGAGGCGGCCAGACTACGACCGCTGCCCTGTCTCATTCGTCAAAGGTATGATCCGCAAGGGGATCATTGACGAATGGGACAGGAGATACAAATCGGGAACAACATCTTCGACAACGAAACTGTTCTTCCCGAGTGCGGCGGCGGCGTACGGCATCGTGGGCAAAATGGTGCCGCCGAGCATCACTTCGCAGGTACTCTCGGGGCATGGTGGGTTCTCCGCGTACCGCGTACTTGCAGAGATTCAAGTGCACCGATAAACCATCGTGCTTCTGCAAGCTCGGCGTGGACCAGACAGTGCAGCACATATTGTTTCGGTGTCCCGCATTCTCCAAACAGAGGTACGATTTGGAGCAGGAGTTGGGAATGCGGGTCACCGAAACAACGGCCTCCGAAATATGGTGGGGAAAGGTAGAACAAATTTTTTAAAATACTGCGTCAGTCTAGCCACGGCTGTCATAGATAGGAACAAGCAGAGCAGCTCCACCTAGGACTAATGTTGTATACCTCGGCTATACTCTGTATAGCCGATGGGATCGCGGTGGCTAGGTGGAGCTGTGAAGCTCGCTGTCGCCCGTATCTGGACTGACGCAGTATGGGGCGGCAAGTTTGGATACATATGAAGATACTTCACCGGCGTTCTAAAATGGGCGAAATCAAAATTTTTAGAAAATCTAACTGAAAGATGATGAATGGAAGAATGAATTGCGGAATGGAAGAGAGTATGATGAATGAATGTGTTTATTTGCAATGGAATATTTAAAAATTAAACTTAATAAATGAAAATGTGAGAAAAGAGCCTTGCCCATGGCAGGGGTGCAAGATAATATTATAAAAAAAAATACCTATATACAGGCTGTGGTCGACCGCAATCGACACGCAAGTCCTTGTTTTTCTGATGTTATGTATACGTCAATAGTAATAGGAATAAACCCATGTTTATAAATTTCATTCCGAAACGATTTAACATCCACTAGGTTTCGGTCTCTCACTCTCTGTAACATTGTTGAGCTATCTATATCTAATTAATAGAGTCAGGTACTATTTAGCGAAAGTCAAAATTATAGGAAATTTGTTCTAAACTATTTTGTGTGTTTCCGTTACCGATTAGTTCATTCGAACTAGTGCCGGCACCCGCCCACTACTGTTAGCATGCCGTGATGCATACCGTCCCTACCATGGCTGCTCCGGTCGTATCTCCCTCGGCCGCTGCAATCATCTCTGTTAATGCCCGCCATCTAAAACTATCTATCAGTATTTTTATCCAAAAGCCTGTAAATGGTATGCAGAGACAATCGAGCGTCACATACATATCTCACACGCTTTTTTAAGTATTTCTAATATTTATATTTCTAATATATATATATTCAGCCGTATTTATATATTAGTAATAGGCATATGATTATATTATTTATTTACTTAAGTAACTTAACTAAAATCAAATTCCATTTAGAGAAGATAATGAACAAGTCAGAAGTTGGTGGGATCAGCAGAAACATTTTCTCTTCAGGCGTTATCTGTTTACAAAACTTCTGTTGTCAATGTGAATTTGATCTACGAGATCAACGTGGGGGTATATAGTCCATCAAACGAGTAATTGATAAGTTTAGCTTCGTATCTGACGTCGAGGCATCGGTGTCTAATTACCTTAACTAACATGATAATCGCTGTCTATATTCGTTCGAAATTAATAAAGCTATCGGTATGATAATTAATTCCGTTTTGCAGAGAATAGACGTTCCTTAAATTACTTGTGCCATTACTACGTTCTGACGGCGCGGTAAACAGTAGGATAATCTTTATGCTGCGCAGTCTGGGTAACAATTTAAAATATTTATTAAAGTAAGTGATGTAAAAATAAAAAAAAATACCATCACTTATTTTGAGGATCTGTGTCACAGAAGACTTATAAGCTTATAAGTCTACTTCTTCTACGTCTTCACTCTTTTTTCACAAAAATGAAGCTTTGTAATTCCTTCATTGGTTGTCTTATCAGCCACCAAACCATTATAGACGCAGGATGATGATTACGTTGTACCTTTCCGACCACTTGGGAGGCTTCTTTAGAACTGTGCTTACAATTTGTCATTTTGCTAGTTGTAGTGCTCTTCAATCGTAAAATTTTTTTCATCAGTAAAGATGATATTTATATTCCTTTCACTTCCGTATCAGGACAGAAGGCGTTTTGATCGATCCACTCTCTTCAAGTGTAGGGATTGATTTAGGGCATGACCTGAATATCGACGAGAAGCGCCGACCTACAGGTCTTGTTTTATTATAAGCGACAGAGTCCTAGCGGGAATCTACATTTCTCGCGATAAGATTTTTTGTTTCCTAATGGGGTTTCGGCGCATTCTGGCTTCAACAGAGGAAGTGTTGGTATATCTGTCGGTAGTACGATATACGACAATACAGCTGACACCAAGTTTTTGAAGTCTTGAATATGACCGACGCGGTTCTATATCCACGTTGTGCACTGCAATCATATTTTCTTTATCACCCCATTCCATATTATAATTTGATAACAGGAAATAATATGTAAAACGGCGGAAAGAAGTTTTTAACATAATTAATGCGTTCCAAATTAAAAATAATCAAATAATTGAAAAAATAAAAGTTTCAACGTAACAGTATTTATAACCAGACCAGTTATATAATAAATCTAACATTTATACATGTCAACTGCGAAGTAATTACACTTGTAAATTTCTTAATAGCATCACGGTACTTTATATTTTAAAACAGATTCAGATATTTCATGGGCCTGAAACGATATTGTAGCGTCTCTGAAATATTCTCGAAGGTGCGTGTTATCAGTTTTCATGCCAGTCAACGATTCCGCATTGCTTTTTCATGTTCAGGGTCTATATGATAGGCTTCAAACGGCCGTATTATACAAGCAAGGGCTCATAGCACCTGTCTAGGGAAAATATGCAAGTATATTATCCTAGAAATCAGAAATCAAAATCAATGGCAATTGTTTGGGGTTTTCTCTGTAGATATAAAGAACCGAACAGAACAGAACTTTCCCTGTCAGTTTACCTCAAATTATCAAATTTGACGAGAAGCAAGGTCACATTTAGCATATGTACAAAAGTCACAAAAATTGTTATTGTATAGATACATCTCTTTTTTTATAAACCGTAAGTCTAAATTTATCAACAATTATACAAATAATATATGGGTACTTATAGTAGGTGAGTAATTGATTGAGATTCATGTAGCAACGTTTTGTGGTAAAAACAGAAAAGTTAAAAAATATCTATTTTGTGATTAATCGGTCCGCCATTTATGATGATGATGTACGAGTATGTTATTGAGCTTATTGATAGAATAAATAAGATAATTTGTCTATGAATTTAGTTGACGAGCTAAGTACTGATAAAAGAACCCATGTTTTAATTTAGACGAATACAAGAAACGTTAATTTGAAAGGGTGGCATGGAACGTTTCTTCATATATTTTTTGTAATCGTTACGTGAACTCGTTTCGGTCGGAAACTGAATTGCATAGACCACACCAAATAAGAAGATTACGAATCCGTATTGAAAGGGACGTCCCGTGTTAATACTTCGGTAGACATTTTATTTGATAACAATGTTTCAAATAGTGATATTTTACAAATTCACAAGATAGTCAAAAACGTATTTCAGATGTTAAAATTAGACTGAGATGGTATACTAATATTCATACATATACGAGTATATGACATGTTACGTTTAATGTGCATGGTAGGGCATTTCATTTTAAATATTCATTATTATAGCATATCAATAAGTCTTTTCTTATGTTTATGAGCTTATATTAAAACTAGATTTTGCCCATGAATTCGTCTACATGAATTGAACACTATTAGTATGAATAGTTTAAAAGGAGTTTTAGTGTTACTAACCTCGTCATTATAATAATATAAAATGCATACCGGCTTTTAACACTAACTGTAATCGTTTAAACGTAAAAAAAAATCAACTTTTATAAAATATTTTTTGCGTGAATTGTTTAGTTCACGCAAAAAATATTTTTTGTGACGCGGTGAAAATTGCGTTACGCACACCACCGGTGCCTGGATGGCATCCGGTGGTAGTGTGGGACTCTCCGTCGGCTGTCCGACGGTATACCCACTAAACGACCCCGCGAAATGCCATCGGCCGCGTTGGTGTGGTGCCCCGGATCTGTCAGCAACAGGGCACTAACTGGAGGCACCTGCACATTACATTGTAAAACAAATTTGTACAATAAAGAATTATTATTATATTATTTTGATTCACGGGTATTATCCCGGTCATTTGATAGGCGTGCGCGGGGATAAGGATCCAACGCGTAGAGGCTCCTTAGGAAAGACTGTATGTAATGTTGTACACCCGCCGTGACCCGCACCAGGGTATATCAATGAGGCAATATCGCAATGAACACGTCACGGCAGGTATTGGAACTATTGCAATTATTATTATTATTATATAACAACTAAAAAAATACACCCGGTCAGCTAGTGTTGAAATTATAAATATTATAAGCCTCAGTAATAGTGACTTTTTGTTTATCTTTTCTATCTTCTGTTAAGTGTGTATAGATTCTATCTACTTTTTTATTATCTTTAAGACCAGCCAATCTTCTATTTACCTGCTTACTTTTAAACTTATTTTTATGAAGTAGTTAGTTTTTGCTACCATGAACACCTAGCCTGTTGATAGGTACTGACCGCTGCTTATGGAAACTTGCAATACCAGGAGCCTTAAATATTTGTTCACATCAGATGACCAGTGCGCTGATATGGTAACTGACGTACTACATTAAAAAAGATGCGTTTGTTTTCAGGAAAGTGCTTGCATTCGCGTCCAATATAAACAACCATGCCATTAGATGGTTGATGCTTTGTTTAGTGTTTATTTACCTGCGCACACTTCGTATTACATACATAAATCGTACATTCCGTTTAAATTCGCGGATACAAATATTTGTACACATTAAGGACACGGTTCTGCCTAAATAATTATGTAAATCAGGTAACGGCAAAGCTTTGAGTTAAACCTGCCATCCCATGTTGATGTTACCTTTGTGACGATCGTAATGTAGATGACGAGCCTGTATTACACGTTCATCTATCTCGTCACAACCTTATTTTACCAGCAATTGAAGAATATTCAATATCTTGATTACGTATGCAAATAGAAACTTTATTAAATCGTCCGTAACAATTGATTTGAATTTGCAACCATTTAAAGTCTCCTGAATAATCAAACTTTCATTGTTGGAAGGAGGAATGGAACTGAGACAATTTCTAGGTTCATAATATTTTATAGAACTGAATGGCGTCATTGGTCGTGTCATTTCAGGGTTGTGGGTCTCCATCGTGACCTTACCTTACCCTCTTTTATCGATTACATACAATCTATCTATCTATAACTTCACGCCAAATCCCTTACGGGGTAGGCAGAGAGAACCGAGCGCCACGCGACTCGATCCTTACATACCTCACTCGCTTCTTTCACATTCATTGCTCTTTTCATGCACGCTCGCCGGTTTCTAGGGCTCCTGACATCACCTTCTGATAGAACACGACCAATCTGATCATGATAGGTAAGTCTTGGCCTTCCTCGGCTCCTACATCCTTCCCCTTTTGCATTGTATATCTGCTTCGTCATTCTTTATTGATTACATACAATATCCTGTAAAAATTGAATCAGTTGGAATTCCCAATAAAAACCAATTAAACTTTTCGTTATCGTGATTTTACAGCAGGTAGATCGACGACAGATGCAAGGGTGCTTTCATTGCGTAAGGGGCTGCAAGTTTTTTTCGTCTCTATACTTAACGTTCATTATGTACTTTGTATGAGATTTTAATACATGGGTTTTTTTATACAACTAGATTGGCAAACAAGTATGCGGCCTGCATTAGATCGTAAGCGGTCACCGCAGCCTATTGACGCTCGAAACACCACGGGGATGTTATTCGCACGCTGCTAATCTTGTGGCCTAAGACGGTATCGTCTCAGTACCCAGTAATTTCTCTGCCATATCTCACCCTTTAAACCGGAATATAGCTTGGCTTGGCGGTAGAAATAGGTAAGACAGACGTACGAAGTCTCCCTCTGGTAAATGGTTGATATGGGTCACAAACAAGAATGTATGGTTATATGAATTATCCATTGACCGCATTCCCACCCAGTAACGATTTTTATCTTTTCTACCTTTGGCAAATCAGTACAACTCAAACTAGATGGGGTTACGCTGTTTCATTACATCGTTGTAGTCAACTCATCACATAGCCCAACTTAAGCTCGATAAGCTCGATGTTGTTAGTAACAGTAGAGATCCCTCAAATAATTCATATTTAGGGTGTGTGTTACACTGTGTTACAGATACACGATACAATGTATTGTGTATAAAACCCCGTGACCTCTCGCCTCATTTGTGTCATGTTGGGACTTTTTCATGCAAATATTTTATGAGGACGAGCAATTGCAGCGTGTGGCTCCGTCCATGACACTGATTTTATACATTATGCCATATACGTTGTTTACATACTTAGTATTCATTCATACATATATATCTACAAAGATAGCGTACTATTAACGACAGTGCATCAGATGAGAGTGTTTGATGTTGGTACGCATAATATGATATTTATTATAACTAATTATAATAATTTATGTCACGATAGGCCTCGATAGAATAATGATTTGATACCATCATTCTATTGGTAATATGTGTAACTGTAATTATATAGGGGTTATAAATTAAATGTGATGGATAACATGATGAGGAAATAAAATAAATTTAAAACAAGCAGAACATAACAGATTCAATTGTAATAAAAATGTAAACCCAATTGTTTGTGCCATGTATTTTTTTAATTTAATGAGTAGTTTTCTATTGCAGTGACTTTGATGTGATTATCTGTTATCGATAATAATTAGATTCATTCACTTATGAAATATATGTTTTACATTCGAGTTCGTCACCACACGTACAGTCTCACACAGAGCTTATACGATCATTTTATTTTCTAATGTTTAAAAAAAAAACGAAGTTAATGTCATGCTTAAATATTTTACTACAAGGACCAAATAACAGTTTTACAAAATTATCTCCTACTTTTGTGTATTGACATTCAATACAAGGTAAATTATTTATATTTTTGTTTTCTTATTGTTTGAAGCAGTTATATCCTACTTATTTGTTTTAAAAGAACGAAATTCAACCTCAAGCTTGTTGAAAGCAGTCTTCTCAAGAGCTCTCGTTCGTTATTCTTCCCAGTATTATTGAAATATCATGATCTACAAAAATATAAAATTGCCGAGGGAAAATGGTTGTTTGCATTTTTCTTCAATGTTTTTATATTAGGGTTTTTATCCCACTTAGTTGGCAAAGATGCGGGATTATTATATTTTTGTAACCTTTACATGAAATTTGTGAAAGGAAAGTAAATCTATCTATCTATAACTTCACGCCAAATCCCTTGCGGGGTAGGCAGAGTGAACCGAGCGCCACGTGACCCGATCCTTACACACCTCACTCGCTTTTTTCACATTCATTGTTCTTCTCAAGCACGCTTGCCGGTTTATAGGGCTCCTGACATCACCTTCTGATAGAACACGACCAATTTGGTAATGGTAGGCAAGTCTTGGCCTTCTTCGGGCCCTACATCCTTCCACTTTTGCGTTGTATATCTGCTTCGTCATTTTTTCGTCCTTCATTCTTTCTACGTATCCGAACCAACGGGGCTATTAGAATAACACGCTACAAATGACATCGTAGTACTGTCCTTATTCAGTTGAAATCGCAATTCTAAAATCTAAGTGGCGAAATATGTATCTCGGAGACGACCAGGGCAGGAACGGCAGCGGATACATGCTAACCATATTCCAGATGACGGTAATCGCGGAGAGGATAGCATAGGCAGAAACGATCGACCCAACCATAGCAGCGACGATATGCAATTACTAACGGTAGTGGATGGGTTAATAAGCTTTTAGGTAAAGGCTTACAATCAAACAAGCTGTACAATTCAAGTCTTCGCTTCCTTGTGTGGTATAAAAATATCCAATTATTGAAATTAACTTTCCAATATTATTAAGAAAACGTGTTCACGCTGGTGGCATATTTTTCCTAGACTACCTACTTGATTTGTACTCGTTCCTTATATAAGTAACAATAGCTACAACCCTTTTGTAATTGTGGATTGTGTTTTCTCGAAAAAGAAAAATGGAATCATTGTATCTTCCGTGTGTATTATGTCTATCCCATGATTTATCATAAAATTATGTAATTTTCTTTCCCCAACCAACCAAAAAATTGAAGCAGAAAGGGTTCAGTCTCCGAAGTTTGTACCTCGAAATATTTAATAAATTCTAATTGATATAATTTTTGCTTAATAAAAGAGATTAATCGCATTGTAATGCAGCATGAGAATCTTTGAAACTTTTTGCGTAAATATTTTTCTTGGTTAGTTTCTAAGTAGGCAGGTAGTTTCTAGGTATTTTTTTATTCTTGGTTAGTGATAAAAATGTAAAACTTAAAGAAATTAGGAATTCCGGCGCTACTTTCTACTTTCAATTGGCTATAACTATTTTAGATTATACTTCACAATACTTAAAAAATAATAGTCATGAGTTTTACGATCTATTTCAACGCCAAATTTTAGAGACACATTGAAATGAACATGAAACAAGAACAGGTACACGTAATGTGCTACTTAATTAATACTTTAGTGAACTCCTTTGACATGTAATAGCAGTCACAATGCGTTTCATAATGAAGTGGTTTCCTTGTTCCACGTTGCTCAAAAGATGCTTTAACATGTAGACTCATTATCGTGCTTGAGATAGGATGTATGCATTTTTTAAAATACATTTGATGTTTTTATGATACTATGTTTGTTATTATGATGAAATAGTTATCATTATCTTCGATAATTTTGATGTCACACTCCAACTAATCCTGATATTCTTCTTTTTATTAGGCACATAATTATGAGTACTAATGTCGGCCACAGCCTGGCATTTAGTCGACAATGAACTATACACTCTACTTCTCGCCCTAATGCATATTTATATGTAACAGCAAGATAACCTTCGATGGGAGCTCTCCCTTTGAAGGTCTGTTACGTTTATATATAAACACAATAATCAAAGCTATTTCTCGTTTTCCCCTAATGAACAGGAGCTGTCTCTTGAAACGACGAGTTAATGGCGTACAAATTAATGAGCGAACGCGGTCACCGAGCAGTAGTGTTAGCATATACTGATTGGTATTGACAAATTAGCAGTGACATTTCACTGTGCATCTGCCGTGTATAATAACGGGTGCGTGTCACTCGTAGATGCATATAAAATACGTAATAGCAATATTTTTTGATAGGATGTTGATGTTGCATGGTAAAAGAAAATACATAATATATAAGCACATACATACAAAATGCACAGTTGAATATTATTATTGACATAGGCCACACTAAAAGTTTTGGACTCATGGCTACCCATGACTGTTTGAATTTCAAACGTTAAATATTTTTAAGGCCAAAACTGTTTATTTTTTTAATTTGGTGACAAATCGTTTTGCGCTTGAGAAAAGATTTTATGGTGATGTACTTTTACGATTTTAAAAGTGCTTTTTCTCAATATAAAAAGTACCATGAGACGGGGAACAATTCTTAGTTATTTTTAGACTTTTTGAGCTGCTTCCTCTAATATCTTTATTTTCCCTAAAATCAAAGATTTGATGAGAGGTTGACTTTAAGTTAATGGCTTTCAATCAACCGAAGCGTCAAATCGTTTGACCCTTCGCCTACGGTATATAAAAATGGTGCGACTGAACGAAAAAATAAAAGAGTAGTTTGAAAAAATAATAAACAACATTATTATATGCTCTTAACTAGATTTATTTATGACTTATGCGAACGTGATGCCTTCCAGTGCATTCTAAGATAATATTATTTTACAACAGATTCATGAATAACCTCACCTAAAATGTAATTAATAGCCCAATGTATGTAATAGCCCAAAACACCTCAAATAATTTACCACTGAGAATTTGCTAATCGCTTAGAGGTTCAGTACAAAGATATAAGCCGTAGGATAATTTCAAAGACATTTCTACATGTGCGCATTCACAGAGACACATCTCTGTGAATGCGGTTCACAAACCACCACAAGAAGCACGCAGCGAAGTTAACAGTCTAATCAGTACGGTAATCCTAATTTATAAACGACTAATCACTATATATGTGTGATGACGCGTTTACAGTTCCCGATCTTGATCAATGACAGTCCTAGCGAACTAAACCGAACATTAGAAAAAAAATGTTCAAAAGCCAAAAGTACGCTAGTTAGTTTACTGTTTATATCTCTACTATGCCAAAAGTGAGTACGTCAACATTAGAACAGTACACTGAAGCGCTGTAACGTGTCACGCTTTCACGAGCGGAGCATTGAGCATCATGATCGTTTTGTTTGTTGCAACTTGCTTTTACATCTTTTTGAATAACGAGAGAATTTGTATCCAAAAACAAAATATGCTACGTGGAGAGGCGTGCAGAGTGAGTGATAAACTGGCAGTTATTTGTTAGAAGTTATTTACTGGGTTGTGTCGGCGCGGAATGTTGAGTTTTATGGGCGGTATTTGATCAACAAGAACATCACATTGCACTGAAATATTGAATTATACTCTGCCTTTCCTGTAGATACTTCGTTTGAGTTAAATTTAAGCATGCATCATACACTGATTATGTAACATCAGTGTAAAAAAAGCGGTTTTGTCTTCATTGTACGTTAGCGGACAAGTAAACAGCGCTTGGCTCTTAGAAGTTCAAATGAAAATTATACGTCTAACAATAAGAGGTTGGTGTTCTACCCTTTAGTATACGAAACTGCAGAGTCAATAGCTGCTAACAAATTGGTTGGCTTTCTGGACCAAGGTCTCAGTTACAGTATGTTTGCTAAGTTGCTAAAAATTCCTGGTTGAAAGGACACCACAAAAAACTGATAATTGACAATTTGTACTTAAAGCCATCTATATGCTCCAACGTCGGCACATCGGTCAGTCAATCCTGAAATAGTACTTTAATCCTCAAAATACGATCGGCGCGAATCGCCCTACTACTTATTTGTAAAGTAGTCGATTCGCCCACGAGCAAATTAAATTCGTGCGAAGCATGTTTCGTGCGAGTTCAATTCGTGCGAATGGACTAATAAGTCACTTGGGGTTAGGCTTGGTCAATGAGATCAAGGCCATGTGTAGATATCACTGGGGCCATTCAAAATACCACTAAGAGGCACGTTATGCTGGTTATAGGGACTTCAATGCTGGCTCTCTAGCAAGAGGACTCTTATCTCAGGGAGCTATGGTGATACCATGGCTAAACATTTTGAAAATGCGTCAGTATGAAACAAAGTACTTGTAATCATTTCTCGGCGTTCAGTAAGAAAGCATCTGAGACCATCTGTTTTCAAAGACTTAAAACGGTGTCAAATATGTCACAGCTTAATTGGTCTGCGTTTAGGGTCAGCAGTTTATTCGGGTGTCCTTTGCGGGGTAGGCAAAGGGCACTGGGCGCCACAGAACTTGGTCCTTATATACCTTACTCGCTTTTTTTGTCATTTATAGCTTCGAAATTTTATAATTACGGAATTAGAAGCAAATTTTAGCTAAACACGCAAAAACACGACAGCTGTTAGGCTGCTTATTAAGTATAGTTGTATTCTAGCTCTATTTCGTCAAAGCTTTGTTTGTTGGTTTCAACGTTAAAATCATTTTAATGTCGAACATTTAAATTAAGGCTACCACGTGTTAATACTTCTCGAGTACTATAAAAACAATTGTAAACAAATAACAGCTACAAAATATCGACTCTAAAATAATGCGAATAAAAACGTTTTTTAAAACAGTCATTGCAGGCCCACATGTATCCATATACCTTCATACGAAGCATTAAGGCAATTAAATTGATATCACTAAAAGCTTACTCCCACTTACGAGTAGGATAGGTGCTAATTATGCAAAGTGCTATCATGACATTTATAAGAAAGATCGAGCACGAAGGAGTTTTGTATCAAGTCTTAATAGTTGGTTATTCGGAATCTTGTTAACACAGAAATTAAACCTGCGAAATACTGGCGGCCCGCGGAAGTTTGAGCTTGAATAAAATTCTGCTAAGCGCTAAACCCCGCCACGACTGACTCATTATTCTCGTCGCTCTTGTGAATTAAATTGCTTTGGAAGTACTGTCGACTGTTTGAGCGGAGACACAGCTACAATAAGTGTACATGTTGAGAATGTCGCTAGACGAAATTTGTATATATAACAGTATCGCTGCGGTTGTCTGAGCAAAATATGAACGAGTGATTTTAATTTCACATAAAAACATCAATTGAACACAAGTCGATATTAATTAAATGTTTATTTCGATTTGTGTTTGGTAATTGGAAATAATGAATGAAAATTTAAGCATATTCGTGGTGTCTAATAATGACTGGATAATCTTATAAATGCTGATACATTGACTAATGCCCAACCGGACAATGAATGTACGACCTTTATAAAGATTACACTCTTAAAGTGCCTCTTTTTTACATTATATAATTCGTGTCGTGTTTATTACATTATTTATAAAATAATATATATGTTTCTCGGAATAGTACAGAGGATAGCGCTATCTTAACAGAAGTTATACTCTTTTGATCATAAGGGAATGCCACCAATTTAATAACGTAAAAACTTTTGCTTTTATTCCAAGTTGCACCTTACCGCCACGCACACCAGACCATAATTCCTTTGTGTTCAAAATTTACGTACACGATAGATCCGGTTACCTAGGAAAGTAAAATAAAATATTTTTGGGTGGTAAAGATATGTTTGGTATATATCAGACTGTATAATTTGTATGGAACTCGCTACAAAAACTACGCTTTAAGTTGGTCGACTATTACTAGTAAAGTCTACTTCTGCGTGTCAGTTTGCCTTTTAAATTTGTTGCATTTACTATGTTAAATTTAAGCATGCATCATACACTGATTATGTAACATATTGATGTTAGCCAGGCATAAATATAGAGTAGTTTAGTTTTACATTGAGAGAGGAGCGGGAGGCGTTCCACACATATCATTCTGACAATAAAATACTAAAAATGATATGGCATAGCCCTCAATATCATTGAAAAACCTTACTATCGATACTAATAAAAAACACTATCACTTGGCAGACTGGGGAAGTACCTTTGTTACTTAGTTGGTGTTATAAAAATCTGTAACCATTCAAAATGTTAGCATTTGAATTTAGAGAGCTTGCGAATAAATTGGCTACCACATGTAAACGGGCAGATTCTGATACAAACAGAATTCTAAAACTGCATCTTTATATTAATTGCTTTATAGCAACATCTGTCCATGCAACAATCAAGTATTGAATAGCGTGCGCTCGTAAGCGAGAGCTAGCCCTGAGATTATACATCTATTAGACAACCACAGATTGTAGCACACTGAAGTGCTTATCGCGGTAGGTACAGACTAACGACGAAGGCCTGCTCTCGGTAGAAGGTTTACCTGTACCTACTGTTTATGCACTGGTGAGCATTATACACTCGTAATTCTGAAAACCGAGGTCGGCATTTACGTTTCCAAGTTACTCTTTGTTACTCGCCACGGTAATTTAACTTTTATTAATATTTTCAAAAACAGTTAGTTTTATGTTTCAAACTACAAGCAGTTAAACAATTTGCAGAGCAGATTGCTTTGCTAAACTTTTGTTTATACCTATGATTAACAGAATATAGGATTTTTTTGCGTACTACTATGTTACTACTGCGATAACTGAATATGGTTGTAGTAGTGAGTATTGGACTTCCTCGGTACATACATCCTTCTACTCTCGCGTATCAGTTTTGTCATTATTTTCTCTTGCATTATTTCTACATGTCCGAACCAACGAATCCTCTTCTTATTTTAACTCTGATTCTCTCTTTTAGACCAAAGAGAGTTGGTCTGAAAGAGAGTATCAGACCAACTCTCTTTCTTACAGCTTCATTTCCAACTTGGTCTACAAATGTCACGCCGCTAATTTTGGGTAACGGTCGCATTTCCACGGCGTTATTT
Organism: Pyralis farinalis; assembly: GCA_947507595.1. Taxonomy (NCBI): domain Eukaryota; kingdom Metazoa; phylum Arthropoda; class Insecta; order Lepidoptera; family Pyralidae; genus Pyralis; species Pyralis farinalis. The sequence goes on along the minus strand of OX382265.1, from coordinate 22,822,319 downwards.
TCATGTTGTCTCTGCTAAACTCAGCTCAAGATAAAACTCAAAGAGTGAATAATTACTATGACTCACGCTCATCTTATGAGCCAAGATCCACCTCACATGCACGTTATGTACCGTGTGATTTAGTTAATGAGACTCTGGGAAAATAATTGCCTAATTTGTGAACACAGTGGTGAGAAATTTTATTAAGTTAATAAGTCGCGTGTTTTTCAGGTGTCAGAGTACTGTTGTACTAAATTTTATCATAATTCGTTCAGTTTAGTCGTTAAATGTAACAAAATCTCATTTTTATGCAGTCGGACATTCGTTGATACTACAATACGTCTTATTATATTATTATATGACATATGAATATGACTATGTTTACATATGTATGGAGTTTACTTTCAGTTAAGGCTTTTGCGAAAATGCGACGAATTTATTTCGTTAATGTTATCGTTTTCGTTAAAATAAACTCGTTAAAAAAAAAAAAATTCGCTAAAATACACTCCTATACAATGACGAAATCAAAAGCAATATTCGCGGTGGTAAATATGATTAAATTTATATTCGATTGCAACGATTAATATTCGTTCTTAATTATTTTCAACATTTTATACGACTATTATTATCAAATGGGGCTCCCATTTGAGCGTAGGTCGCACTCGTTGCAATAATGCCTAATGATACTCTTGTTGTGATGCACGAAGCCAGATGATCACTTCGGCCGAAGAAGAAGAAGACATCTTGTTCTGCTATAGATAAACATTCGCACATCGAAGGATTGCCGCGATATACTTGATAAGTTTCGCATCGAGCATAGTGCACGTGTCTATGTTATACATTAGGCATCACGGCTGCAACCTAACTGGTGGCGGCCTTGATTTAAAGGTTTGTGCAACACGCTATGTGATCTAAACTACTTTGTGTATTTTCGCTACCAGTTAGTTCAAGCGAATGAGCGCCGGCCGATGGATATATATTTATTATCCACTATCTTTGTACTTTTTTTTAAGTTTTTGTTTTTAAGAACAGCATATATCTAATATTTTTTGCTATAATAAAATTCGGAGGAATCATTAATTTTGTTTTTCGATTTTGTTGCTGCGACAGAACATCGCAACGACGCTATGCAACTACAATACATCGTGTGTTTGTCATGTTCGCCGTATATCGAAAACATAATTTTGCCGCCGAATGATTCAACGAATGTGGAATGAAAGATGATGACTACATCATCTTTGGCAAACACATTGGCAAACAGTGGCAAAAATTTAAAAGGGTATGTGAAATGTTTCTGACATTTGGAAAGAATGGATGGCAAAAAGTTACGAAAGTATCGAGCAAGAGTGAGTGGAGATATCGGCAGATGGCACACTCTATATGTGTGCGAGACAAATTGCTGATGTGCCAAACCAAAAGCTTCCGAAACCGAAGTGCACGCGACAAAAGGTTGATGAGGGTGGAAGAGGCGAGAGAGGTATGTTTAGATTGGTGCACTTGACATTCCATAGTCTCTGTCAACACCAATGGGAGACAGGCGTGATGATATGTACGTAAAAAGTGATGCAAATAAAAGTTACGTCTATTTAAGTGTAGCGTAGGTGCTAATTGTGGAAAGTGAAGTGCTCATGGCGTGCCACTTATAAGAAAGATAAAAGCTTTCGAGTTCGAAGGAGTTTTCTAGTGTCGATCCCTAATCAGCCGGTTAGCATAATCCTTGTTGGAGTAACAAAGAACCTTATAGCACTGATGGATCAAATAAGATTCCTTTTGCTATCATTGAATTGCTTCAAGTGAGTTTTGCTGAGTTTCTTTGTTGATTTAGAGCTTATAGTAACATTTTTCCAATCATTTAAAGTAGAATATCAGGGAGAAGTAGTTGAATTTGAAAACCTCGTAAAAAAGAAATTAAATCTCATTCAACACAAATTACTTCAGTTGATTAGACGAATTATTACGTAATAGTCAATGTACGGATATATTTCTATTAGTTATAATATGTATTTTATATCTATATTATAATCTATGAATTTTTTAAGAATACATTGTATTGATGTCTTACTTGCCTCTAGTCTATGCAAGATATTGTTTTTAGTTTGTATTCTTTTTCTTCTTTGCGTTACCCCGTTTCCATCCATGCGGGGTCCGTTACCTAAGTCTAAGGATTTAGCGAAGATAGTGATTTTTACATGGAGTGACTGGCGTCAGATCTACACAACCCAGAGGGAAAATCAAACCTTTCTTTGGAAAGGTCACAATGCCTCCGCAATATGATTTCTTGGACGTGGGGGTTTCCTGACGATGTTTTCCTTCACTGTAACGCCGAGCTAGTAATAATTATAAATATGCTAAAATTTGAACTGGGGATCAGTTGGTCAATAAGCTGTTTCTTTATACACTAGGCTATCACAGCTCAATTTTATGTTCTTTTTTAAGCATTCTGATTATAAAATTCTGTGTTTTGCAATATCCTTTAACACATATATTGTCAAACTGCTCTTTAAAGTGTCATGATTAATGAAATAACTTGATCAAAATATGATATATTTTAGACAAAAATAAAATTGTAATTGAGAATATTCATTCTATCTCTAAGTAAATAATTTAATACGAATATTTCTGTTTTATAGAATTCGTTATATAAGTCGACAGAGAAGTCATGATAAACATATGTAGAGACTATACAGATAATATGCACTTGTATTATACTTTTCTTCAATAGTATGGGGCATACTTGTGCTAGGTACTACAGATTATTGATTAAACTTACTTACAAAATGTTCTCTATTCGTAAGCCCTTTGTTACATGAGAGTAGCTCGGTAGAGGAACAAAAACCACTAAATCCTTGTCGTTTCTTCAAGTCATTCCGTACAAACAAGGCAAATCCGTACCATAAATAGCCACGAAAGACGCATAAAGATATCTGTTTTAAGCTTTTGTTACTAATGTAAAAACTGACATGTGAATTATTGTAATGCACTGTAATGGGTAAGATAAGGACATGACGCGTTCGAATATTATAAACCGAAATTAATACAATTTTGGTAAATAAATTATTTATTTCTTCTCTCTTCTACTTTGTATTATATGTATGTATATTTTCACGCCAGGTCCCTTGCGGGGTAGGCAGAGAGAACCGAGTGCCACAAGACGCGGTCCTTACATACTTCACTCGCTTCTGTAACATTCATGCATGCTCACCGATTAATGAGGCTCCTGATATCACTTTCTGATAAAACACGACCAATTTGGTCGTTTTAGGTTAGTCTCGGTCTTCCTCGGCTCCTACATGCTTACACTTTTGCATTGTATATCTGCTTCAACATTCTTTCGTCCTGCATTCTTTCTACATGTCCGAACCAACGGAGCATGCCTTTTTAATTGCTGCAGTCGATATCTTTATAATGCCACACTCACCGCATGTGCGCCCCGTAAGTATACATGTAGGTATATATGTATACATAGATGTACCTATGTACAACAGTGAATAGCAGTTGCTGATGAATAGCTATACGCGTAAAATTTGTGTATACAGTGTTTTAAATATGAATAAACAAAGTGTATTTATTAATGAAGAAAGTGATGAAAAAATAATTATAATTGCATAAGTTGATAAAAAAAATGCTATGCAATAGCTTTACCGCGGCAGTCCCCGAGTACCACACGTTTTTTTTTATCTTAACACCGACACTCACTTTCAGACCAACTCTTTCTCTCACTTCTTCACTATGAGCGCGGTCAGCAAGCGTTATTATAATTTGTATTATAATTTTCCTTTAATAGTCGACTCAGATTTGTCATGTGACTTTTGTAAGATTATTAAAAATAAAGTTATATATACATAACCCCAGCTGGTATCCAGGTGCCCACGCCACAGCACTTCATATGCGGTTTGATTTGTGATTTATATAATATGAGTCATTGCCACGAGCCGAAGCACTATTTGGCTATGTTTACACCAAGTTTACTGGGACGCCAGCTTGATCTTCCAGGAGACTGCGGTACTGAACATCGCTAGAAATCTGTTGGCAACAAGTGGTGTGTTCTGGAAATAAGGATCCATAGCAAATTGTCTTCTTAAAATCTTTTCGTAGTCTTACCCACGGCCAGGCTCCTCCAGGATTTTGAATTGGGTTGGGAAAAAAAATACATGGATGCAATTATTAATTTAAACATTTCGATTTACATAAAAAATACACGATGTAGAACTCTACCTACATCTACATGTAACGACATATAGATGTAGGTAGTAGGTAGAGTTAGTATAACAAAAAGTTCTTTGAATTTATACATATGAGTCTACATGATGGCAGGCAATCAGCCGAGGGTGGTTGAACTCAACGGTTATAAATTTATGCCTTGGAAAATGTATTTTTGTAAACTATTTCTGTACTAAATTTATTAAGCACTATTATTAGTATGCAAACGGAAATTCCATTGAAATCCTATCACAGGGAATTATATGCATCACTATGTTTGGCAGTCGGATTGGCATCTGTCATTTGAGCCACGTTTGCTAGCTGGCATTGTGCACTGCATGTGGCGATTTCACTGACTTTGGCTCTGAAGTAAACCTGAATTAGATCAAGTACATAATCGGCCGTGTGGGTTAAATCACTTATATCCCGAGACCACGTATTAGATGACACTATTTTTTTATGACTAAACAATATATTTTAAAACTTTAAGGTATATTTACTATCCACTAGAGCACAAAACACTATACATTTGTGCTCCTTAATTTCAACCAATAGTAAGTAACACATAGATGGCACCGCTGCTGGTATATAAAGCACTGTATATTTACGCTTCAAAATACTCGTACCAACTGTCATAATAGATAGATGGCGCGGAAAAAGGTATTTTTCCTGTTATTAGAATACTTATGTATTAAGTGAGTACACTGCCTACATAAAATATTAGACGTTAAGAACTTGCCGATTTGTACTGAAAAATTATGCCTTTGCGATAGAACTCCTGGGATCTAGATTCGACAAACTGTGTGAAAGCATTTTGTACTGCCTCCTGGGAAGAAATTTATTTACCACGTAGAAAATTGTCCAAATTACGATAAAAATGGTAGACAGTTGGAGCAAGGTGTGGCGAGTACAGAGGAGGAACAACGGTTTCTCGTGCAGTGGCAGAGGTCTGGCGTTATCATGGAAGATAACGCAATAATGGTGAGGATCGATTCACGAGTCGGGGTTCTTTCACAGCCAGTTTCGCCATCATTGTTCGAAATTCGGCACAGTAAACATCTGCTGTTATTGCTTGGCCAGACCTAAACTATAGTGAATAACGCCATGAAGAGACTACCAAACAGTTATCATTACCATTTTATTGGTAAGCTTTGCTTTAGGGCACTGTTGCCGCGTTTGACCTGAGGTCAGCCATTGCATTTTTCACATGTCACATGTCACAGTTCGATCCAATATTCCTTCATTTCTGTACCGATTCAACAAGGCAACACAAGTTTCAACACGCGTTTTTTTCTACAGCTCAGTCAAATCCCAAGGCATCCATTTTTCATTTTTTTTTATCTTATTGATTTGATGCAAATGAGTCAATATTGTAGGTAGCCTCAATCATGCCACTAATTCCTGGGTTTGACTCGGATTGGCTACCACCATCTCCTTTAATTCAGCGTTATTCATCTCAGTGGGCGGTCTTCCACGTGGTTCGTTCTTCAAGACGAAATCTCCATTTCGAAAGCGTTTAAACCAAAAAGGCACAGTGCGTTCATTATTAATCTCCTCTCCAAACGCAGTATTGATATTGAGAGCCGTTGAAATTCGTAAACAAATGTTGTGTACATTTTTTAATAGAAGAATCTCATAGGTATCATGTGAAAAAAATTTCACTCTAAAATCTCACATAATGAATGTTTAATGTCAATTCATAGTATGTATCTATTGCTATAAAACGGCAATTTTATACTTGAACCCCTATATTATAAATATATCTGTAAATCATCAGTCAAATAAAAAATGACGGTAAGGAAATGACATTTTAAGGAAGTAGGAACGAGTACAAAATAATCGACACACTATTAATATACTAAAGTGAAGAAATAGAAAATAAATGCATTATAGTATATATATATATATATATATATATATACATACACATAAACACATCGAGGAATTAAACTTACACTTATGATAACGTCGATATACTAAGTACTTTGTGGCATGGCGAGTAATGTCACTATATACAGCGTAATAACAAACCAATATTGGAAGTGTCATCGAGGTCCACTACGCATTCAAAGTCACTGATATGCCTGTGTAACTCAATGTATTGGGCAATAGATTTGTCATTCCTTGGCCAGTTATCATCGAGAATGCAGTGATTAAAGTGGTTGATAACTATGTCTACCTCGGACAAGCCATGCAGATTCCACGGGCAATCTGTATTGCTTACTTTAACAAAGAGATCAGTCAGAGTAAGAAGCATTGGACTCGGGTCGGAATTTCGGCACATGCTTACCGCATAAATACGGGGACCTGTATTTATGCATTGAGCTACCATGCAGCATATACTTAGTCTGGCCATAAATACTGTTACAATTAAAAATAAACAAAATATTATATTTGAATTTGGAATCTGTCATTTTTATATGATTGTTCATTGAAATTTTCTCATTTTGGCGCTAATATATTGTACAATATTTTACGATATTAAAATGGAGTGGGGTCACCCCACTCCTCTGTTTGTGACAGAAAAAGATCTGGCCGTCCACTTAGTGTTCGTACGAAAAAGGTGGTCAAAGCAGTAAGGGAAAGAATTCGAAGAATTCGATGAAGATAGCACCTAGAACCATGTCGTGTATTATAAAAGATGACTTAGGACTGGCAGCCTATAAGAGACGTACTGGTCATTTCTTAACTGATAATTTAAAAAAGAATAGGGTGGTAAAATCTAAACAACTACTGAAGCGGTACGCAAAAAGAGGGCACAGAAAAATTTTGTTTACGGATGAGAATTTTTTTACAATTGAGCAACATTTTATATGATATAGAATGTTTTTTTTAGGTTTTTCAGATGCGACGCCATTTTTCGATTATTTGTCACTGCCTTTGTTTTTACGTGCATCTAGTTACAGAAGTCAGATGTTTTTCGCGGAAAAGGAAATTTGTTTAGAATCAATTAGTGAATATTTTATTTTGATGTGGCTTTCTCATAATTTTGTCAACCGTTTAATGCAAGTTAATGATGTATAATTACAATTGTTGCCCAGGGCATTACTGAACTAATAAAAGGCATTATATTAGGAGTCATCTAATAAACTCATTTTATCGCGTGCCGTTTACGATCTGAGCTAGGGGAACATAGGAGATAAATTCATATCGTGACTAGATCGCACCTATTTTCGTGGGCTCAGGATTCTGAGTTACGGAAGCATTTTAAATATAATTTCTAGAACCGAATTACAGCGACAGAAATGTCCGAATTCAGATCGTTTACTGATCCCATTCTATACCGGAAGGTTTTAATGGAGCTTTTTTTAAAGAATTCTAGAAGTCCCGTACTCAAATCGATGATCGATTGATTCTTTCTCTAATTTCTTTGTTCCAGATTCTATCTCATACATAAGCTCCAAGCATATATATTTAGCTCAACGTGTGACTTTGCCCGTGTCTGGTACACAGATGGAGAATTAAAATTGTCGTTAGAGCTGTCAAATAACCCAGACTTATCTATTGCTCTAGTCCACTCTTTCTTCGTGAGAACTCTCGTCCACACATGCATAATCTTTCTCAAATTGTTTCCATTTATTTTGAATTTGGATAAGTTTTTAGTGGGATATCAATTTAAATCAATGGCTGTAAAATCTCGGTAAAAGGCTATAGACAATATTGGCCAGTACTTCGATTATTAAAAAACATATATAACTTTTTTCTATCGTTACCTACTTAAACTTAAACTCGTCAATAGCTACTAAACTAAATAATAGATAATCGGCTGACAAACAAAATAGAAAAAGGCACATAATTTATTTACGCATATACACACATCAAAAGTGTCTAGGGATCAAGCATTTTTATGCGGATTTCTTGAGATTGAGATGTGGCTTTGTAATAAAAAAATATATAAAATATATAAACGTATACGACACTGGAGAACCCCTGGACGCCAACAGCGATTAAAATCCTGCCAGGAAGTCCATCCTTATAGTGGTGGAACCATCATGGTATGGGCGGGTATTTGGATCGGCGGAAGAACTGAGTTGATTTGGATCAGAGGCAACCTCAACGCTCAAATTTATGCTGAGACGATTGTATCAGACGTCATCGTTCCTCTACAAGTGCAAATCGGTCCCTTATTTCAGTTAATGCATGATAATGCACGACCGCACACCGCAAGAGTTGTAAGACAGACTCTCGCCGCAGCTAACATCAATGTCATGCCCTGGCCTGCTCAGTCGCCAGACTTGAACCCGATTGAGCATGCATGGGATATGCTACAGAGAAGAGCTCTGCCGAATATGGAGGGTATCCAGTCGCAAGAAGACCTTTTTTTGTTGTTGCAACGAACATGGGCGGCCATTCCACAGCGTGATTTGGATGAACTCATTTTGAGTATGCCAAACCGATGTTCTTGTGTTGTTAGTGTTCGCGGTAGAAACACGGATTATTAATTGTTTAAGTTACCCAATAAAATGTTAAAGAAAACTGTTATTTCAGTCTTTTTTTCGAACTTTAATGTTAGTGGTTCAAATGTCAAAAATCCCTTTATTATGAAAATGGCAAATTTCTTTATTAATGCAAAGGTGACTTGGTTTATCGTTACTGTAGACAAACGAAAACACTTTATTTGATGAATCCTTAAAGAAAATTTTAATTAATATCAATCAGGAGAAAAGTTATTGCAAAAATATATGTTGATCCCTAGACACTTTTGATGTGTGTATATATACGTGAGACACTCAGAAAGTTTTACGAAAATAAAAAAAGTTTTCTATAAGTAAATATTGTTTTATTTAATCTTTTCAAAATACTCTCTACCAGCCTCTATACAAAGTTTTATGCGTCTGAACCAGTTTTCGAAACACTTTTTCCAGTCCGCCGCAAACACCTTATTAACAGCCAGCTCGAACGCTGAGCGTATCTTCCTTCGACGAAAATTGTATCCCTTTAAGCTGATTTTTAATTTTCTGGAATAAAAAGAAGTCACACGGTGCTAGGTCAGGGCTGTAAGGAGGGTGACCCAGGAGTTTGACCGGTGTGCTCTCCAGGAAGTCCCTAGTTTTGCGCTCAGAGTGCGCGTGCGTGGTAGAGCAGTAGCCCGCGGAACCCTGTGTTTGGTTGCTTGTTTCTCACAACAGAGAAAACTTCTGCCAAGCATTTGGTATACCATTCGGTGTTGATGCTTCTTTGGTTCTGTAAAGGAATATGTACCAGGTAGCCAGTCAAATTGAAAAAGCTCGCGATCAAAATATTCCCTTTCGCTTCTAGATCGCGTCACTTTGGTAGGCGTTGATTCGTTTTTAAACACCCAAACCGTCGACTGGCGTTTTGTGTCTGAATTGTATCGATAAATCCACGACTCATCACCTGTAATGGTGTCGTAAACACGTCGAGACGAGCCTGCTTCAAATTTGTTTATCATATACAACCTCACCGTAGCTCAAAAGCAGGCCCGAATGGTGCCGAGACCATTCCATCCGGGCCTGCTTCTGAACAACGGTGAGGTTGTGCGGCACCCAGCATGAAACTATCCTCCTCACGCGAAGATGCAAGCGTAGAATCTCGTGAAGGCTTCCCGGTCCAATCTGCAGTATGTGTTGAATCACCTGATACATAACTCGCCTATTGTCCTGGATTAAATATTTCACTGCTAGCACGTTTTCTTCTGTAACAGCCGTCAAAGGGCGACCAGTTCTTTCTTCATCCCCCCAAAGTTAGTCGATCGCGCTTGAATTCATTATACCAACGATACACGGTTGCCTTGGAAGGGCCTTCATCCATGAATGCCATTTGAAGTCTAGCGTTCGATTCTTGCGGTTTCAGGAGACACTTGAAATCGTAAAAAATCATAGCGCAAGAATGATCCATTTTTAATGAGACACGATAATTTAAAATATGCTCGCAAAAAATGTGGAGGGATATTTTGAAATTGGAACGTACTTATTTTTGCTTATAAATAATAATATTTTCAAAATAGATTATAACTGGCCGTCTCTCATACATAAAAACTATTTGTGGAATAGTTTCTGAGTGGCCTGGCACATATATCTGTAACTAAGATGATTCGTTTCGTTTACGATTTTAATAAATGGAATATAGTTCCAATGATCACACTTTTTGTTCTAATAGTCATACTAATTCATTTCATTGGTTTTCGTTTTTAGAAGAGGAGACAAATAGCATGCCGATCGGTGGATGGTTAATAATCAATAGCCTTAAATGACTGAGTCATAGAATTCTCAATATTCTTCTTTTGTCAGTGTTTTATAAAAGTCCTAGTTAATGAAATAATGATAAAGATTACCATCGTCGGTTTATTCTCTTCACCTTTAACCTTCTAACATAGATTCAGAACGGGAACAAAGCTTACTCGTGAATATCTGATTCGTTTTCGTATTGCATTCGGGTCAGTTTTCGAGGATCGGAGCGTATTTGAATACTATGCCAACTATCTATTTATAGATTGGATTTGGACTGGCCCTATTACTGTACCCAAGTTTTAATACCTTGTTTAGCTTTATTGCTAGCGAATTGCCATTACCACTGATATTGCAACTAGTCCTCGTTAATTTTCCAGCAAGGATGTAAGGTCCCTTTTAAATGCTGTATATTTATGAGAACATAATGTATGCTCGTAAAAATATAGTTATTTTCAAAAGTTTGTGAAAATCTTAGAAGCAGGAATAATAGATTGCGTATGCATGCATGTATGCATGCGGTACATCGGCTTGCTAAATCTAGTAGATCTGTTATTGTAAATTGTATTTGATTCTATAATAAATTACCTGAAACAGTTCTATCCTTGCTTGTTAATATGTTCAAAAGGTACATAAAAACTGCTCTATGCAAGAAGGGTTATTACAGAATCGATGAATATTTAACTGACAGAGATGTTTGAAATTTCAGCACAGATTTCAGATTCAGCACATGTCTTAATATATCTTTAATTGTACCACTTGATGTCACTATATGTACACTCACATATACATATTGACGATGCAAAAAAGAGCCATATTGGCAAGTTTCTTTTGGCATTTCTTCTTCTCCAATGGTAAATTTTTGAAATGCTGGTTGTTTAAAAAAGAGAGATTAAAACTAAAAAAAACTACGGAAAATTATTAAAATACAATATGATCTAATTTAAAGAATGTAAGGTAAATAAATAAGTAAATAAATAAATTCTAAGTAAGCATCTAATGGCAAATAAATGATTTTTATCTTTTATCTTTTCTATACTCACTGAAAGTGAACAACCTGCCAGGGAATTGTAATTTGACTAGTCTACTGTAAAGATTCTTTATTCCACGTTGCATACAATACAAGTTTATGGTCCACTTGATGTAAAGTTTATTATTATTATCGATTTATCATACTTTGACATGCACATTACCCTTACGTCTACCTCGTTTGCTGACTCATTATCTCCTTAGAATCTACTATATAACTGCATTCATTTGCAGAGTCCACCTCCATTCCAGGGTATTGGCATTTGGTCATAATATTTTGTTAGGTACTTCACCAGTTAGATGGTATCTCATTAAATATTTCTTATTTCATGACTTGGCGTCGTTTCTATACGAAATGGGGCACTGCAAAAATGCGTGAAGAGATTTGTTTACTGCGGTGTCCATAGACTACAGTATCTGCTTACCACCAGAACGTACGCTTATTTGCCTTAAATAACTAGTTACAAGTATGTTTGTTCTCTTCGTTGTCTCTAGATATAATAATGAACCACTCTCGTACATTCCAGAATGTATCCACATAGGATATTTCATAAACAAGGACACAGAATTTGTGCGGAAATAGCGGTCAATGCAGTTACCATAACTTATTTTCTTTTTTATATATGCTGCTCTTGATTTAATTTATTATACATCAATGGATGCGGCACTCGCTGTCCTGCCAGAAAAAATAATGTATGGAACTCTGTACCGGGTCTATGTATTGGGTTGAAATGTGAATCTAAACCATCCAGGGACACGCTCAAACATACACACATACACACCAAATATTATCAAAATCGGTCCACCCGTGTAGAAGGAGTACTGAAGATATATATATACATATATATACATATATATATATATATATGTATATATATATATATATGTATATGTATATATATATATATATATATATAAAGTTACTGCACTTATTATAATTTACTGTATATGTATAGTGCAATTGCTATAATTTGTTATACATAGTACGAGTGCACTATGTAGAATATTATAATTCACAGAACAAAAAGTATTGGGACTATTGCAAATGTGTTGAAAATAATTGAGCCGGCAGGCGGTGGCTCGCCACTCACTAGATGGACCCCCGAAATGCAAGAGAAAGTCGGCCGGGGGCAACACCGATGTGAGTGACTCAGGGGTGTCGAGAGGTGTGCTGCGCTTTCTCCGAAGTTACTCGCGGCGTTATGCCCTTTAACACTTCCACCCCTGAAGCACACCACCTGCTGGAGCAATATACTCTATCGACTCCTCTCTGGACGGCCAATAAAGGCAAGCCAGAGCTGAGAGTCCTGCGGGCCTTCTTGACTTTCCACTCCGACCGATGAAGACACGCCGGAGACGAAGGCCCTGATCGACTCTCTGGAGCACTCGGGTACCCGTGGTGCCGTTACGCACCAACAGCTCGCGACAAGCTGCCCTGCGGGGATTATTATTTATTATTATAATTATTATTACATATTACATTATTATTTATATATAAAAAAAATGCGTAGTTATTTTATGTCACAAAAAATACATATTCTGTGAAAATAATAAAAATAAAAGTGCAAAGTCCCCCGAAGGGGAAGAAATTTCCCCCTAATTTTAGCAGTTTTTCATATTTTACGCAAGAACCCTAAATATTTACGGGATTAAAAGTACCCTATATTGTGCTCTGAACAGTCGTCTACCTACCAGTGAAAGTCCCGTCAAAATCGGTCCAGACGTTTCAGAGATTAGCCGGAACAAACAGACAGACAGACAAAAATTGTAAAAATATTCATTTTGGTATATGTACCGTGTATATATCCATATGCATTTAGTAAAAAGCTGTTATTTTAATATTACAAACAGACACTCCAATTTTATTTATCTGTATAGATGTGTAACCTTACCTAAGAAGTCTGAAGATCTGGTTTTCCCGTCTGGGTTGTGGAGGTCTGACGAATGTCGCTCCATATAATAATCTGTATTTTTTTATATACAACTTCCGGAGGCATACAAGCATACATTGTATGCATGCATTTTAGAATAAATTTTAACATTGATCAAAAATCTACATTTTAAGATATATTATTTTATACTTAGCGATTAGCTGTGCCCGCGACTTCGTCCGCCCGGAATAGTTTTTTTTTATTATTTATTTATATTAATATTAATAAAAAAAAAAAATCTAAAATAAAGGTAGCCTAAGTTACTCCTTATTACATCAGCTATCTGCCAGTGAAAGTCCCGACAAAATCGGTCCAGCCGTTTCAGAGATTAGCCGGAACAAACAGACAGACGGACAGACAGACAATAATAGTAAAAATATTCATTTTGGTATATGTACTGTGTATACATCCAAATGCATTTAGTAAAAAGCGGTTATTTTAAAATTACAAACAGACACTCCAATTTTATTTATCTGTATAGATGTATAGAAGATTATTATTATATTATTACATATTATGTTATTATATATATATATATATATATATATATAATGCGTAGTTATTTTATGTCACAAAAAATACGTATTCTGTGAAAATAATAATGAAAATAAAAGTGCACAGTCCCCCGAAGGGAAGATATTTCCCCCTAATTTTAACAGTTTTTCATATTTTACGCAGGAACCCTAAATAACGGGATAAAAAGTACCCTATATTGTGCTCTGAATAGTCGTCTAACTACCAGTGAAAGTCCCGTCAAAATCGGTCCAGCCGTTTCAGAGATTAGCCGTAACAAACAGACAGACAGACAAAAATTGTAAAAATATTCATTTTGGTATATGTACCGTGTATATATCCATATGCATTTAGTAAAAAGCGGTTATTTTAATATTACAAACAGACACTCCAATTTTCTTTGTCTGTATAGACGTATAGATAAAATCTCAGCGAAAACTCAAATTAGAACGTCACCTGATGTAAGTATGCTTTAAATTTGAAATAAATTAACACGCCAAAATAATATACGCATATTTTGAATTTCATTTAGATAATATTCTATATTTAGAATCCAAAAATTCTAAAATCAGAATATACAAGGGTCATTTGAAAAGTTCTTAGCCTAACATGGTTAAAGTCATTGGTTTTTTTTATAACTACCCTCATTTTGTAGTTACATTATTTAGCAACAAGTATGCACAGTTTAGTTTATTCACAGTTACTCATTATTCGTTTACACGTGATAACGTAAGTCAAGTCAGAGCTATTTTTGAAAATGGATAAAATTGAACATCGTGCAGTGCAGTACACCTTAAAGAAGGCAAAGGTGGTTTTATCGGCGGGCAAAGTCATGGCATCCGTTTTTTGGGATGCAAGGGGTATAATTCTCGTGGATTATTTAAAAAAGGGTGGAACAATAAACTCCGATTACTATTGCAACCTGTTGCGTCGTTTGAGAGAAGAAATCAAAGAAAAACGTCCAGGTTTATTGAGAAGAAAAGTCTTGTTTCATCAGGACAATGTGCGCGTTCACACCTCGGTGCAATCCATGGCATAAATCCATCAATGTGGCTTCCAATTGTTACCTCATCCCCCATATTCACCGGATTTAGCACCGTCCGACTTTTATCTGTTCCCGAAGCTGAAAAAATTTTTAGGTGGTAAACATTTTTTTACAAATGAAGAGGTCATAGCCGCCGTGGACGCTTATTTTGAGGAGTTAGACGAAGATTTATTTAAAACGGGTATCGAAGCCTTACCGGGTCGATGGAAAAAGTGTTTTGAGCTTGGAGGAGAGTATGTTGAAAAATAAAAATAAACTCAAAATCGTGTGGTTTCATTAAGTATGTTAGGCTAAGAACTTTTCAAATGACCCTCGTATCTAAATATACACTTTATATTGTCAAGAGTCCTAGAAACCGGTGAGCGTGCATGAAAATAGGTATGAATGTTAAAGAAGCGAGTGAAGTGTGTAAGAACAGCGTATTATGACGCTCAGTTCTCTCTGCCTACGCCGCAAGGGATTTGGCCTGATATAGATATATTAGTTATAGATATATTGATATTTTAAATATAAAATACACTGGTCCCCTTCGGGATTCCACGGTCAGATAATTTTGCCCGTGGTCCCCCCGGGGCAAGCAACGAATTATATTTCGAAAAACGTATAACCTTACCTAAGAAGGATCTGGTGCTTTCTGGGTTGTGGAGGTCTGACGAAAATCACTCCATATAATAATCTGTATTTTTTTATGTACAACGTCCGGAGGCATACAAGCATGGGCCGTATGCTTGTATGCCTCCGGATACCAGATGTAAAACGGCTACCGTAGCTTATGAAAGGTTGTAATACATTAAGTATCACTGCTGCTAACACAGCTACTCCTTAGAAGCGTACTAGTGACTCACCCACACACAGGAACACAACAACCCTACAGGGAGTTGTTACTTGGCTACAGTTTTCTGTGTGATGGAGGTACTTCCCCAAACGAGATGCTTTGATGCGCCCTATCTCTCTTAAAAATCTCTCAGTATCTTCACCAAATCCTTAGGCTTATGTAGGGAACCCGTGGATTTTAACGAAATAACGAAACGGGATAATGCTAAGAAGTTTCAAAGAGTTCAAGATATGCCGTTGACGAAAGAAAGAAGAAGAAAATTAGCTTTTAAAATAATTTTCGTTTGATAGTAATCCATTAGAATGAGCAAAGTGGAAGCTCGTATGTTCAACGATATTAATATCCGTCCAATAATCAATTCATTTCTCGATTGTCTATACTCATTCAGTTTCCAGCTAGTTGTGCTTATTTTAAGGTTGTATATGACACGATATAACTGCAGTGCATGTGGTATCTCGGAGTGGATATTACATTAATGGAATCTATTTATTATATATTATATCTATATATTATAAATGGTTTAAGTGACGTGGCGTTTACGTTTTGATGTTGAAATTTAATATTGTTTTGTTATTTAATGTTACTAATATTATCAATTTACCAATATATTATAATTATTTATTAGTCCTCGAGGCATTAATGTCGGCTGACGATAATGCTAAAGTATTTGTACGGTAACTTTGAAAAATTAAATACATACAAAGTATGATAAAGATATTTTAGAACAAATTAACATTGATCAAAAATCTACATTATATTACAATATTATTTTATAATTCGCGATAAAATCTGAAGTGTGTAAGAACAGCGTATTATGGCGCTCAGTTCTCTCTGCCTACGCCGCAAGGGATTTGGCCTGAAGTTATAGATATATTGATATTTTAAATATAAAATACACTGGCCAGCAAAAAAATATTCTATGTTACATAACAAGAACACTTTTCACCAATTATGTTTAGACCAAGGTAAAGGATGATAGAATTTATATTAGAAAAAATCGAATACGAATAATTTTATTGTTTCTTTTTAAAGTTATCTTATTAAAATACGATTTTTATGATCTACATTGAATTATTTATTGTTTTATAGCGTTAATATAAAGGTTTCCTTATGATTTTATTCTGTTTTACTTAAAGTTCCTGTTGTAAAGTTCAACAGTAATCCTCTAGTACACGTGAGTACTCCGTTTCCTGATGTCGTATTATATTGTAACAAAATTTATACTTTTAAATTTATACGTTATTCGAGAATCACTTAAACTCGAAAAATACAAAACACAATCAAACTAGTTAAAAATTCAATACCGAATTAATAAAAATATGCTAAAATGATACATTAACCCTATGGTTGATAGATGTCAAATCAAACTAAATATATGTAGTTGTAATAGGAGTAGGCAGGTATTTCAAAACTGATAAACAAAGGCTCATTTCTAAAAAAAATGTGTGTTTAAAAAACTTTGTTGTCCAGTAATATAAAAAAACTGAAGTAGAAACTGAAGTGAAGAAGAAGAAATCTATCCATTCGGTGGTCACCGGCGCATTTCACTGACGAGGATTTTAAGGATCTACGTCTCGTTCGTCGTCATTCAGTCGTCATCAGTTCTGATAGGCAATAGTCAAAGATATAAGTGGACCCACGTGGGCTTTCGGGTTTTATCAACACTGCGCCGTAGTATATATAGAGATGCGATCAGGAAAACGGAAAACAGCCGATTACCAACCGCCGACAACGGGAAGCATCGTCGTAGTCGAGCCGTTGAAATGATATGGACATCTTTAGACTCAATCCACCACTGACGCAGAGTCAAAACGAGGGGAAGAATTGTTAAGTAAATATTATATTGACTTCTATTCCTACAACATAACGCACAGTTTCCTACCGAGACTGTAAAAGACGCAGGCCACTTGGATACGCGTAGATGCGCTCCAATGCGCGTACCTACTTTTTATCTCGGCAGAAAATTGCACATTATGTTGTAGGGATAGATTTCATTATGGTATTTAAGTTGTAGACAAAATGATTTTTCTAACCAATTTCAGCCGATTCCGCGTCGATAAACGTTGCAAGACCCTTTTTCTTTACTAGACGTACGTTTTTATTTGTTTTGTTGTCACATGGATAAATTCGTTTTGGAAAGAGCAGTTAGATAGGTATGTCTATTGCTGTGTTCGTAGATTATTGACTAGAGGAGCACTCAAGTAAGTAGATTCCACCTACCTTTCACGACGTCATAATTTTAATAAACTTGTGCCTAAATGGATTACATTATAAATATCGCTGGGATATGTAGTAGGAGAACTTACAAAATATCGATTATGTTTGTGATGTAGCCACAGTGTAATCTTCTTCTGTACTTATTCCACCATGATAATCGGTATAAAATGCTTTGATTCATTGGGATTCCAAACAACTGTATTGCTTTCTAATTTGCTACGATTCTGACCAATATAGATTACATCTCATCCATCGTGTGATATAGAATAAACCCTACTGTTTTCATCTCTATTGCTACCTAATATCTAGGCAATAAAATGTCACTCGTATGTTCTTCTTTTCTACGAACCTCTTTAAAAAGAGATAAATTGGGTAATTGTATGCTATCTTTATCGATTAAATGTGGTTTATCTTTTTGCTTTTATCAGATCAGCGTATAGATAAGTAGCAATAGGTGGCTTTATATTTTTATTACTTAGGTATATAGCCAGAATCGTGCGGAGTTCTGTTTTCAAATCACTCAAAGAGACTTTAAGTATCCTATGGATCATCCAATAAAACGATGCGTGTTTATCAATTGTAGTTCCTTTCTATATGTTTTTTAAAGAGTATGTAATTTAGGTAAATTAAAGAATTTTTGCTTGTTTGTATAGAACATAACCGAGAAGTTCTGAATCGTTTATTATTACTAAATATTACTTAATTCAGTTTAGGTTGTTTCACAAAGAGTTTATCCATCATAATTTCCAATTATTTACAGTACACCGCTAGTAGTTGTAGTGATATGTGATAGGTCTCGACCTTTAATGAACAATGCTGACACAGACCTATCGTACACTGACGAACATCTTCTAGACTTAATTTGCGTTTGGATCAAGGTATGGCTGAGCCCTTGTGTGCGATGGACGATTTCAATTGTCCATTGATCCACTTTTCATCACAACTGACAGTCCAATTCAGAATCCCATCAATAGTGTGCCTATTCAATAAGTTAAGGCAAGTTTTCATACGATTTTTGTTATTATTCAGGGAGTTCATACGGTATTTAGTTTTCGAGACCTTTTAATGATGCTGCATCACTTAATCTACTTATTACATTGAAGGCGGCTGCTAATTCCGTAGTGGATTAAGGTGAAACTTCTTGCATTAAGATTTTCAATTCATTATTAGCAACTTTCGTCTTCGGTCGACTACGAGGCTTGTTGAGCCCATAATTTACAGAACGGTAGGAATCAAATAAAAAACACATTTAGTTAAAAATATAAATTTTCACACTAGCCAAAATTAAAAATCTGCAATTCTGGATGGACCTAATTTGACTTGATGCTATATTATAGCTTTGATGACACACCAGCTTCCGTTCCGATAGCGGCCGGAATTGACTGCGGCTTTTTTGTGTTCAGTTTGAATTGTGACCTATTGTTTAATTATTTCTTTCAATCAGCACTTACACGCTAGGTTCCTTAGTAAGCATAGAGGACCGAGCGCCGAGTTCTTGTGTTTTCTTTTTATAGTTGGTAGTTGCTTAGGCTCCTGGCATTGCTTTTTGATGAAACACGATCCATTTGGTTTTGGTAGATGAGCCGACTTTTACATTTTTCTATTTCACGTTGTATATATTTTTTTATTATTCTCTGGATTTTTTTACCAATTTTGAAGTCCATGCAGACGAAGTCAAAGGCAGAAGAAAACAACACTAAATTATGACACTAAAAACGATTACCGTTTACCAACAAAAATGAAATTATATGAAATAGACGACATACGACTATAGTTATTATTAAAACTGTATTATATAAATGTCATCATTTGTCTTTAATCAAATCAAAATAAGGAAATAAATCGAGGATTAAATATTTAATACTAATTCAAGTCGATTCGTGAAAATGAAGATACCGCCCCATAAATTTTACTAATTCAAATCTCGTTTAGAGATTTAATTTGAAACTCATCTCAGGCATCTCTGTTGACTAAGGGTGAATCAGCATAACATACATACACTTTTACTATATATAGCAATACGGTATATTGATATTGTATTATTATTTGGTATTTACTTTAGAATTTTTATTAAATGAAATTTTGAAAAACGGGTATCAAGGCAACGACCCCCAGGATTCGTTAATTAGATCTAAGATTAAGTTTTAATCAGTCTAATTTTAGAGTTAATATACTAGAGACCAGTAATTTTCTTTAAAAGTGTATCTATTATTACTATCTGAGATATTGTGAATTTATTAATTGCCACGTTGCCTATTTGGTGACGTGGATGAACACTGTTGATTTTCAGTATCAAATTACCTACTATCAATAGCACCATCCAGAGTGAAGTCCATAACGCGTATTCTTCAAAGGCAACATCTACAAGTCTAGTATTTTCTTTAGTCAAGAAAGTAACATTGTGTTTATTCAACTTAACATATTAATTTTAATTTAAAGCTTTAATGATAATAACAGTCGCACCTTGAACGCCGTTCTAACTTTATATTCGTTTCGATATAGTTTTGATGATGATGACT
Source organism: Pyralis farinalis (assembly GCA_947507595.1). NCBI lineage: Eukaryota > Metazoa > Arthropoda > Insecta > Lepidoptera > Pyralidae > Pyralis > Pyralis farinalis. The sequence goes on along the minus strand of OX382265.1, from coordinate 22,801,863 downwards.
TTGAACCGTAATCAGATATAACACAACTTAATTGAAAAGAAAAGCAGAAAATTGTTTTGCTGGAATTATTATTTTGTTTATTCAATAAATTAAATAACATAAAAGAAAGGACAACAATATAATTTGCTTGAAATCCTTGGCGGCCAGAAATAAAGTTACATTTGTTTTGACAAAATACCCATTTAGGAAAGAGGAAAAGGTGAGTTAGTTCACAAGTATTACTTTGTTGTAAAGTTCGTTATCTCTCTTTGAATCGAATTACAAAAAAAGAGTATAAAACCGGCCACGTGCATGTCGGGCCACGCACAGAGTTAGGTTCCGTATTTACTTCGCTTTGCTAAGATTGATGAAAACGAAACCACAGCGCGATGTAATTTGTGAACAGTGCCATATAGTGGAAAATATATGAAATTAACGGAACAAAAATTATGTACGAAATTCATAAGAAGTATGAAAAACTGTGAAATTGCCAATGTATCGTAGCGGGGGAATTCGACTGCTTGGCCATTCAAATTAGAAATTAGGAAGCAAAACGATTATTGCAGATAAGTGCAATGTCATACTCTGACATTTGTACGTTTTTATAAAAGAAAAAGAAAAAATACATTTTATAAGCTATTGTCACATTGAATTAAACATTTTTTAACGGAAGTATGTATCGCGTGTTTTATTTATTTTGTTGAACCTGACGTTTCGAATGCTTTGCAGCGTTCGTGGTCGCAGGAAGACTAAGGTGACATTTGTACGTTCCGATTCACACAAAAATCGCTCACAGTGTCCGAATGTTTTTGAGTAGATCTCTGGGTTTGTGACTTGATTATTTTTAGAACTGGATCCCAAGCAGGTGGTACTTGCCAACCATCTTCTCTATTGAAAAAAACGTGTACGTTGTATTTAAAAAAAAATAGGAGCAAGTCGCTTTATAACAAAAGCCCACGGCCAGCGTACGCGTCTCTTAAACAATATTGTTACCGCTAATCACAATTATTTGTTTTCATTAATGAAACAGATATTATTGCGTTTATATCAGCATAAATCCAAGCAGTTTCATAGTAAAAGCATAAAGTGGTTCAACAATTTCATTCATTAAAATAACTGACGAAAAAATGCCAATACGGTATAATAAAACTACCTACATACGTCTAATTATTCCTAAAAAGCGAAGTATAATTTTCTAAATTATAGTCTATTCTACTAAAGCTTATGAATTTCAAAATCTCTTCAATTCATATCAGAATTTCGATATCATTGAATGCTTGAACAAAATTTTACAATTGTTAGATTGTACGTTGGAACAGATTATGCAGCATCCTACGGAATAAAATAAAAGATAGTCTGCTAGATGGTTATTGTATTCTTGAGGATGAGAAAACCGAGATCAGCATCGCAGCATCTATCTAGTGCTACATTAGCAGTGCGTCAAAAAGCTACGGTTGCTATTTCTCATTGCACGAGTCGCATGTATGCTTTCCACCTCACTATTTAATATAAAAAATAAATACTATGTAAGTGTATAAACAAGAAAGATTATTTTGATTTAATAAGCACTACTGCTTATCCACATTGATGTTTCGATATTTCTCTATCTGATATTAAGGAATTATTTTCTTTTTAAACTTGTTTATGATCTCTCCTATGACAACCAGTATGAAACTATAAATGGAAGACTTGATCGGAGAAATATTCTGAAAGTTATGACACTATTCCAGTCACTTGATATCAACCCCATTGCGTTATTATGGGATACTAACTTCTACCACAAATCCCGGGACATTAATAGTGGCTTGACATAAAACTATGATTACCGCAAAACCGATTGACAAGATGGTTAAATTGTGTTATTACAATGCCAATGGATTATTATATTAGAAGGAGGTATAAAATTAAAGCACCCATCTTTAATTTTAGTTTTATATAACTAAATCCATCTATTTTTATCCATATATGTAAGCGAACGAGGACCCCAAATCGCAAAGATAACTGACAAAAGACTACACAATGTCCTGTCAGTTGACGCTGCCGTACAGGCCCGCAAGATGTTTCTTCACGTTTCGTTTGAAGGATCCCATATTGTAGAAAGGAGGAATACATGAGCAGGCAAGGTGTTCCACTTTTTAATGGTACGGCAGAGATAGGAGATGCCGAACTTTTTGGTACACGATAAAAAATTCTCAATAGTGGAACAATTACATCGCAAACCTGCGCGTATTGTTCTATGCGCGTGTAGTTCTATGACAGAAGGAAGAGGGTGGGATAAGGGAAAACAGTTCTTCAGAGCACTAACAATGGTAAAGGCGGTAAAATACGCTTTGCAAGCCAATGCCCCTACGGAGTAGAAGAGGTTCTAGGTATATCTACTTACAGTGACTCGCGCGTTGGCGACCATGCAAAAACCTCTTCATGTCTTTTTCAAAAAATTAATGCTGCAGTCACTCGGGCAAATCAGATAAAATAATTAAAAACATATCTACCTAGTCTTGACATAAATACTGAAACAAAGAAAAAAAAATCTATTGCAAATAAAATTTATTACTTTTACAGTGTGTTAGTTTAATACATAAATATGAAACAATTTAAATTATAAAAAGCCTATTCGAAGTGGTCTCCATTGGCTGCCATACAGTCCTTTAAACGATGAAGCCAGTTATCAATAGAAGCACGCACTCTTTCCATGGGAAAATTCTTCACTGCCAATCGTACGGATTGTTTTAGGGACTCCAAATTATCATGGCGTTTAGAGCAAGCGGTACTCTCTAAAACTGACTATAAATCATAATCCAGCGGATTAAGATCGGGACTGGACGACGGCCAGTCTTCAGCTCTGATGAAGTCCGAAACGCTCGTTTCCAACCAAGACTGCGTAGACCGAGCTTTATGACCCGGCGCCGAGTCTTGCTAGAAGGACTATTCTTGGTTATTGAACATGGTGTTGTTAAGGGGCTTCACTACCTTCTCAAGAATGGTATCTTGATACACTTGTGCAGACAAACAAAATTTTTCTGTGACTTCCCTTTGCGTACCGCTTCAGTAGTTATTTCGATTTTACCACCCTATTCTTTTTTAAATTATCAGTTAAGAAATGACCAGTACGTCTCTTATAAGCTGCAAGTCCTAAGTCATCTTTTAAAATACGCGACATGGTTCTAGGTGCTATCTTCATCTCCCGAGACAGGATTTCTTCGAATTCTTTCCCTTACTGCTTTGACCACCTTTTACGTACGAACACTACGTGGACGGCCAGATCTTTTTCTGTCACAAACAGAGGAGGTCTCATTGTACCTATTAATAGCCCGGTACACAAACATTTTACTAATACCAAGCGTATGGAGAGTTTTAAAAATTGCATTTGGCTCCATACCTACTTTGTGTATTACAATCACAGCGATTCGGTTCTCTTTATCACCCCACTCTATTTTAATATCGCAAAATATTGTACAATGTATTGGCACCGAAATGAGAAAACTCAATGAACAATCATATAAAAATAACAGATTCCAAATTCAGATGTAATATTTTGCTTATTTTTAATTGTAACATTATTTATGGCCAGATTAAGTATTTATCTATAACTTTATGCCCAATTACTTGTGGAGTAAGCGATGAAAAAACATATTGAAAATACATTGAAAACTTAGGAACGGAATTTTATCGATCGAATGAAAACCCATAATAACTTAATGGTTTTTTGGGTTTGTTATGATTATGACACACATTAGTTAAGATAAAAACGATTAAGCTAGAAATATATGTCATCTCTATTACCTACCTGTACATGTACATTCATTATCATTTCAGCTCGTATTTGTCCACTGCTGAACATAGGCCTCTCATCTAGAGTGCCATTCGTCTCAATCCTGTGCTACCTGCATTCATCGACTCGCTATAAACCTCTGGCGGTCGTCACTCCTTTCATTAGTAGTTAATTATTAGTCTTTTTACATTAGTCTCCATAAAATAAATATCATTTTACGAGATATCTATATCTTCACACGACAAGTCCTTTAAGTGGACTTTGCACACCTTACACGTTTCTTTAATAATCACATACTATTTGTAAGCGTGCTCGCATTTTAAGTTTTACGAGATATATTGTGGTTTTTATTAAAATGAATTAGGAGATTTGTGCATTATTATTACTCGTGGTACACGTACGAAGTATTCCTTTTAAGTTATGCCATATAAAGAAAGAAACCCAACTGCAAACTTATACATGCATCGCGTTAATGTTAATACTTGCACTTGTACAGATTCCACTTCACAATTTTATTTAATAAATTTAAAAAATAAATTGATAATTTTTTTAATTGATTATCAATTGATAATGCCGCAAAGGCGAAACCGGTCGGTAAAAATAATTATTAAATAAAATTGTGAAGTGGAATCTGTACAAGTGCAAGTATTAACATTAACGCGATGTCTTCAAAATTCCACCAAGTGCCTACAATCAACAGTATCAACATTATACATGCATGTATGTCGTCCCTGAAATATCGTGAAAAATTACCAGAATCTGTCTGTACTGAAGATAAAATTGTAACATTCACTCGTTACCATGAAATCTAATTACTAATGATCGTCAGAGACAATCATTCAGAAAATTTGAATGAGGCGCTTGGTGAGAGAAAGCTAGTTTGCCGTTGAATCCCACATTTGCCGTTGAATCCTACATTTGCTTTCTGACAATCATACGAGTGGTGCGCGTCAGATGGTGTAAGAAAAGATTCAACCGAGGAGAGTTAAATCACGTTTACGATATCATCATCAGTGGTGACGGACTTTGGATCTATATACTTGAATCCAAGAAACAATCCACAATCTGGTTCTTCCAATGCAAGCCTAAGCCAACTATTGCTCGATCTCCAAGTCCCTTCAAAGATGGTGGCACGTCCATTACGAAAACCAGTCATGATGCGACAATTGTACTTGAAAATAGTAGAACGGTTAATGCAGAGTAGTATACCACTGTTTGTTTACCATAAGTCATCGCCGAACTTCAGAAATCAAACTCAAAGTGACGAATCATCACGTAATCTCACACAGTGCTCGTCAAACGTTTCAATATTTGAAGTAGAAAAAAGTAGAAATCCTTGACCATACTCTATAAAGCTAAGCTCTAATGATTTCTTTAAATTTTCTAAAATGAAGAAAAATCTTCGTTGTCAAAGGCCCAGAGAAGAAGCACTCGTCGTTTTCAAGTCAGCCATATTAAACACTTCTACTTTAGAGTGGAATAAACGTTTTAATAATAAAGTAGGGAAAGTGTATGCTAAGTGGTAAATAATTTGAAAATCTATAAGTTAGAAAGAAGGCGATGTTTGGTTTTCTAAGGCGCCCTAGGAAACGGTGAGCGTGCGTGAAAAGAGCTTTGAATCTTAAAAAAGCGAGTGAGGTTTGTAAGGATGGTGCAATATGGCGCACGGTTCTATCTATCTACCTGCCGTAAAGATATACATACACATCATTAAGTAGTTTTCGTATTGGTAATAACACAATATTTTAACTTACTTTAACTGCTGTTGTTAAACCGTTAAAGTTACTAATATTATCTGTGTATGTAATCAGATTTGCGGTTTCGAACTAAGTGGCTCTATACCAATACAGACCTCCAACACACAAAAAAATAAACTTTTTAATTATGTTAACATTTACGTTGATTGTTGCAGTGTTGAAAAACTGTATATACATTTTTCCGAGAAAAATATTGTATTTCTTTCTTACCTCTATTAAATAAATATTTGCCCACATATTATTATATCACTTGTGTTTAATGCAAGTTGTGCGCTATGGATAGGTTTATCTATCTCGAATTTCTCCGTGTCTGAAGGACACGTTAAGCCGTAGGTCTCGGCTGTTTTCGATAGATGACAGTCGATAAGCTAAGTCTGTGGCACTCGGGCGGCTTGAAAACACTGGCCTCCGCTAATCCGCATTTGAGCAGCGTGGTGGAGTATACTCTAAAAAACCCTTTAGGTTGAAGGGAGGCCCGTATCCCTGCAGCGGGATGAGTAAGGGTTAATGTTGTGATGGTGGTGGTGCGCTTTGTAAATTAACAATTATTTTATATTTTTTATATTATACTTATGTTCTAATATTTCTTATTTGCATAGTGCAATAACCATACCAATGTAATTCATAAAATTAAGCCCAACCTCTTTACGTCTTTTTTTAAGTAGTCGATGATGGTAGTAGTAGTAGTAGCAGTAGAGGTCATTCCACAACTTGAAGGATAAATATAATCTAGCAAGTGCGAGTGTAGGTACACACGGAGAGTTCCGTACTAAGTTTATATTTGTGAAAAATGTTACGTGATTTAAAAATTGTGTACGTGATTATAAATTAATAATGCTTTTTTAGGAACCCAAAAAAACAGTGGTATTAAAGCGCGATAAGCAGCGCTGCCTACAGGCATACTTATATAGTGGTACTTCAGTCAAAAAAAATATCATTGACTAAAAAAATTTATTTGATGAGCCCAATTGTTTCATTTTTGAAAGAAAAAATGCCACGGTTGTTTTAAGCACTTCGTTCAATTCAAACATTACAATTGACAATGTTTCATTACGTTACGAGATATAAATTTAAAAATATTATATATTAAAAATATCATAGAAACGTGTAATTCCTTTATTCAATTGTATATTTAGTTTTTTCCTTGAGTAATGGATCTGTAGGAAAACTCTTAAAGGTCACTGATTAGACAGGGGACGAACGGATCATACATCCTCATAGAGCCGTCCTGTTAGCGAAATAACAGTTTATAAAGGCTTATGTAAATATTATAGGGGAAATAGAATAATAGTAATAAATAATGCTTCGACATATTTTTTCAGAAATCATCGGAGACGCGTCCTAACAAAATCGTGAAGGAACAATTATAGTTATGCAGTTGAAGAAAAGTATAGGCTTTAGCCAGAATCGCACTTGCCATTAAGATACGGGTTTGGGTAAGATGTAGGTCAGGTTTGGATAAGATGAACAAAACTAGAATGTTCGTAACTACCCCTGTGTTACCATAGTCTATAAACGTTTGTAATACAAGGAGCATTACTCGCACATAGACGTAATAAAAAAGCAGACACCGTCTCCCGAACTAAACACTGAAGCACCGCCAAAGTAAGTCAGTTGCTATACATACGAGCCGATACGTACACATTCACACCATAGTAAGTCTACCGCCCGCCATTACGCATCGACACCTCGCCGCGTGATAACCTTGTCCAAAAAAAAAAAAAACCATCGTGCGTGGTGAAGAGCTGTCGGAACCATAGTGGTACAATTAAAAAAAGCCAAGGGATTACTTTTCATAGGTAAGCAAGTAATTTTTCTGATTAAATAATCGTTTTCACTTAAATTAATTTTTCAAAACAATAAATTGACCAGTGTTACCATAACTCACATTTCCAAATTAGCGTAAATGTGGGAGATCACTTTTTTTTGTTCCCTTGTAATTCTTACTTAATTCAGATATCTAATTGGCAGAGCTGCGATAGCCAGCGGAGCCACATTACCCTCAAAATTGTCGTTTGGGGTAGACTGATGTCATCCAGCTAACGTTTAGACGGTAATAGTGAGAAACTCCAAAATCGATACACTAATAGCTAACATATTGTAGTTTTGTATCCTTTAATTTGAAATTTAAATGTTCGTTGGTGAGGAAGAACGGTCCAAAATCGTTCCAATTAGAAAAAAAAACATATGGGAAAACGTATGGCCGGCCACTCTGCAGTGCAGAATCTGCACTGCACTCTCATCAACAGAAAAAGTAACAGCACTCGTCGCTAGATGTCGTACAGGGTTCCATATATTTTTAAAAAATTAAAAATAAAATATTTAAATATTTTTTAAATTTAAAAAATATCAGCTCTGCCTACACAGCTTGCTGTTATTTACTAGTTTTATTTAAATATACATATAAACTTACATCCTGTGATTCTTTTACTGAACAACTATTATTCATACCTTTAATATTTTTAAGATTTCCATCGTCAAATGATGCATGAAAGAATGATTGGGTACAAATCATAAGAGAGCCCAGAAAAGAAAGCGGCTGGATGTCATCTAAATCCAGTGTAATATGCAATATACATTTCGAGGAGTGGCTGCCGTCTTCTGTGAAGTGGAGGTACTTCCCCAGTCAGGGTAACGTCGTGCCCTACCTCTCTTTCGTCAGAGCCTCGTCTAGTCATTAAAATTGGTGTATTTGTTTGGGCATTATTTATTTCAAATAAGTATGCATTCGTCCTACATAATAAAAGGAATATGTAATGTTATATTTCATGTGTTTAATTTATTTTCATCAATACCTATTTTAAACAATACAAGTTACAAATCAACGATCCATAAAATTCGAATTCCAAAGACGGTAACGAATCATATAATTTATTTATTTCTTTTTAGTTAGTTTCTCTCAAACTGTGGAATGAGCTCCCAGCCGAGGTTTTTCCAAGGGACTAACATCATGGAGTTCTTCAAGAAATGAATGAAGAGGTTTTTAGAGGATCGGCAACGCATGAGTGACACCCCTGGTGTTGCAAATGTCCATAGGCTACGGTGACTATTTACCATCAAGCAAGCCGTATGTTTGATTGCCACCTTAGTGGTATAAAAAAAAATAGTTAAAGAAATGGGAAATTTTCTTCCATCTGGCAACCCACTTGACACTCACACATATTTAAATGCCGCCATTGTCGTGCTTCAGTTGTTTCTCAGTGAGATTCCGTTTGACTATTTTATTACGTCTATGTACTCGCATGTGACCACCCCCACTATTAACACAGGAGCTTCTCAAGTTATACTTATATACTTACTCCTAACCTCATTCAATCACTGGAACGCAAACCTGCAGGGAGTTATTAACTGTTTGCGGTTTTCTGAAAGGTGAAGCGCAGTTTTGGTGCGCCATACCAGAGGAAGACTTTGTACAAAACTCGTCTGCGTGGGTACCTCTGTCTCACCTATTTCTACCGTCAAGCAGCTATATTTATATAGCTGTGTTCCGGTTTGAAGGGTGAGATATGGTCGAGAAATTACTGGGTACTGTGACGAAACAGCCTTGGTCACAAGAATGGCAGCGTTCGAGTAACATCCCCGTGGTGTTGCGAGCGTCAATAGACGGCGGTGACCGCCTACCATCCAATGCGGGCCGCATGCTTGTTTACCAATCTAGTTGTATAATAAAACCTTTCTTAAATTAAATATGGTACGAAAACAAAATTTACTTAACTTAATTTTTGCATTTTCATATTCTTAATTTAACTTATTATACATTGCTTTAATTCACTGATTCTGATCTACTCATATATATGATTATGCATTCATGTACTTATCTATCCATATATTCATATACAGTTTTTAGATATTCGTTTTTAGAGTTAGAGAACAGTTAAAGATTAATAAATAAAAACCAATATAAAAGGTATGAAACATACATGAAAATGATTTATGAGGAAGGTATAAAATTAGTTTATTGTATACAATAAACATTTTGCATACCTACACAAGGTTTTTTTTGCTTGTATCGATTGCTTAAATAAATTAGTCTCCTATAGCAAGGATTTATTTTTATTATTTATTGAGGATTTAATGAAATCTTTTACAATTTTATGTGCCTTTTAATTATGCTATTGTGAGTTGCTGAAGCTTTAATTATAAGTAAAAGGGCATAGTATAGTTAGATCTTCTCGTAAGTATCAAAACAACGTGATAAACATTGTCGATAATAAAATCGGTATACTCTTTTTTATTCCAAAGTCTTGTATCTAAGAGTCTATGAATAAAATTGCATTTGAAGAGAGGTTCAAGAAGACGATATTTAAAAAGCAGCCCATCTAGAGAAATCATATACCTACTTTTATTCAAATACGATTTTTTCTAGAGTACTTTCGCGTTAGTTTTGTGTAATGAGGGAACAAGAGTTTTGTTCTGAGTTGCAGTGTTAGCGGTAGAAGTGGCAACGCGCGAGCGATTCTCCTTATGTTGCAAGTGTCTATAGATTATGGTAACCGTTTCACATCAGACGGACCGTACGTTATCAACTTACGTAGGTAAAATATTGTGACTTCCGAACGGATAGACAGACAGTCAAACAGATATGATGAAACAACAAGAGTCGTTTAAACACGGAACTCTGAAAATCGTTGGTTATATTTAGAACATTCATATTGGAATAATAATGAGTCGGAAATTAAATTTTATAGATAGAAAGGTATAGGGGTTGGCCAAACCTATAAAAATTTTGGACATTTACCAACAGTACAAATCTGTACAAGCGAAAATGGCAATATTATAATTAAGAAATTTATAGTATGAATAAACCTTGATGATGCAGTCTCACCAAATTGGTGCGTATTTGTTCTCATTTAGTGACCTAATAGCTATTTTATGGCGACATTGAAGAATGTGCTATGGCAATGAAGTAACGGGCCTTAGGTTAACTCAGACAGGGCACTCGTATAACGTATTGTTTGTATACCTTAACGCAGGTTACTTTGACGTAGGAATATGCGGCTTATCTTTCCGGACACGAAGCGACCATCCCTCGTAATGTCGCCATCCCCGGACTGTATAATGAAGCCTATAGCCTCGACAAACGCATGAAAGATATCTGGTGTTAGCACTTTTATGCCTATTTTCTACCTACCTATCTATCGCGACAGCTAAAATGTAAGGATATTTTTAATGTATACAATGAGTTTACGTAGTAACTTTTATCAAGTTGTCCACTCAAGTAGTCCTAGAACTACTACTTTACATTTCAATTTTGATCATGTCTGCACTTGTTTTGTAATACACATCTGCAAAAGTGTGTTACAAAACAAAACAAGTATACAATGGGGCCCTCACATAAATAAACTTGCCGGTAAGCTCAGCTCTGCTGCATATGCAGTTAGGAGAATCAGACAATTTACAGATGTGGCTACTGCGCGATTAGTCTATTTCAGCTACTTTCACAGCGTTATGTCGTTTGGCATACTGTTGTCGGGAATGGCGGCTGACATAGATAAATTTTATTTTACAAAAAAAGAGCCATTCGCTCTATTTATAACTTGGGCTCCAGAGAATCACTCAGGGAACTGTTCAAATGAATAAATATCTTTACTGTTACTTCTCAATATATTTATGAAAACATAATGTATGTCCGTAAAAGTTTAAAGTCAAATCATCAACATCAACAATAAACAATCATAATCATCATAAACAATCATCAGTTTATTATCAAATTACAATACGGAATGGGGTGTTAAAGAAAATAAGCAGTGATTGCCTTGCACAAAGTGGGTATGGAGCCGTCAGTCATATTCAAGACACTTCAAAAGCTTGGTATTAGCTGTATGTTCGAATATCGTACTATCGACAGATATACCAACACTTCCTCTGTTGAAGACCATAAAAGATGGGGGCGACCGCGTGCTTTTAGAACTACAAAGGCTGTTAAATCCAGAAGGCGCCGAAACCCCATTACGAAACAAAAAATCTTATCGCGAGAGATGTAGATTCCCGCTAGGACTCTGGCGCTTATAATAAAATAAGACCGAAATCTCTGCGCTTTTCGTCGATATTCAGGTCACGTCCAAAATCAATCCCTACACTTGAAGATGATCGATCAAAACGCCTTCTAAACCGATACCCAGGTGAAAGGTATAGAAATATCCTCTTCACTGATGAAAAAATGTTTGCGATTGACACTACAACGAGCAAACTGACAAAGTGTACGCACTCAGTTCTGAAGAAGCCGCCGAAGTGGTCGAAAAGGTACAACGTGCTCATCATCATCATCATCCTGCATCTGTAATGGGTTAGTGAGGGGTATCTTATCAAGGAGTCACAAAACTGAATTTATGTGAGAAAGCAGTGAAGACTTCAGAAAAAGTGTATCAAGAGACTATCTTGGACCATGTTGTGTAACCTCTCAGCAATACTCTTTTTAAAAATGTACCGCGGAAGTCACAAGGCACGAACTACCCAAGCTTGGCTCGAAACTAATGTTCCGCACTTTATAAGAGCTGAAAACTGACCCTCGTCTAGCCTAGATCTGAAACCCTGAATGAATCTGAAAATTTTGGCCAATTTTAGAGGACATGGTCAGCTCGAAACGACACGGCGATATTATGTTTCTTAAGAAATCTGGAGCAAGCAGTGGCTAAATATCAGGAAACAGTGCGCAAATCCATAGATTCATGGCCAGACAGATTTAAGGGCTGTAACAAAGCCAAAAGTGGCCATTTCAAATCATTTTTTTTTATTTTTTGCTGACATTTCCATAAGTATGTACATAAAAAAATAAATGCATATGTATTTGTAACAGAACTTATAGCCGGACTAGGTATATAAGAACTATAGCTATACGACAGTAATAGCTGGCTACAACTCCGCAAGCTTCGAGTTTGGTTTTTTAAGTTTTCCTTAAGAACCATAATCATTTACGGGCTAAAAGTACCCTAAATATTGACCTATAACGTTGAAAAATTTCAGTAGTATTTATCTTTATGAAATGCGTGCGTAAAGGGCAGATAAAGATAGATAGGTCGCATCAAAGCTAGATGCTGTCTACAGTACTATTTCCACACCACACAAAACCACAAACCAAATAACAACTGCCTGAATAGTTGCTATGTTAGCGGCAGATGATGCAACGCGCAAGTGATAGTTGTTCTACTACAAGCATTACCTATTCATAGTCTACGTTAATCATGGTTGTATGTTACGTGGATGTCATCGACAAAAGTAAAAAGACAAATTTATTACATGGTTTCTGTATCTATAACAGAGTTCTGCTGCCTCTCCATTTAAAATCATACGAGTATTTTATGTACAAACTCGACCTTGCCGCTACGAGTATTTTATCAACGTGTAGTAACACAACGTGATACACCAGCCAACTAGAGGTAATACTACGTGAACTAGAAGACAGAACTCAAC